>VZTN01034067.1:54503-93425 GCA_013400515.1 Erpornis zantholeuca | reverse complement strand
CGGGAGCGCGGGGTGCTGGCAGCCGCCGGCCGCCCTCCCCGAGCAGCTCCCAAGGCTGCGGAGGATGGCCGTGAGGATGCTCGTCTCGTCTGCTCACCCGATGATGCCATAAACACAGCACCTGCGGCACACAAGGCGCAGCTCTGACAGGCAGGTGTGGATAGTAGCGCAATGGCATTTTCTGCCTTATCGTCAGTCCTTTGTCCTTTCACTAAGCAAACAGCTGAGTGCTCAGAAGAGGTTCAAGCAGAATACTCTCAGTGACTTCTAGAAACGATAGAGAACACTTAATAGCATAGCATTGTTTTCCCATCTGTTCTCTCCTGAAGTACTTTGCAGTGACTTCAATTTTATTTGCACTTTAAATAACGTTTAAAAATATGTAATGACTTCCAACAAGCAACTTAAAATAAAAATATATATACAAGTACATATAAACATACATATATATGCATACATATATGTAATATACAAGTGATTTTAAGTTTCTGAGTGTGACAGACTCCAAAACAAACACAAACAGCAGAGTTCACAATATCCTCCAAAATGCAAAAGCTATTATTTCTTTTTCATTTTTGAAACAGTGCTGGAAACTTAATTTCTCAAAAAAAACCAAACAAACAAACAAACACTTTAAAAAGATACAAAAACTGGGGGAGGGGGGTTCTCTATTAAAAAATGGGGATTTTTTAACCAGTGAATCCTTTAAAAGTACTATTAACATTTATGTGAGAAAAAGAAACACAGCACACAGTCCAGGGTGAGAAAGCCTTCCAAGAACAAAACACTAACATAGTTATTCAAGATAGTCCACTATTGCTGGTTTCCACACCTCCTCAGTTAAAAGCCTAACACTTTATTCTGAGCTCAGACAGCAGTATCCCAACAAATCCTTTTAATAATTTCTGAAAGAATTAATACAGACATTATGGGAATTTATTTCAGAAATTGAGGCCTAGCAAGTGATTTGCATGTTTCAGTAAGGTCAATATGCTGATTCACTTTTTTTCCCCTTTCTTTAAACAGCCAGCATGTCTGCTATTCCAGGCATTTTCCTGAGCAGCCATTGGCTGCAGAACATGCCACAGGACAGCTCCTCATTTTGCATTGCAGGCACCCAAAAAGACAAAGACAACCACGGCCCAAAATCCAACTCCATGATCTGTAACACCTGTGCCACTGCCCAGCAGCTGATGAGATCAGTGTGACTCGTTACCTCTTTAGAAGGCACAAGGTTTGCTCAAGGTTATCTGGGAACAGCATTTGTTTCCACTCTTAAAGATGCAGAAAGTTGCAAACACCTGGCTTGGTTTTCAGCCCTCTGCATGCATTATCTGGGCTGGCAAACCAAAGAGGCTCCCAGGTCTGACCAGTGCAGAGGGAGCACAGAAAGCCTGACCTGATAGAGCACAAATACACTTTAACAGAATGCAAACTCCAGTTAGGAACAAGCAGCTTTGCATGAATCAAAAGAGGAATCTTCATTCCAAAGGGCTGGTGACAATGAAGCTGAGCTTTAACTCTAAAATAATTTTAGATGGGAGAGCATGACATTCAGCCAAGTTGCCTCAGTAGTGCCTCCTTCCCAGCAGGTCCCTCCTGCTCCATCCCTACCTGGTCACAGCCATGCAGCTCCCATTTCTCAGGAAAGGTGAATTCTCCATTTAACAACCTCAGCCCGAACACTGGGCCACCAGTAACAGGTAGACCTCTGCCTCCTCAGACCAACATTCAATTGTTTTATGCCTGAGCAGCTAGAGGAGAGGGTAGGTTGCAACACAAACATGCTATCAAAGTATGACTGCCTGCAACCAGGCAAAATTAGAGAATTTCATTCCTAATTTAAATCAAAAAGGACTGAAACTAACAGTTTGCACTGTAATTATTTGGATATCATCATCCATCAAAAGGAACATAGAGCAGTTTGATCAAGACTACAATAAACACTTTCTCATAGAAATATATTTTTATCTGTGACATGTATGAAATGATAAGTGAGTAAGAATTCAGTTGCGCCCACAAGCTATCCACTTTCAGGCTGACAACAACCATAGCACTGAAGCAAATGCAGAAAACAGGAAAGCAAAAGAGATAAAAGAAACAGAAAACCATCTTCACTACATTATCCACATGCCCACTTCAGCCACCTCCAGCCAGCATTGGTGGTACAGCACCCTGAAGGCAACATAAACAGTTTGGATTCCTTTGCAGAGATATCAAAAAATGAGCCCTGTTCTGATTCATAAATAGCAAGAAAAATACTTCAGGCTAGTTGCTCAAATTGATCTAATCTTTTTTACATGGTTAATATAAGCAATCCAACTCTCCTTAATCCAAAATTTACATCCAAAGAATACACATGCTTTAAAGGTGATGGTGGAAATTTTAAGTATCTGAAAACCCTACACTGCAGTTTTAAATTGTTTCTAAGTCATAGGATGTTATAGTGAAATATTAAAACCAAATTTCATTGAAAACCCACTGGTTTCTCTACCGTATTTCATGTCATTAACTGAGCGACATTCTTCCAAATGGAGAAGAATCCATATAACCATACAAATTCCAGAAAACTACTTCTCTACAAAGAGTTACATGCTTGAGAGAGGGGAAGGGGCAAATGGATTCAAAGCCAAAATTCATGGTCAGCAGAGTCTTGCTAGAGCAGAAGGCAGAAATATTTGCACATTCACTGTTCTCCTCTCAGAGTACTCTTAACAACCTTCTTTAGCCTCCTACATTGTACTCAGTCATTTATTGGAAGGAGTTCACCTTTTCTTTCAGTCCTAAAATTTGTTCAAAAGCTACTTCTATGTGGGCCTTTTTTTTTTGCTATTAATAGAAAAAAATAATGAGAGAAAAAAGAAAAAAAGAAAAAACTATACCTCAAATATGAAGTACTTTAAATGAACCAGTGCTGAAGATATACTGGAAGTTTGTCCTATTTCCATCCTGTTCTTATCACCATACTCCATAGATCTATCTGGATTGAAAGAGGGGCCGATCTATAGTCACCTCATTCTCCCCCAGTTTCACCAGGGCTGATCTGGCAGACAGATCTCAGCTCAGATTTTCACAGTGTTCAATGTACATCACATACTCTTTTTTTAACACATCGATAAGCCATTTGCTGATGCAGTTTTTTCTTCAGATTTTCTATAAAGAAAACCTTTCAGACATACATTCCCCTTTCAAAATACTGCAAAGCAGTGACATAAAAACAAAAAATAAATATATATTAAAAGAACAGCAAGTCTGAAGGAGAATTTTTCCCCAAAAGGCACACAAAAAACCGAGCTTTTGCATGGTTTTTCTCTCCTTTCAGGAGACAACTGTCTCCTTACTGGGGCCATAACCATAATTTTTTTTCTTTACTTGTGTCCTGTACTGCATCCTATGAAGGTGGCAACTTTCCAATTCTTTTCTTGTTGCTTTACTTAAAACAAACAAAAACAACCCACCTCAATTTGTTTAATAAGGTCACAGTTGCAAGCTTCCTGAAATAATCACCTCCTGGTGTAACCACAGTTGCTGCATTTAAACTACTTAAGTTGCTCAGCTTGGGGAAAATTAATAAATGAAATACAAAAAATAATAAACCAATATGTGTACACAATTCCCTCTCCTTCAATTACTCTTGCAGACACAAGAGTGCCTAGGGCCATGAGCCCTAAGCACAAATCCAGTTTGTGCAAGGTACCAAACAAGGATAACAAAATGGTAGATCTCTTCCCAAAATCCATCGTTCCTCACTTCCTTTTCCTGCTTCCTCCCTTCTTTACTAATGGATTCACCAGTTCTGGTGCTTAATGTTTTCCTGCTTTCTGGTGATTGCTCTTGAGTGCACTTTTAAGTGCTACAGGCAGAAAGAGGTGCAAGTACAAAAAAAGAACTGCCCTCATTCATGGATACCAAAGGCCCACTAAAGTCTTGGCTGAGCCAGCCATGCTCTCATGCTCAGAGCTCATGTCCCAGGTAGACCCACTCAATTATACCAGTAAAAAAACTGAGTTACCTATCTCCAAGCAAGAACACACAGTCTTGTGCCTTGGCCATTTATATCTTCCTCCCATTTGGATATATACTTTGAACTACCACCACTTTTGGCCAGAAGCCTCCCTTGAGCCTCTTTCCTTTTGCTGGATGGGAACATCAGGCAGGTGGCCATAGTCCAGGATTTCATAAGGAGCATGCTTATCTTGCAGTACAAGCAAATGAGGGTAAGATGGCTGACCAGAATTTTTCAGTAATTTCTGGCTGCTGCTGCACATGAATACCAGCATGGAACAAGATCTCCCAGATGCATCTGGCTGTGCCCGATAGCTACAGGCTCCAGTTTCAGAATTACTTTGGGAATTTTGTGACAGAAAGAGAAAAAGCAGTGCTACTTTTACTTGTTTCTTATTAATAATTTCTTTGTGTTACTGTCTTATACTACAATACCACCTAAATTTCAGCAAAGCATTATGCTTTACTTGAAGTAACTGTTTCAAGTAAGCATGGAAGAAGTTATAAACAGCTGACCTGAAATCTAAATAAAGCACTGGAAACAAATATTATACAAAGGAAATAAAGTAGGAGGATGTGTGGAGCCCAGTATTTAGTTTTTAATAAAGACCTGGAAGATGCAGAGAAATAACTTGCTATATCAATGTATAGGTAGTTATAAATGGAAAGGAATTCTAAATGCTAACACACCAAATGAACACCAAGACATTGTTTTCAGTAAAAAATTGCCTGAATACACAAAATGCATCTGACCATTTGAGAAATCAGTGGTGTTGCAAGGGAAAATTCACCCAAAATAGTCAATGTGAAAATAAGACATTGAAGCAGTCAAAGAGACTGCCTATCTCCAACAACTAACTACCAAATAATCATCTTAAGAGTTGAAGGCATGGGCTTACCTCTCCTGACAAAAACTTCCTTTTTATTGATGTTAACAGAAATTTGTCCCATTTTACTGTCTGGAATTCTGTGTTGAATTCCTCAAATAAGACATTTGATATCCAGAAGGCCAAGCTGCCACTCTCTAAAATCCATTCAGACAAAAGGAGAAAGCTGTTGATGTGCCACCTGTTTGTGCTGAACAAAAAGTGAAGGCAGGCTCTGGCAGCCATTCACCTCCTGCCAGCAGGAAGCAATGGCATTTATGATAAGGAAAACATTTATGGGCAGGCAAAAGAAAGGAAATTGTTCCATACTATTTCATGTATTTTAACCAAAATACCAAAAAGACTGACTTCTTAAGAATCCAAACAACTTGAAATAGTAATAAAATAGTAACTTTCCTCCTGTTTTTTACCTCTTTCCCCCAGTTCATCTCCATTTCTCATCTTCCACAGGTTGTTTTCATCAGCCTGATGATGATTTCAAGGCAAACCCAAATCAGATTACAGGATAGAAAAAACACCCCTCTTCCTTCAAGACAGAAGGAAAAGAGATGCTGATAAAAATAATTTTGTGGTCTCAGCTGACAAGAAAGTGGTATTTTTATCAGAAGTCAAGGTTTTCAAGTGCATATAGCCAAGATATGAAAAGCTAGAAATTGGCACAAGTAAGCCCTAAAGCAATGAAAAGATTTTTTTTAATGTTTTTTCATTGTCTATTCAGTACCCAGAACCAAGAATCCAGAAAAGTTTTCCTGCATGCAAAAAGGGATCAATTGCTGAGAGTGTGGCACGTACAGGAAACACTGTGCACTAGATGAAGTCTGAATATATAGAAAACCAAGAAAAAAAAACTTCACATTAAAATAAAAAGTCTCTACCTAAAGTTTGGGAAAACTGAAAAGACCCATTCATTACATACCTACTCGAACAGTGAAAGAATACCTGGAGTAATGTTTCTAACTCTATTACTGATAGAATATTTATTTTCAAATTACTGCTATTAGACAATTGAATTTTTCATATTCTAGAGGCACAATTTACTAGCAGCCTCTAGTCTCATGCTGTGTTAACTGCTAAAATAAATAGGGCAGTCACATAGACTCTCTGAGACACTGTTCCAGTTTTCCATTTACAATGTTTAATCTGTATTTACATACTAATCTAAGTTCCGTAAATAAAAGTTTCCTTTTATGCTTATGAGTCGAAATTATTAATAATTTTTAACAAGAGAATATTTACATTTATTTTTAGAGAACTCAGCAGGCAAAATATTTCTAAACACTCAGTAGTCAGTGAAACTTCATCTCTAAAGTTACCCATACTTGTCTCACCTCAAGAATAAAGAACATAAATATTTCAGAACATTCTGATACCTACTTTTTTTAACCTTTTAGAAGTGAGTGTACCAGGGTATTGTTTGTCTAATGAGGCTGGGCCAACATTCGACTGCAAATCAGCAGAGATTTCAGAGATAAGGGGGCTCTTTATTCAGGCCAAGGGGATTGAATTTGCAGCGGCAGGGATAACCATGCTAAATGAAAGTAATAAGGGCCATGGAACCTCCATCTTCAGTTGAGAAAAATAAACCATCACAAGCTCAGGACAGAAATCCTCAGATGTCCTCTGGAAGTTGTATACTTCCATTTCTGCAGTCTCCATTTTAGATATGGTGTGGGACCCTGCTCCCCCAGATGCCAAGAACATTTATTCTGAAAAAAAAAACCAAAACAAAACAACAAAAAAAAAATCTCATACTGAATCTAGAATTTTACCATCTGGAATCCTCACTTCAGTTGAAGACAGTGGTATCTATAGCTGCCAGTAACCTGGATTGTAATAAAGGCTGTGTATCCAAATCAGAGACCTTCTTAATATGACCAGTAGTGTCCTAAGTCAACCACAAACAAGAGATTGACAGACAAAAATTATCCCCAGTCCTGGTTAAGAAATATTGCTCTAGAGATAAAACTATTGCAGGGAAATAATGATTTAGACACAAAAAATATTTAAATTCAGCTCTACTATATAGATTAATGTTAGAAATTAATTACACTGCTCTCGCTATATTAGAAATAGTGGTAGATGTGTGCCAATTTAAGGCTCTCCAGATTTACCCATCCCATGAAAGTACCAAGTGGCACACATGAGAAGTATATCCCTCGTTAGCTGTCTCTCTTTGTGCAGCACTGGAAAGTAGACTTCATAATATCTGAATAAAGAGAAAGAGCCACACTGAGATGTTTCTCAGGGGTTCATTTACAGTATATTGTACCTTCACAGATCATAAAACTGCTGTGGAGAAAACAGAAGTTGCTTTAGTAGCAAGATGCATTTACATCTTAGGTTTATATTAGCTGAGGTTAGTGGTCCATGTAATAAACCCAAGTTTATTTCACCCTCTCTCCATTTTTTAAAAAAATCTATACCAGGACTAAAATAGGAGTGGAGGTCCATTACCACCTGCAAAAAGTCTTACAGTTAGCTTTGTGTCTGTGGGCCACCATCTCACCCTCAAGAAAGTGAGGGATTGGCAGAAAACAGCTCTCTGAAGAAATAAAAATCTACTTCTGGAATGCTACAGTAAAAAAAGCAATACTCTCTGTTAGGATGCAGGTTGCATTAAAAGGACAGTGAAAACAAACACAACTTGCCTTAAAGAGCTTGTGAAGGTAATATGGACTTCAGTACAGTAAGCCAAAGATGTAACCACCCACAGTCATAGCAGAGGTGTCTCCTAAAGAAGTGATTAATTTGGCAAAACAGAGAAAATTCAGTGTCCAGACATCACTTAACTTGCCTCCCATTTTTATTCTTCCATGTTTCCTGTAGTCAGACCTTCTGAAATCACTGCAACTTGTGCACAAGGTTCAAACAAAGCAAACAAAGCTGAAATTAAACCACCTGTGTACGACACTGCAGCACTTCCCCCACCCTGTGTAAAAGGCCATTTTACAAAGCAGCCTGAAAATGTCGATACCCCAGGCATGATTTTAATGGCAATAAATGCTTCTATGACATCAAAAGGTTTCCAATCCAAATTAGATAAACTGATGCAAAGCGTGTTTTTAAAAGGAATAAAAACATGCCAGTAACAGAAAGACACAAGTATGACCAGCACAAATCCATCCCCAGAAAATCCTCTCAGCATGAACTGGAACAGAATCTGATGCTGCAATCACAACAAAGATCCTTTCCCTTGCTCCAAGGGAGAGCTGTTCCTACCAATTCCAAAATAGCTATGTTGTATTGCCTCCTTCGCTGGGTTTACAAATAGAACGTACAAATGAACGCAGGTAGAATTATAGAATTTAATTTTTTCACTCTCACTTCTCCTGTTCCCAGGGAGGTACCAAAGGGCAGATGAAGTGTGAGCAAGGACCAGGCAAAGGTCTGGCAGCAAAGAAGCTGTTCTGGCATGCAGTCCGTGGAGCAGGAACAACGCTGAGCAGGCAGGAGGACCGAACACAGGGCTGGCCACTAAGAAGCCCCGGAGGTATGCAGAACACCTGAGGAAGTGATGCGAGGCAAATCATCAACCATTCTCAAAAGCCAGTCTTTTGTCTCCGGGAAACTAATGGCTCCCAGCTGTCTCAGCCAGAGCTTAACTACTCTGGCACCCAGTTATGCTAAACTAAACCTCCTCGAATAGAATTCATGCGGGCTTACGGAGGTTCCTGTTGGGTGGCTGAGTGAATATAAGATAGGTTAAACTTGTCTGAAAGCTTTTCTTGGAGTGTTTTGTAATTGGCATGTTTTCTACAAATTTATCTCCCCTGCTAGTTTGTCAACATCATCCTCATATGAAAATAAAGGGGTTTATTTTTTTCCTCAAACACTTCATGAATTATAAATGCAATAATTCAAGGATTTGTAGTGATTCAGAATTATGGAGAATGATTGGCATTACACTGATAATCGATGCCTTTAACTCCACCAGCTGTGACATTCATTCCCTGCCGCTGGAGACAGCAGAACTATGGACAGCAGTCACTCGGGAGCTCTTGTTTGCAGGTGGTGCATATGCAAAGAGTCTGCCTTGAATCTGAAAAAGCATCTGAAAAGAAGCACGTTTCAGCCACCCGGGTGGTGAAATGCTCTGTTTGAGCACAGCTGATAAGGTGCAATTCAGCTGTTGTTTGGCTGGCTAACTAAGCACTGCCTTGCATGGCAATGCCTGATAATGAGGTCCCAACCCGTAGCTCAGAATTCCAGCCCAATCTGCAAGGATGAGAGAGAACTTACAAATTCACTTACGTAAGAGGAAAGAATACAAAATGGATTTTAAAAGCAACAGAATTCATACAAAAGTATATGCACAATGGTATGCTTACAGTGTCCTTTTGCTCTACAATTAAAAATTAAATAATTATTTCCAATACTATGGCCCATTTACCACCATTCTACCCAAAATGAGAGTGTGGCAAACACTGAGTTGTATAGATCTAAGAAAGTTCCCCATCTAGATAAGAACAACACTGGAAATGTTTGGCATGGCCTTTTGCCCCTTCTTGAAAAGGGTGGTAGCTGCGCAGCACAGCTCGCAGCCCCCTGCCCATGCGCCCGTGCAGGGCCACAGCTCCTCACTGCCCGCTCCGCCAGCTCCAGGGCCCCGGCCAGCCAGCACAAGCTTCTAGGGACGGTTCAGCAGAGGTCAGCCTCCAGTTGTGCAGGATTCTGTTCTGAAGACAGCCTCGACGTTGTCTTGGTTTCCCACTGTGTGATGGCTTTTGAAGTGATGAAGGATTAGCCACCTACAGAGCCATACTGGCCCTTTGGATGCACATTCCTCTACAGCGCTCTACAAATGCAGGACTGAGGAAGATGAGAGTCCCCTGCTGCAACACTTACCATACAAGAGCCACAATTTTCTGTTTAATTTACCATTAATTACTTTTAAAATATTTCTTGGCACGTAAGTGTTTGTTTATATTTGTTTTGGAATTCAGGTACCCATGAAAGCAAACATCTGAATTTCTATTTTCAGAGTGCTTTGTTCATGAAGTTTAGCATAAATCTGGTTCCTTTCAAAGACCCCAGACAGCACATGCAGTTTTTTGGAGGGGTTTGGTTTGGGATTTTCCCTAGGAGTGAAGGTGGGATTCCTGGGGGGGGAACAGACAGAAAATCTCATTTAAGTGACACCTTCAAGGCAAGCAGTTAGGATTTGGTTGCTCATTTCATGTTCAGGGCCCTCTGCTAACAACCCTCTGCATGTGTCCAGGGCACTAGTACATACTGAGATAAATTTATCCCTGGTGAAAAGGGCTAATTTCAATAGTTATACTATGCATGAATTTGAGTCACTATGCCCTTTCAAAATGAGCCTGTTGGGATTACAGGACTGCAGTTAAACTCAGATATAACAGTTAGCAAGATCAAGGCCACTGCTGGATCACTATTACAACTGAGAAAAACAAATGTACTAATTAGCTGCCAGTCAAATATATGAAAGTGAATAGCAATTTTAAATATCAGCTATTTGTAACAGCATGCTCATACTTGGACCTCAGATACCTTAAACAGTCTGGAAGCTTAGCATAATGATTACTCTAAAAAAGGAGAAAAAGCCTATGTGGATAATAGTTGTTAGGAGACAGTTATGTTTTAAGCAGATGGTAAAAAGTGTCAGTTTGAGGCAAAATATAGATCTCCCTTCTGTTGAATAATTAATGAAAAACTCCTTCCCCGCTATAGCCCCTGTAACTGTGTGACTGAACAGTCTCCCTTTAATAAGGTCTCGTGTGTGAGCTCAAGTCACCTCTTACAATCAGATTTTTTTCCAGGGCTGATTTCTGTTGTGCTCTCTTGCTCTCCTGAACCTCTTCCACAGGACAAATCCTGTTGCATCTAATCAAGCAGAGCTTCCAGTGACAGTAATGAAGGCAGTTTAATCTAGCAGTGCAGCCTTCCTTTATTAGAGAAATCCTGACTCCACTTAAGGCAGTTGAAGTCTTGACATTGACTTGAGCCACGCAGACATGCCATATGCTAAGTTGTCCCTCTTCAATGAGCTGTAGCCTTTTGCAGGTTTACACCAGGACAAAGAGTAATTTTCTCAGAAAGAATTCTATTTTCAAGTATTTCCATTCATTGGAAATGTTCAAATACATCTGAACTAAAAAAATAGATAATGTAACCAGCTCTAATTTCA
Organism: Erpornis zantholeuca; assembly: GCA_013400515.1. Lineage (NCBI taxonomy): Eukaryota > Metazoa > Chordata > Aves > Passeriformes > Timaliidae > Erpornis > Erpornis zantholeuca. The sequence goes on along the minus strand of VZTN01034067.1, from coordinate 82,385 downwards.
GGGATAGTATCCTAATATTTAGAGTTTCTTACCATAACAACTGCCATGAGCTATTGCCATTATGTTTTTGCATGTGTTTCATAACAGAAGGAGGATCTGGGACCCTAGGAAGACAGAAAAAAAAAAAAAGAGAAGGTGAGATAAAAAAAGGGATAAAAAATGAGAAGAAAAGGAGGTCGTGAGAGAAAGGCACAAGAGATAATGCCCTAACTTATCACAAGCTGATACTCTGATGTGGACAACGTGATGGGGCAGGTCATGAAAGGACATTTGAAGCCAGCAGGTCAATGCCTAACAGCAGTGCCAGCCCAAGCAGACCATGAGCAGAGGGGAAAGCAGACACTTCATACTTCCTCTTAATGAATGCATTTAGCTGCAGTATTTGTCACAAAGTACTGGGTTTGTGCAAGCCCAGCACTAACAGGAACTCCAAGCAGTTGTCAAATTCTGTGAGTACTCAGAGATTTAAGACCCAGATGTTACCTCTCTCTCCACATGGAGGGAAGGCAAACCCTCAGAACCACATGCTGCAGACAGAGCAGGGAGCTGCCAGTTCAGCAGAGCCTCCATAATACCTTGAATCTCGACTTCTGGCTCTCCTCTGCTGCCAGGGCTTGCATCCCTGTCAGCTCCAGCTCTCAGCATCTCAGGGAATCTAGCTATTTTCTGGGAAAAGATGAAGCTGTTGATGGGCAATGGAGTGCTGTGGACTGCTTGCATTTCTTTACCACGTTGCGACCACAACTAAGGGGTGTTTCAGTAAAGTTATTGTTTTTAAAAAACAGGGCATTACTGCTCTTCCTCACCAGTAAGGGATGGCTGTGGTAGCTGGAGGGAAGGCACCATTTACAGTGCAAAAACGGAAAACAAGGCCAAGAGCCACAATTGTTCACTTCTGGTGAGCTGGCTGGACTACCTGAACTTGGTGATACTGCACTGAGCTCATGCTCTTGCTACATTAAAGGTTTATAACTAGCAAAAGAGTAGTTAATTCATTCATGTTCATGCAGGGCAGGCAGATGGAAACCAGACCTTTTTCTCCTCTCTCTGCTGCTTCTCAGCTCTGGGGCAAGACTCCAGCATCCTGGGGCATTGCTACCACAGGAGAATAGCCAGTTCACCAGAGCTCACCAGCAGAACACCCAGCACTGGTTTATGGCAATAAACACTGGTGGGTGAGATGAAGCTTCCATGTTCCCTCTTACATTCACCTTACCTTCTGCAATTAATGACAAAACATGATTTCGGATCAGTGGGCATTTCATTCAGTCAGTCCATGCATGCAAATGCCCTTCACCACAGCAGAAATGGAGCATGGAAATACAAGCATTAAGCACACTAAATTTTTAGTATGGCTGTCAGAGTTGTGTAAACAGCTCTTCCTATTAGCTCCTGTGATCCAGATCCTGCCTGAAATTAAATCTTAAATCTCCTCTTGGAGATTGCACACTAGCAGATTTCTTTGTATAATACTCACAGCTTGCCTTCAAATGCGTGCTGCATAAATAGCTCAGGGAAAGGAAACAAACTCAAAGTCAGACTTGTAAATTATTTGATCATGCTATTCAGTATTTGCCAAATCCCCTCATCTTTCTACAGAAAAAAAGAGGTTTCCTGGTGCCCTACAATCACAGCAAATTCTTTCAAGAGAAATCCCAAAGCTAACAATCTGCAGCCCCTTGCAAGACACAGCCAGGCAAACAAAAGACATCTGATACAGATGACTCTAAAGAATGCTGCTGTAAACCAGCTGTATCAGTCTTGCAGAAACACTGAGCTATTCCTTACAGGTTGTTTGCCTTCAACTTTCCACCAAGGAATAGCAGCTAATGTTATGCTGCTGCAAGTTTACAGAAGTAAGACTCTTTTTAAAGACAATGTTTCTAAGCATCAGGTTTTCCTGGGTAGAATGTCTGCCATACCTGGCCTGGAGGCTCTTGTACCATTCCTGGGATGGGTATGGCCAGCCAGGTCCTACATCCCAAGAATAAACAAACTTGCTGGTTACAAGGTCAAGCCAAGTTTTGCTCCAGACCAAGCTGCAGAGGCTGGAATTACACTGGGAGCTAACCTGATCCCTCCACACTGCACTTTGTGTATGATTCTGCAATAAACCTGGATTTTATCATGCGAGCTCACAGCAAGGCTTCTTTGGCTTTACGGGGTTGTCACAGCAAAGAGCTTTACTTATGAAACAAAATTCATACTGAAAATAAAGATTATTTGAGTCCACAGTTCATGCCTAAGAACACCATTAGTATGAGATCCTCCTAATGTGAGCGCTGTCTCAAAGGCAATCAGTGTTCACTGATCAGTGGTCGTGCTTTAGCAGCATTCACCTTGAGTTCTCAAAACAATGGATGACAACAACCAGGTACTTATTTAAAAATGAAAGAGCAACACAGAGTCACACAACAATACCAGCCTGTACTCTTTAGAAAACAATCAAAAACCCCCCACAAACCCCCCACATTTTTTCTTAGACTAAGTCTGACAAGTAGAAACTAGGGTTAATGGGTCTCTAGAGTCTGAGAGTAGGCAAACAAAAGTAACCAAGTTACTGCATGGTGCAGCTAATAAAAAAGACCAGCTAAAAGCACAAAAACTAATGATTTCCGATAGTAAAGAAACCCTTCCTTTTCATTCATGAAATAACCTGAATTTAAACTATTTGGGGAAGCAACCATCTTCTAATAGACAGATTGCATATTTAGGACCTAAAACAGATTGAAAGTGAAAATTTTGCTAAAATCATTGGGGAATTAAATCCTTGTTTAATTGGCACTGCATGAGGTGCCAGGAATAATTAATAAGGCTAAATTTAACTGCTTTGGCAGTGTTTCCCCTTCAGACACAGATCATTTTGGCCAAAGCCCAGGTGATCTAAAGCAGGCCCATCTTTCCGGTGGTGCCAGGGAAGACCAGAGGTGGAGGAGATCAGATTCCAAAGACCTGCAACCATTTTGTGTTCAGTGGCACTGAAAAGCAACTCCTCTACTACAAAGTGCTGTTTCAGGCTGAAAACTCATTTCAGTGTGGCTGCAAACCGGTGAAACCAGATGTAACCAAACAGGCAGGTTTCCCATTCTTCTTCTGTGCTTTGGTGTGTGAGCTCTCAAACTCACATGTTCAGCTCAGGAAGGAAAGCAAACCCAGACACCGCACAGGCAAGCGATGGAGGGTAAGTGCTGGTTGGGGTGTGAGGGAGCGTGGTTTTGTGAGATGTAAAGAGGCAAGTGACCTTTGCAGCCCAGCCTGAAGGTTGGTCTCCCTTAATTTCCTGCCTCTTACAGCCATGCAGGGGAAAGAGCAGAAGAAACAAGTATAAACTTGTTATCCCCCTAAATTAATATTAGTATCCTCCTCCCAGTGCTTCTCCTGTGAGAAGTTCAGGCATCTGGAATAATACTGTTGCATTAAGAAATGAAAAACAAATTGCTGAAGGGCACTGGGATCCAGGCAGTCTAAGCCAGTGCCTTCTGCTAGTAAAAACAGCTGCCCCTAAGAAAATCTGCCCAAGATGCTGCCTTCAGTTCTCAAGGTGCAAGGCCTAAATTTGAAGGCAAAATTAGGCTCCCAGCAAAACATGATCAAAGCAATCCAAATGGCTCAGCAGCAGATTCAGCACAGCAGGATCCCAGAAAAAAGTCAACTCCAGCAGCAACATGGAGGCAAAAACCAACCTGCCAGTCATGGCAGCAGGACTTAACCTGGGTGTTGGCTCACTGACTCTTTCTGTGTTCCACAGCAGGAAAACATGAGTCCAAAGCTCATCCCTGTTAGATGGCAACAACCAGACCTGTCCCATGCACAACCTCAGCTTCTTCTTCCTCTACATATAATTAAAGAGAAATAAAAGAATGACCCATAAAAGCCAATTGGGCGGCAGTTGACGAATAACTGTATTCTCATTAATTACACATCTTTCCCACACTGTTTATCTGTAGGAAAGAGCACCAGGAGGTTTTATTGTTGTTGTTTTAACACCAGAAATAGTGCAAAGCTCATACTGGATGATGCATGCAACTGTTCTTCAAAGTACAGTGAAGCAAAGAAGTACTCGTAAAAGACTGTCTTGCACAAGGTAAGAAAATTTATATTTTGATCCACAGTGGAAGAAGAAAATGCTGCCATAAAAGTAGTTGTCCAAGTGTCAAGGGAGCAGCCATAAGATATTTAAATTATTTTAGCACTCCATATAAGAAATGTTTTAAAATCTAAAACAAACCATCCTACTCAAAGAGAAAATTTGGTTTTGTGGTTAAGATGAAACTGGAAATTCAAAACAGATGTTAATTCCTAGTCTGCATGACATGGGAGTAATTTGAGTCTGTGTGTCCCAGTTCCTCACCTATAAAATAAAGCTAAAAATATTACCTTTTATTTTTAAAGGCCCTGCCTTTTAGATTATCGGCTCACAGAGCAGGTATTACATCTTATTTTGTATTAGGTACAGCTTTCAGAATAAAGCTGGTATAATCTCAGATGGGCAAGGCTATACTAAAAACTTAAATTTATATGGTAAGATTTTCATTTTAGCTGAATTCCATGTCTTGTCATGTCTTACTTGGGATGAACGGACTTAAAGGACAGATAATAATAGCGTCACACCTATGTTTCATGCACTGTAATAACACTTGGAAGAAAAACATACCACAGAAAGTGAAAAAGAGCTGAAATATTACTATAAACCTTGCACTAACACATCAACGGCTTCAGCTTACCCATACGCGCTGTGATTGTGGAGCTGAGCCTTTTAATTTCAGTTGCTGCCACTGCCATTGTGTCCTCTCACTCAGCACCCTGCTCCCATCTCCTCGCCCACTTCTCACCCCTCACATCCCTACCACCATTCGAACCCACCCGGAGGGAGCTGGAGGGTGGGGTGGGGGGCATGAAGAAGGGGCTGTGAAGCAGGGCAGGGAAGGAGAGCAGCCCTGCACATCCCCCAGGAGAAGCACTGCTTCCTGCCTGCCTCTCCTCGGGAGCACGGGCTCTCACGGGGGTTACTCTGCTTCACTCTTTGCACCCTTCCAGTGCAGACACACCTCCTGAGCAGAGGATGTCTGACCCCTCTGAGCTCCTGCTCTAAATCCTGTAGCCTGCAAACCCACAGTCCTCCTCCACACCCGGGAATCAGCTCTCAGCCTGTAAATCTGGGGGTTCCACGTGTTGCACATTACTTTGCATGCTTCCAGCCAAGATCCTGCCAAACCAGCATGATCATTCCAAGCACTACTGCCTGGCCTGAAGCAGCCACTCTAAGCTCTGTGGGCAGCTCCCTGCATTTCCCTGAGCCCCAAGTGTCCCCTTGCCCCACAACAGCATCCATCCCTCACCACTGAGCCTGCAGACTGCTCCGGCCCTGCACAAACCAGCTGGCCCAGTTCCCTCTGGGCGCGGTCCCCTCCCAGACCATTTCCCCCCATCTATTCTCAACCACACCCCATGCCCTCTTCAGACACGCTTTTGTTCTTCAGGCAAATGTAGGCAAAACCTCTGCCTGCCGCAGCCTCTTCCCACCTCTCCGTGCGGGCTCTCGCTTGCTCTCTCTTTAGAGGAACACCTGGCTCTACTCCAGCGGCTGTTGCTGGCTAACCCTGGTTTTACTGGGGTTGCCTATGGCAGCCTATGCCATGCCATTGCCAGGGTCTTTGCTTCCCTACAAAACAGTCACTCCTCACGGACCGAGCCTGTGCAGGCTGCTCAGAATACATGTGATGATTCCCATTCCCCCACGGGTTAATAGAAAGACTGCTGGTGTTTCCACATCATTTGCAATAGCTGACTCCTGAACTAGCCTGGCATCTTGAGCTGTTAAATTCCCCATCAGCTACTTCTAGGGACAGTCCTCCTTCAAATGATTTGTCTGTTCAGAGCCCCAAGCTGAATCTCAAATCCATATTTCATATTCCAAATAGGCTAATCAGTGAATTTATAAAAAGAACTGTGGAGGCCTGGATGGCTGGCAGTGCACACCGAATAATAATTCGAACAAACACTGCCTGCCTGTGATGATAAAAGACGACTGCACAGCACAGGCAAAAACATCCCAAATAGACTGCAGTGCAATCTGTCTCCATATAGCCCCATGAGTCATGCTGGGTTGGAAAATACTTTATAAATGCTAGTAATGGCAGGCAATAATTTTAATTAGATATGGCCTAATTAAAAAAGAATAGAGGCTTTTATAGTTCATGCTTCCCCAGTGTGTACTAGGGATCCCCACTGGTTGGCAAACAGGAAAAATGTTTGTATTATTTAATAAGCACAATGTTATCAGCAGAGTTTTAATGCAGGATTTAATGCATTTGCTCTGGCTCACCACAGTGAATGCTGACTGGCCAGGGTGCAACCTGGATGGAGGAACATTGCAGGCATTTCACATCTCCAAAAAAAATCTCAAAGTGTGTCAAAACAATGAAGTACACGCAAGGAACTGGCTCAACCTCCTGGGTGTTTATTAAGCTGTATGTGAGTGTCAGGCAGATTCACTAAGAATAAAAATCGGCCTAAAGCTGCAAAGAAACACCTCAGGTTGATTAGCGTCTCTGCAAGCATAGAGTAATGACGAGAGAGAAGTGATCCCAGTGCCCTCATGGCAGCTCTGTGCCTGCCCACAGCCCACCCTCCCAAACGAGGGATTCCTGGCTGCTCAAATCTGGTGAGCACTGCCATAAGAGCCCTCAGGCCTCAGCCCTCCACTGCTGAGATGAGAACAGCACAGAAAGCAGAAACCCAGTGCTCCCATGACCCAGCCCACCAGGAGCATGGATTCCTCTCTCATTTTCACATGTCGTTGTGTAATGCTTCCACTCTTCTGGGAGAGGAAGCAAAAATACCACAAGAAAAAGCACTTCCTGCAGTATTTCTGAGCTAGTCAAATCCAGGAAATAATGGAAACTACAGTGATGCACAGGCTATTGAGTTTCTTGTGTTCTTTTGCATTTTTGTTATTTCCTGTGCAGGAATATTTGAAGCCATAAGGAAGATAAGCCTGCATATACATACATGATAGCATTAGAGTAGTAACTTCTCCCTGCACATCTTTAAAATAATAGACACCTTTAGTGAGTGACAACTATGCATCATGCTCACTTTTCCACAGCATTTCCACAGCCAGACTGCTCAGTCTCCACCACCTTGGGTCCCAGGGATGCTACAGACCAATTGAAGATCATTATTCCTGCTCAGAGGATCCCAGTGACCCCATCTCACAGACCAGCCCAACAAGCTGAAAATCTGCAGTGTCTCCCTAAGACCCTGCTGCTTTGCTGCAGCCCAAGGACCTCCATGAGTTCAAGCCATCCTCCACATTACCTGTTCTTGCATGTGAGGGGGCTGGGGGCTCCCCAGGGCCAGGACAAGAGGGGTCAGGTGTGCCCCCCCAGGGTCAGGTGTGGCAGGGCTGCCTGACTGGCGTCAGTATTTCTGCTGAGAGCAAGTGCTGCTTTCAGCAGTCCTGTATTGATTTGCCTCACCCAAGGTCACCTCAGAAGATGATTTATATTAAGAAAATCAATTTTTTTAAAGAGTCATTGCTGAAAGCAATGCTTGATTTCCAAATTCAGAGCGCAGCTGGCCATGTGTCTGAATTACCCAATTCTTATTAAAGGCAGAAGGAAATCTGCCCCCTCCATAGCTTTACACTGGAAACATACACAATGAAATTTCTATCAATCACTATCATAACTCAAAAGCAAAAGACTGCTTCCTTATAATTTGGGCTTTTCCCAACCCCACCTGAAGTTGCTAGGACCATCTGCTTTGCCCTGGGAAGGAAAAAGGGGTTTTGAAATGCAGTTCTTTCCAAGTATTTTGCCCTAGTTTCATCATTTCCTTCCTCAGTGAAACATGCATACTCACCTCCTTTTTATTAACAGAGAATCAGATGATAGTTAGTCATCCGTTACTCAAGGCTCTGCACAGATGTCATGCAATGTGCACAGTAACTCAGCAGTGTAGTGTCAGGAATATTTCCCTACTTCCAAGTTCATTCATGTTTTTCTCCTAATGGATAGCTAGATGCTGTACACACATAAATGTTCTGCATCACTACCTATGGAGGTCTCAAAAACCTTTTACCAACTTCTTTTCAGCTCTGAGGGTCACTCCTTGTGATCTCTGTGAGGACCCTCTTGAGTGCCAGAGTCCCAGAAGTGAATCCTCACACCATCCAGGGCAGTGAACTGGCTGCTGCCCTGGCTAACCCTCACCTGCAGGCAGGGTGCAACCAAACCAAAACACAAATGTTACAGGAAGAGGTACAACTGGAAGAGAGCATAGCAGGGCAGAGGCCCTGGCTTGCTGTGGCCTGCCTGCTTCTGCAACCAGGGGCAAGTTTCCAAGGAGGGTGTAAATAGTGGGATGATGGTTAAGGCATCTTGACATGGCATTTTCTTCCCCTCATATTGTTAAGCAATGGCTGAAGGACCAATGGGTAGAAGAGTGAGAATTGGGCCATGAGCAGAAGAGTGGAGGCAGGAGCTGATGTCCCCGTAAACCATGTTCAGCATTCTCCTAAAGCTCCTGAAGGAACTGATTTATACACTGAGATTTTTCTCAGACTCTGTTTTGGAAGTCTGTCCTCTCAGCCAGAGCCTGCCAGCCAGGGCTGTAGTTATACCAGCTTGTTGCATGGTCACCTTCCTTCAGACTGAGACTGGTGCTTTGCCAGCACCGGGGTCACCAGCTGGTCAGGCTGCTCTGTCTCACGGGTGGCTGCAGGACACTGTGCTGGGCATTTACAGCCTCTACCTGTATTTTCACTACAGGAGAACCTGAGCAGCACAACATTTGTGCAAATGCAGCCTGGTTCTGACAGCCAAGGTTCTGCACAGCCTGTCTGTGCATCCGTACTTGAGCTGGATAAGGCTAAGCTTGCAATCTCTACGTGACTATTCCAAGCATTTCCCTCCAAGACTTGGTCTGAGACATCAATACATCTCCTTAGAGGGCTGTGAATCAGTAGCCTCTTCCCTCCTTTACTCTCTCGCCTCACCCCACCTCTCCAGGCAATCACATAACTCCTCGCTCTTGCTACTCCAGTTTGCCAAACTGCCCCCCTGTTTGTAGGCAGAAAATATCATGCTCATCTCTTGTTACAAAGGGAATAGCAGTTGCAAGGGCAGTAACTTGCCAGTCAACCTGCACAGCTCCTCTGACCCACCACAGGCACCTTCAAAGTCTGCACTATCATCCTAAAAATATACTGTATTCTTAAAATACTTTAAAACATATTTACACCTCAAAAAGTCACTTAAATAATACATTAGTCTGTGATAGCTGCTAATTTTTTGAAATCTTCACTAATGTACATATTTATGCTCATAAAAATGTAATTATATGCTTTATATAGGCCTGTTTTCAGTCCACCATGATGAGCTGCCAAGGTGCTGTCAGCACTGCGAAGCGCTGACGGCACGCGATGCCTGCTAGCTGCATCCAAGCACTTACAGAATGCACGTGTCAAGTGTTGCACATTTCCTGGTGTCAGCACCCTTTGCTCAACACATGACAAACAAAAGGATGGGTTTAGGTTTTCCTGCTGATCTTTTTTTTCCAGAGGTGTCTGTTCCTGAATCTATTTAAGTGAAATGCAGGTGAAGTGTTAAAATTACCAATATAAACCAAAGTTGTTATTTCAAACCTACAGCACGAAACATTCATAATTATGTAAGTATAATAAATGGTTCTCTGAATCATCTGTAGCTGGGAAGCATCACTGAGATGCTTCTACTGACACAGCTGGTCCTGGAGGAAGCATTTATTTAAGCTCCTTAATCTGGGATACTTAGCCATCCTAACTGAGGCTGTGTTCCTGCACTTTGAGTTAAAGCCAGCGAGATGAGCTATATACACACACCAGCTGAAGGAGAGATGGCAGATTATGAATCCCCACCCTTGCAAGAATAATTAGACAAATATATAACCACTCTCATTTGGTATCACAGTAAGTTTGGCAACTAATTGTCAATGTTATTCAGTGTATTAGGAGCTTCCTCATCACAAAAGTCTCCTTTGGCCTTCAGATTTGAATTTTGTATTAACCAGTCCTGACTGGTCCAAGATGTGTTATAGGAGTTTTCTGGAGCCATTAGCATCTAAGTGTTTTCACAATATATTTTCAGCCATCTGTCAGCAGACTAATACAGAAGTACCAACAGGTTCTTCTGTCTCCATGACTGGATTACATAAATTCAATTACATGGTCCAGACAATTTTTTCTGAAGCATTTGCTTTACGTCCCCATTCTGTGCATTTTATGTCCTTATCTTTAGGACAATGCTCTGTACTAACTTTGTGGTTTGCTTTTTCCTTCACACACTTGAATAATTAATTTTAAAAATGTATGCAGACATCAGGACCAATCTGCCTCTAATTGAAAATGAGAATGTTGAAGCTCACAAATTATGCCATTTTAAAATTACTTAATTGCGTGATAGGTGGTGAGCAGAAATAAGATACATCCATGTATTAAAATAAAAATGCAGGGTAGCATTTCCTACCCTGTTTTACATTTGATTAAGTTAACCTTTCTTCTTTTTTGTCATATATCAATATTCTACCTGTCTGCTGTATTTTAGGTCTAACTGGATGTTTTTATTCACCCTGCCATTAAGAGAAGTGGCTCCTGATACCAAATTCAGAATTGAATTTATGAATGCTGCCACTCAAAAGCAATGACCAGGCAGGGGTGAAGGATATAAGACTATGGAAACATCAAAACACCTCGGATGAAACTGCGTGCAGCTGTAGGAAAGGAAAACAGCAGCTTTATACAAACACTGAAATAAGGCCCTCAGCCCCTTCTGTCTCTTGTGATGGTGTATAAATCTTTTCCATCAGGAGGATTTTCCCCTTCCATGATTTGAAATGCTGGAGATGTGTGACACAACAGAAGGAAGGAATTTAACCAAGGTTTGGTAGAATGATAAGGGACAAAAAGTGAGTATCCCAATCCTGTAGGTTTCACAGAGTCATCAATGTTGCTAAGAGTTTTGCTTTGGAAATAAACCAAACCCAAAATTCTGACAGGCAATGTGTGTGCTACTGGGAAAATACATCACTATGCAGCAGGGATACAGGCTTGCAAAATCCTCCCCAAAAAGCCAGATCCAGCTCATGGATGCTGAACCACCTGTGCATTGTGGCATGTGGCTGCCAGATGTGGCCCAATAACCCAGCAGGTACAGTTATGTCAAAATTATCCTAATCCTACTAAACNGGGGGGGGAAGCAATAAAACTAATAAATATTTAAAGTCCTCAGAAGACACACTACTGAAACAGGTCTGTGGCTGTCATAGCAGGGCCTGAAAATACCCCCAAGAAGGAAATTAGTCAGTTCCTCCAATCTGCTTGCCTGAAGCAAATGGACAAGGAATGATACTGATATAGAGGAAAAATAGGTCAGTTTTATCTCAGCTATTTTATGCAGCTACTTTCTATGATAAATAAAGATTTCTGGTGAGGCAATCTCAATTTCTGTATAGTACATTATATATTCCACTCATTTATCTACTGTCTAAGATGAAAGACCTGAGTGACTGCACTGGGTTTGACAGAATATTAATTAATGCGTAACACTCCAATGTTTAATTTAGCAATGGTCTAGCCACATGATAGTCATAAATGCTAAATGATTATTCCTAAGCATGCAAGTTCTTCCTAGAGAAGACCAAGAAAGTATGGCATCGAAGATTTAATTGTATGAACCCACAGAACAAATTAAGAGAGAAAAGAATTCAAAATACATTTTTTTTCAAATACTGAGAAACCTCAAAACTCTATCGCTATCTACCACTTAGTACATAAACTGGGAGAGCTGTGGACAGCAAATGCTTTATCCACAGGCAATACAGTTTCCCTTCCTTCTTAGCAGCTGGCTGAGAGGAACTAAACTTAGCAGGCCTGAGGTGTAGGAAACCAGATAGCACAGTGTATGGCTGGATAGGAAATACAGGGCTCAATGTGTTTGAGGTTAAGATTAAGCCCTGACTTCCTTTGGGTCTATTTTAAACGGTGGCAAATGATGGCATGCTTTCTTACAATAAAATGACAGATGATCAAAGGTCGAATATGATCTGTATGTCAAGCATTTGTAGAAGGACCTTTCTTTGGGGGACTGTGCAGGAAGCATTTTAACATGGTGTCTCATACTTCCCATCATCTGTGTTTGTTCAAAACATACCAGTAACTGGGGAAAGCTGGATGAGTGGCCACAGAGAACTGGCTAAGCAGCATGTGCCTGCACAAGGAGAACAGTTGGGTTTGGGCAGAGGGAAGGAAAGACTACCATGGTCCCAGCCATTGCTCACGTGAGGAAAACAGTAAGGCAGCATTAGCTGTGCTCACACTTTCAGGTGCAACACCTGGGAAACAAAGACACAACATGTTGAGGGCATCTTCTATTCCCCCTTCTAGAGGTAGCCAGAGATCAAAGCAGAAAAGGTATAAAAACCAATTTGGAAACCCTGCTTTTTCCAGCTGCCATTTTAAATACAGTTTTGCAACACCTCTAGCAAACAGGATGCAAGACTCACTGTGTCATGCTGAATACAAATGGCACACTTGCTAAATTTGCTAGCATTATGTATTACCCATGACTGGTGATGAGACTGCCAAGGGAGGACTTCACCTTCAGGTGAAATTGAAAAACACACAAGAAACACAAAACACTTCATCCCAGAAAGTGAGGGGGTACATGAACACCACAGCCATCCTGTTTGTCAAAAAGGCTCACTTCCTACCCACACTCCTTCTCATACCTAGAAATCTGCAGAACAAAAGCCTGTGTTTGAAAATTCCTTTTAATAAAATTTTTCAACTTGCCTCAAGCAATGTTGCAACAGTCCACACTTCCAGCTCTGGCCTGCAGCCTGCTGTCAGCTCTGTAGCTGCCCCTGCCAAATACTTGTCCTACTTCAATAAGGCAAAGGAAGATGATATGGCTTATTTTTTGCTAAGAAAGATAACTGGGATCACTTTGCTTCTCTGAAAATCCACAAAACCCAATATATTAGTTACAGCAAAAGTTGAAAATAAAGCAATTGTTCAGCCCAAAATTTCTGAGGATTCTGCTGGCAGCACCTACTCTCGTGAAAAATTGGTCATTTTTAAGTGCAGCTGTGAGGACTCTTAAAAAGCAGCACAAAGCTGCCTCCACTGAGATTTGACACTGGCTTAACAGAGGAGGGAGAATTTTTAAGTATAGAATATTAAATATGTATTTGAATCAGAAAAGCCTTTTCTGATGTTAAGTGGGTGGGACATGAGGAGAGCATTTTATAAAATCTGTTGTGTTTTCTCCACACCGTGTCCTTCTGCCTCTGGCAGCACAGCCCATTTCACTGGCTAGCAGAATGCCAGCGGGAGTCATGGGAGCTGAAGGGCAGTTTTACAATGCACACTATGGTCTAAACAGTGAGAGGTGAATATCCTCTTAAATGCCTCTGTGTTCTACAGAGGAACACAGGTACCATTCCCCATGACCTTTCTAGGATTTGTTAGCTTTCCAAGCAGTTCTGTGAGTAGTATTGGACTATAGCCAGCTCTGAGTGTGAGTGAAACCCCATGGAGAAGATAGTGGGTACACCGTGTTAGAGGCACACTGTATGTCCCAGTTCTTCCATGAACAGCAGGAGGGAACCACATACTTCTCCCGCTCAGGCAGCTCTTGGCAGGTATCTCCAAGCTCCTACAAACAATCAGGGGAAGGAGATGCCAGCCACCCTATAGAAACAAACTGGCACAGGCAAGAGATATTTTACTGCTCTGAATAAAAGAAACCCATCAGCAACACAAGCATTAGGAGAAAAAAATAGGAATAATCCCACCCAGATGCACATGATAGTAAACATAGCACCTGACTCACATTAGGATGTACAAACCATAGTGACTGAACTACCAAAAACTTGGGATGAAAAAAAAAGACCCAAAATATTCTCATTCAATGTGAAGTATTCTTACTATAAGAACAACAGGAAAAAATAGCCAAGTTGCTATTTTGTGTTAAAGCAACTATGCTGTTCAGTAAGTTTTAAGTCTGGGATTTCATAAAACCCAGCTTTTCTGTTGTTTTTAATAATAAAATTGTGAGGGCCCAGAAGTGGACACAGGATTCAAGGTGCAACCTCACCAGTGCCAACTACAAGGAGAAAGTGTTTAGAAAACACTAAACCATTTTCCAAGTATCCTAATTCCACCTTGTGTCTCTGTCTGAAAGCTCTTGCTAAATTCAAGTTAAAATTACTTATGCTTCCAGTTTCTGTAACCTATTTTCTGGCAGATCACCCAGCTCTAATGGGCAATTAACAAATATGAAACAGGGAAAACTCAGCAATTCCCCTGAAACAGGGGATAGCTCAACAAAATATTGAGCTCAGTTCTGGCCAATTCCTCACACAGGTGTCAAAATGACAAGCAGGAGCGATTTGGATAAAGACAGGCCGTGGTGACCAGGAGAAGCTGACACAGGAGGACAGGAGAATCTGCTACCTGGCACATCCCTGTCCCACAGCTTGCTGTCTTCCTACATCATGGCCACTATTAACATTTCAGAATACACACTACAGACCAGCACAAACAGGGAGGCTGTGGGGAGAGAGGACACAAATATCTCAGCCTTCAGGTTTAAAAGATCAGCAGCATTAAGGTATTAATTCTCTCATCTGTGAAAGAAGCCCCAAGATATATCTAAGAGTAGACAGAAAAGCTCATACACCATCACAGCGAAAGGTATGGGGGTTGGCAGGGCCACATTTCCTCATTCACTGTACCCACGTTAGCTGACTGCCCGCAAAGGGCATCCATCCCCACTTTACCCCAGCAGGGTGTCCCTGTGTGCCTGGGAGCTGCCGTTGCTGAGCTTTCCCCACCTCCAAACTGTAGTGTAGGGAATGCAGAGTAGGATTGTCAGGGTAGGAAGGGCTACAACTGAACCATTTGGGGCCATTGCAGCTGCTGGAGTGGGTCCCAGGGCACAAAGTCATGCTCCACCTTGGGTGCCAAAGCTATTGCCAAGGCATTTCCCCTTACTGTGTCCCCCTTCTGGTAGAAGCATGGAAATGATTTTTCCAGCAGAGGAGGCTGACAAGGTGGAAGCTGAGCTTTGACCCACATATCTGCTAAAAATTACATTCTCTATGTTCACTTACATATACATTTTTCTAGTATTTAGCCCACATTTTGTTTGTAGGCTTTGTCAAAACAATAACCCAGAGCCTTCTGGAGTCACTTAGGATGTGATCTCACAGAACACAGAAGGTTTGAGGAAAGTGTGAGGCCTTGGTTAAAGATAATTCATGCTGCTTAAAATAATTTACATAATTTTAAAATATGCACTATGTTTAAGCTTATCAGACAGAATTCTCACAGTTTCACAAATGCTTCTTGAAGACTCTGATTGCCAACCTGATCTCTACAGAAAGACTTACCATTTTCAGGTGCTCCTGCTTTGATTCAGCACTGAGTGAAACAGCAGTATAAATAATTAATATTGTTCTGTAAAAGCAATGGCCAGATATTACATATATTTTAATGAGGCCTCATGAGAAGCTCAGTATTTTTCTTCTGAACATTCTAAATACAGGCCTGGCATGACTTTTTGGGGGGAAGCACAAGGGAGTTGTAGCCTTCCTTCTAATATTGCCCACACTTTTTATAATGGGACATGGGAAGGTCTGCACCCCTGAGCAGCACTCATCCTTTACTATGAGAGGTTATAGCAAGAGACATAAACTTTAGATCTGAAAAAGGTACTAAAGTATTCAGAAAGGCTACACAGGATAATGGTGAAGGCTTTAATTCGCACTGAGCCAGTGTGGCTGGAAGGATAAGCACAAGCATTAAAGCACAGGAGTTCTCTTGCCAGCTCTGCCACTAAGTCCATGCAAATCACTTAATCTTCCTATTTGGTTACCCCTTTGCTAAAAGGGGAATGTTAATATTTATTTACCTTCCAACTCACAGGCATGTTGTGAGGATTAATTAGTTAATAACTGTTAAGTGCTTTGAAGATACAAGTGATTGTGCAAAACACTAAGTATTATTAACTAACATTAGGCTAATGATGCAGATAGGAGTGACAATTTTTTCATTAGCTATATCAAAGCAGAGGCCAAGATTCAGCACTGAGATGCATGCTAGCTAATGAAAAATTAACAAGGTTATGAGAGAGATATCATGAATTTATTTCCATTGGTCCACTGGAACACAAAAACCCCAAAAAAACCAAAACAAGCCCCCAGCCAAACAGCTGTGCCATTCCTGACCTAGCAAAACCCCACCTCTATTAATAACTCAAGACCACATTCTGAAAGCTGTTGCTTTGCACCTCGATTAGTCATTTCCAATATGCTAAGTGTTATGGTTTTGAGTTGGTGGCAATTTCCACTCCTGCATATTACTCTGCACCTGTGAAAATAGAGGCACACAGCTTAAGGCAGGGAAGAATCGAGTGCAACATCCAGGCCTTATATACTAAAATTTCACAACTAATTTGCTTGGCTTTAATTTCTATCAAACTTCTGTGAGAAATCCAGGCCGTTCTGATACAACTGACTGAGAAGGCTGGTTTTGCATTCAGACAGATCTCCTGATCCAAAGGAAGGGACAGCCTGAGGTGTGTGAGGCTGGCTGCTTGGGAACAGTGTGCACCTCTGCCTTATGCCACTGTTAAAATTCGAGTAAAAAAAATGGTGAAGACACAGCCTGGAAAGTTGAGACAGTAACTCAAATAACTTCGGAAGATGCTTCCTCAGAGCAGCTGTCCACATAGCTCTGCTGAGGAAGCCAGGTGCAGCTCCTAGGAGCCATCAGTAGCTTCCACCTGTGGACCTAAATCACTTGCTGCTTATACAAAATTACCAAGAATTCCTCAATTTCAATTACAATCAAGCATTTGGTTGATATTTACAAACTATTTACAATTCAAGTATATAACAATATTTATTTCTGTCTTATTATTTTGTATGATTCTTAATACTGTAATTCCAGGTGCACAAGGCAGCATTTTCTCAACTCTCTTTTTTCACTTCTCCACCCGAGACCTCAAACTTAGTTTTGGTTCTTTCTTTTTTAATTACTTCAGTGGTAGCAGAGGTGGGTAAACGCACTATGATTTTAGGAGGGAAAGAATATAACACTCCATATACCTCTTTTTTAGTAAGCCTTCATAGAACTGTTCTACTCCTGGACAAAATTTACACTTCTATTATCTCACATCGTTATGCAAAAGAAAGATTATGAGACAGAGTGATACAGAAGTTGAAAAAGCTGAGAAGGGAGAAGGATTCTGGTTATCTCCAAAAATTGGCAAAACTATTTTTGAGTGTTACATAAACACCTTAAGCCCTGGTGTTGTGAATGTCTGTTGGCAGATACAAGATTCACTGTGACGCAAAGATGACCTAAGATACCTACAGACTCCTTTAGACTGAAGACTGCAGCTCTCAGACAGATGGATGATTAAGGAAGCAACACAGCCAGGCTCCAGCCAGGCTCTGCTGCACTTGTTTGACCCAGTTGAGAGGAAGGAGGCAATTCCTCTACTCTCACTTCCAGATTACAAAGCTCAGAGGCACAGTGTGATTCTCAGAGGTACAGGTTTGACACCAGCATGAGAAGTCTCATTTCTTTCTGCATTAAAAATGTGCTAAGTCCTTTGGGAGTCCCTACCTTGTGCTCAGTTCCCAGGTACTCTCCTCCTGGGGCTGGTGGGAGAAATGCCTTTGTGAAGTCATCCCCTCAACAACACATTTGTGAGAAGAGAAGCAGCTGCTGCAACTAAAATAGGTTGGGAGAAGAGTTTCTGCTAAGCCAAGTGAAAGCTCCTGAAGCCTGTCGTTCAGACAAGGCCTTGTACAGCAGGGTGACAAAATGTAATCAACAATTAGGTACATGAAGTTATTGTAAAACTTAAATACAGTAAATATCTTCAACAACTATATCTCAGTGTGGGAAACAGAGAGGTTAAATTTCACATTTCAGTGTAAGGCTCAAAGTAGTGGTGAACGTCAAGGATGCTTGGCATTTTAGCAGTCTTTTGATGATCAAGATCTGTTTTCAGATATTTACAACATGACTAAACAGTATTGATTTGAAGCTAAGTTTTATGTAATTCAACCCTGAATTTGATCTATTTATCTTAACAATATGTGGGGATTTTTCCCTTCTAAAATACAGTGAACAAAGTCTATTTTGCATGTTAAAAATATATCCACTGTGACATATCCCTTCCTGCATCTTATTTACTAAGTCTTAACATTAGCTCAAGATTTCTGTTTGACTGCAAACACCAATGCACATTATGAATATACCTACAATCCACTTATAATACTGGAAAGGTTAAAAACATTTAAGCAAGAACAAAGGCCAGCTCCTTATGCTGGGCATATTGCTGCTTAATCGATTTTCACATGGGTTTTACTTTTGCTGCTGAAATTGCTGGCTATTGTTTGACACATAGTGTTGGACTCAAAATACCATAAATCTGAAATGCTGATGTGTTTTCCACTGCATGTGATTCCTACCAATCAAATACATCATCCATGGTTACTTTTATCTCAAGCCAAGACTAGCAAGGGCAAAACACAGTCTTTTATTGACTTCAGAGCTTCTTCCATTAAATTCCCTGCTTTTTCAACCTCCAAAGTAATCACAGGCTGACAGCACCCTCCTGGATTTTATTTTGCAGTGTTATGAGCCCCTCTTCTTTACACAAGGAGCATCAGAGGGGCTGGGATCCTTCTTGAGGCAAGGAGGCTGCCTGACAACAGGGGAAATTGCTTTTCCTTTTTGAACCACATAGTGAAGGGGCAGGCTTAGCCAGTGCAGAGGCTTCTGCAGAGCCTCCGGGAAGAAGAGGAAAAACACTTCATGCTCCTTGCCAAGACGTTTTAGATGCTAAGTGGGGCAGCAGCAAACCTGAACCAAGTGACTAAAGCCCTCACAAGCCAGCCATGCAAACAAGGAAATCAACCCTTCAGGAACAGATTTTTTCAAACAACCCATAGCAAAACAAGCAAATGCACATTGTTACAAATAGCATTGCCTCTTATCATATGTGAGCCAGAGATGCTGCTGTTTAAAGGATGGAAAAAAATGGTTCTTGTGAGCACAACATCCAGTGCTTCAAAACCTGCAAAATTACTACGCATCTTCTACATTTTGCAACAAAGGCATGCACTCAGCTTCATCACACACAGCTCAAGTGAGCAGATCCAGCACACTTTAAATTATTGTGAGCAGATCTGGCACAACTTTTTGGCAGTTCAAAAGAAGCTCCCACAGCATCTATAGAAGATCTGCAATCACTCACTCCAGTGTCCTGGGCACAGAGATGCTGTGAACACAGTACAAAGTCAGTGCAAGCATCTCATAACTCTTGTTGACATTATGACAGCTCCCAAGGCCAAGAGCCAAATGCTGTAATTCCTACTTGTGTTGCTCACAGGCTAAAGAAACACAGTGTCACTCTGAGGGCAAAGGCATTTTTCCATTTTCTTGCATAGCTGATTTTACATAAAAAAGTTAACATGAAATGCCTGACTAAAACTGGTCAGAGAACATAATATTTTATCTGGAGAAAAAGAGAGTTGTAGCATCTACCATGGCTAAAATCCAAAGTAACATCAAAGCGCTCTTGTATCCAAGGCAGTGGAAAAAGATCCATCAGCATTCAAGACACCAGACTGCCAAAGTTCCTGCCTACCAATTCCCATACAGAAAGTTTGTTGTGTGGTACATTTAGACCCACACAAGTCCTCATCTCTAACTGAAGAATTAAGAGGGCAACAAGGAATGAGAATGCTGCTATACTTAATGAACTAAATACTAATAATTTTAATACTATTTTGTTGTTTCATCACATTGCAGCTAAGCACTTTGGAAAATGAGATATAAGTGGATATGTAATGCTACGGTGATAGCTGCTTACAGCAGGGTCGTTTGATAAATATAAACACTGTTACAACAGATGTATTCAATTTTGTATGTACAGAGGTCATTAATAAGTAAGATTCAACAATGATAATAATCCTGGAAAACAAATTAACTGGTTGATTTTCTTCTTACTGAATCTGCATATTTCCCATTTGTTCTGGCTGGCAGCACAGCAACCTATCAGTTAAGAGTGGCTTGTTTGCTTTGTCAGAGCAGTTGTCCAGATGTCTAAACACATATATCACTACATAAATTACAAGTTTAAAATCAAAGTGTTTCCCAATATCAGAGTGCAAATTCACAGAATATGGGTGTGGGGTGGTGGTGTTGGTTTTTTTTGGGGGAGTTTTGTTTGGCTGGCTGTTTTTTCAGGATTTTGGGGTTTTTTTGCTAGACTTGAAATAAAATGTTACATAAAGGAGACAGACATTCAAACGCTGAAAATCCACATCAACATGCTGAGTTTATTACAGAACAGCTCGCTGGAAATTATTGGGTACTAATCTTTTAATTCTGCAGCTGATCCTTGGTCAACCTGTTACAAGAGCAAATTGCCATTCCCAGCTGTGCCATACTCTAAGAGGATAAACATCAGAGTGGCCCTTAGGAACAACCTATTTCAAGAATATCTCCTCGATCTTTTACAGCTAATCAGAGCAACATTAACAGAAGGAAAGCTGCCAGAAGGGAACATATGTAAATATCAACCCAATTGGATGCAGTAAGGCACTGACTAATTTTTTTTCTTTAAATGTAGTAAGATATTGAAAACTCGCTATTAAAAGACTGCAGAATTAAGACTCGGGGATCTAACACACTCTAACACACAAAAGATCTGGTACTTAGGAGAGTCTCTTTTCTCTCATTGCAATAAAGCCACGGTGGAGTTTAGGGGGGAGTTATGTACCTTAGTGCTTAGCCCATTTCAAGGAAAACTTGGTGGACTTTCACATCAGAAGTTACAGTCAATTAGAGCATGACGTCCATTTGGGAACCATGCCCAAATGTATCTGGATCTTACCAGCTGCTACATTAGATAAATTTCCACTGAAACAAATTGTGCTTAGCACTTTTACATGCTCAGCACTTTTTCATGTTTAGCAGCTTTTTGTTCCACAAATGCATTTTCTCTTTCGGTTTCTGCAACTTTCATTTTCATTTTATTTTTCATAATAGCACTTACTCTACCTTGTGCTTCCTTCACAATTTCAAGTTGACTGCTCTAACTCATGACTAAACAAGAGCTCTCTCTGTACTCACAGAAAGTCTTGTCTAAAAAAAGACTGTTAGCATCTGTAAGCTTTTTAAGGCAGAAACACTTATTTACTGTTTGCACAACACCTAGAGCTATGGGACCTCCAATCTATCTAAGGTCTTTGGCCACTACTGCTGCATTAACATTACATCATGACTTTAATTTTATAATCCTTTTGCTTTCTGTTGCATATGGAAAAGTGTATTCATATTAATTGTCAGACGACTAAACACCACTTCTTTTTATCATCCCCACCCCATTTCAAGATGACAGTATACAGTAACTGCAGACTCTCTTTATTTAATATACTACAAGATGGCAAATAACCTCCTTCATCTCCCAAAACATTTATGAGGATAAACAAAGGCTTCTGGAGAAAACAATTTTACTGTTGCCTTTCCAATAATTACAGAAATATGTGCTGGACAATTTTTAATACTGATAAAACCTAGCATATGGGCAGGGCCAGGCTCTGTGAAAGCCATCCTGATGCTTCTATGCTCTAACCCACTCTTCTGGGTCAAAATGTCAGAGGAAGGAAAAGATATTTCTCCACAAATAACCACCCCTCAAGGCAGCACCCATCCCACGGTGTGGACAGGAATGGCTGTGTTCACTGCCTGCTCCCTCCCCATCGCAGTTCTGCCGCATCCACACAGCATAACCCAGGCTGGTGAGCAGCTGACTCTAGCTACTGCTCTTGAGTGTTAATTGCTACCTCTCTGGTCTTGCTTTACATAGTGTTAGTACTCACACTGTCGGTTCCTGCTGGAATTACAGCCTGAAAGGAGAGTGGAGGGAAGCAAAATGCTTGACAGCTGACTACTGAAAACTGGGGAATGGTGTTAATCATTGAAAATATGAGAGTATATGAGAACTGCTAATAAAACAGGTAGCTGAATATAATTTATCCATATTTTCCATTACTTATGCCAGAGCTAGATTTAAAAGCTGTCACTAAAGAACAATTCTTTTTACCAGTTTTACAAGCTCTTCCTTTGCACACATGCCTGCTACAGCACAGACCAAAGGGCTTCACATGTCAGGATGGACAGGTATTATATGGTTTTTTTTGCCCCCCCACTCACTAACTTCTTCAACAAAAAAAGGTAGATTCATCTTTGGCCTTCTACCTGCATGGGGAATATTTAGCCAACCCTCATAAAATTAATCCAGTTTGAAAGCAGCCAACATTACAAAATAATTTGTGCCATGCAGACAGTCCTTCACATCAAAACCATGTGTCCTTCTGCTGAAGGGCCTCTCCAAACCCACAGAAATGACTTCCCTTTCATGCCAGTGCTTCTCTGTGTGCAGGAGGAAGGATGGTCGTGTGGCTCACAGAGACTTGGCTGTCAGCATGTGTGCCTTCTATTTCTGGTGGTCACCAACTTCTCTTGTGACTTTGAGAGAATTATCGAACTTCTCCACCCACCAAAATGTCTGTCTGCTAGACAAACAACAATTCAATTCTGGCCTTTAATGGAAATACCTTAGGAAAATTTAATGGCTTGGCATAACAGGAAGCAGTGTAAGACTTAAAAATATTGTTATTTTCATGGTGCTATTATTTAGTGGCATTTCAGTTCTCCCTGAGTAAAATTTTCATCCGATGTATAGTGTCTATCTCAGAATAATGTCTCTACAGTGTCAAGACACAGAGAAGTAACTGTCTAAATACACCTACTTTTCTGCACCTGAGGGAGGAATGTGGCAAATACAACCAAAGAAAGCACATCTTGAACTTACTCCCACTTCACCTTCATAGTTATGACAATTTTCAATAATAAATCCCTCCCCAGGCAACTGCAATCAGATCAATATTCCACATCAAACAGTTACCGAAAGTTTTCAGTGTCTGCCTCATTTAATTGTAATTAGATGTATTTCCAGACCCCACCAGCACAGTGCAGTGTAATAGGTGTTCACCTGAGTGACACAACTCACGTGGCTCAAAGGAAGGAGCAGCTGTGTCAGTACACGTCCTTTTGCTCTCATTCCCAGTGTTAACATGGATTTCGATATAAAACCAAACAGTGTGCAGGACCTTCATGATGCTGCTCTCCTGCAAAGCTGGCTGGAAAGATGACACATAAGGAGGTGGCACACTGGACACATTTTAAAATATTTTCTGCAGGTTAGAAACAATTTTTTTCAAAAAAGTTTGAATTCCACAAATAGACAGAGGCATCAGGGAGGCTTCTACTGACAGACTTCAAACACTATATATTTGATATAAAGCTGAAGGCAGCTTTGTGAACCAGGAGTAAATCAATTTCTTCAATCTTGACATTAAAGAAAAAAATGTTACCTTATGTAAATAACCAGGCAACCTTGAACTGGAACTTGCAATTAATGTCAGAGCTCATGTTCTCATCCTGACTTAACAAAACAAATTTCAGGTGGCTCATCTGAACACAGAGACTGAAATAAACTCAGTCTGAAACAGAGGTAAAAACAAAAAGGTAGAGATATAATTTCCTTACATCATACATTTTTCTCTTCAGGTCTGGGGCTGCATAGCTTAAGGGCTGCTATAACAATGTAAGAAGTGATGTCATCCCAGGGAATTTTATTTTCATCAAAAATACTGTATCGATCACCATTATCTATGAGTTGCCACTCAGTTTTAAAAATAGTTCATATTAAATTAAGAGCCAGAGCACTGGATTACAGGTGTCTTTTCACATTTTAATTTCTCGGATAAAAGCAAAGTGAAATTGCCATCTAAAACATTCTGCTGCCTTGTATTATTCACAATTTTGTACCAAAATGATTCCAGATGTGTTGCAGATATAGTAATTCTGGTTTTGTTTGTGGAGATCCTGTGCAGAAGTTTTGCTCCTGCAAGGCCACTGTGCACAGAATTATCTGGAAATGCCTTGTGCACTGTGAGTATGCTGGTGTGCAGGAGGAGGTCAATAGGTTTTGTGCTCCACACTACCATCACTAAATATTGATGCAGTTAGGGTACATCTCCAACTACGAATAAGCTACTGAGGTCTGCTTCTCTGAAACTGTAACACAGTTACAACATTGTTTTGTTGGTTAGTATTTCCCTAGCCATAGTCAAGTGTGCACAGTTTTGTGATCTCCTTTCATACTATGATTAGAATGACAAGTCAAACTCTCCTGTTGTTTGACTGGAAATATGGATTATGTAAAAATGAAGTTCTTTCTTACACAAACTGGTACTAACAGCACTGCTTTTAAGCTAGTAACTCCCTCCAGTGAAAACTGGTTTGTTCGGTATCCATTTGATAATTTTTCTGTTGCATCTTTGTCAGAAGAGCCAGCTCTGTGCAGAAAAAAAATATGGAAGGTGTTAATGGGATCAAGCTGTTAATTTTCATTGTCTTAGCTCCCAGAAGCTCCAAGAGCCAACATGGAGTCTAGAAGAGAAACTTAGCTTTCAGAACTGATTTCAATGCAGCAGTATGAGCTATCATCACTAATGAAGGAGTAGCGTTGCTTTCATTACACAGTTTGAGATGTTACAGAGACCTTCCTTTTGTGGAGGTCAAGTTGAAAATCAGAATCAGTAGCAATTAATCTTTTTCCTCCACATGCATCAAATTCATTGTCAATGACACTTGTTTATTGCAAATCCTCATTCCAGAGCGTCACATATACTACACATGTACTTAGAAAGCTGCTGCATGTGTCTTTATCCCACCCAAACTGTGAGCTCATTAGTACTGTCCTGAGGGAAGCAGTTCTATTTTTATCATTTGTCCAGCTATTTTTGATAATTTGAAAAACTTCCCAAGAAATGTCATAATCTCCTGCTGTTTACTGATTAAATTAACTGATTATCAAATACAGTATTTAAAGTATGATCGAAGGGAGTTGTTCAAGCTCCTTCTTTTTACTTCCCCACTATAGCTAATAAAACCCAACAAATTAAAATACACAAACTCAATTATTGTGAACAGAAATGGACAATAAATTCTCCTACTTTGCAGCCACCTGAGAAAAACTGAAAAAAAATTGTTCCCCCACTTACAAAGATACAGTGTAGTCACAAGAATATAGCAAGGAAGAGAAGTTTGTTGGCCAAACATTCCTAAGGAGTGTGTCCGAATAATTCGATGTAAGGAGTACATTTGAATACAGTCTGAGAACACTCTGATTTTTTTGTTTGAAGATCTCAATAACTAAAAATTGCATTAATTAACACCTGAGGGAATATTCATGCATCTTTCATACACAAAAACAATCTGCATGCAAATGCCATGCAGACTCTCCCCAAGTGACTCAATCTGACTAGAGCCAGTCTGTAAAGAAAGGACTTTTCAGCCCTTGGACTTGCCCCCGGAGAGAGAACACTGCATGAGGGAAAAGGAGTTTTAGTTGGCTTAGGTTACATTGATTCATGAGGCCAGTGCCTACTGAAGGACAAACCAGCTGCTGAACACATTCTGCTTTAGTGTAACATCTTTTCCCAAGGTCTCTAGTAAGTTTCAAAAAAAAGGTGAATAAAAATTGCCTCTTTCACTAGAAAGAGCAACATCTGACACGCTCTTAGGAAATAAGCTGTGAGAAATTATCAGGAGATAAGCAGTTTAAACAAAAACACTGAAATGTCTGTATGTACATAGATGCAAGAAAAAGGCTGCTTTATCCTGTTTTGATATCTGCTGGCAGATGTTAATCTTCTGTCTCTTAAAATGAGCACTTTTGAGAGGATATTGCCTATAGAACCAAACAGAAATTAAGAATGTCAGTCAAAATGCCCCAAATTTTTACATCTCTTGGTTCATGTCTCCATCACACGCTTCTAATTTTTGTAATAGGAGTTTGAGACTTTACACATTATATTTAGCTACGGATATACAACTGCAAACTGAGGATCAACCACATGAGCTATGAGTTTAATCGCCAACACTGTGTATTTCCTCACTTTGACAGTTTAAGACAACTTAATGAAATATTTATTACTGATTTAAACACTTAAAACGGAACTGCATTTACATTTTAATTCTCTAATAATCTGGTGACACATCAAAATATGCAATCCCTAAAAATGGAAAAAACCCTCCAAAACACTCTCTGGCTGATCAATAGCTTTAAAGGTATAACTGACAAAAAGTAAAATCCCCTTAAAAACTGTTTTTGTTATTTTGTACTGAATTGATGACTTTCTAGGTACATTAAGGACCAATTCCTTCTGATAAGATCCCAAATACAGAACCTATGTAGGTGACTTCACAAATGCCTCCAAAAAATAGGAGAGTGGGTAGCTGCCTATTGTAGCAGACTGCAGTGGGGGACAAAGTGCTTCAAGAATAAAAGTTAACAACCTTTAATCCCATGCTGGCTACTGAAACCTCTAAGAAGGTTGTTGAACTTTGACCTCTGGAAAACAGTGCTAACTGTGAGGAAGCACTGTTGTATGCTCCAGACCTATTCCAACCCCAACGTCCTGCTGAGGACAGCGCTCCTGTGGAGAGTTTGGTGCATGGAGGAATGCTCTTTCCATGACATCCTCTCCCTGAGGAGGCACTTGAATGATTTTCATACAAGCAGTTAAAAGCCATCAAGAAGAACTTCAAAACTGATGCTTACTTAGGGACAACATGAGAGGTAGCTTCCCCCTTCGCAAAGCACCTCATAGAAAGAACTACAGAAAGGCTTTTGTTGAATTTTGTTGAATTTTTGAAGTAAGGTCCATTTTCAACAAGTGTTTTTACTGTGTTTATACTTCAAGTATGAATAAGATACACTTCAAAGTTAAATAAAGAGCCTGTAATTTCAAGCAGTTCCACAGAAGAATAACAACTTTTGGGGATAAAGATAGATGCTTTGAGCATTGCTTTTTACCACCCAGCTTTCATGGCGAACCCCAGCCCTTGTATCTTTACATGGATAAACCACTTGAAAGTCAACTCCTGGCATCTGGGAAACTGTCAGAATTTTGGGTCCTTAGATGCTATTTGACTTGTTTCTTGTAGCACAATCAGAAATTAAAGGAGATGAACATACAGAATGACTAAATAGGATCAATGCAACTAGCAAGAATGAAATATCCAATTATTTGTTGAAAGTTTCTCATGAGAAATTATTGTGGTCAGATGGAACATCAAATTTCAGCCTGGAAAGCTTATTTGAGCCTTTGCATTTGCCTACATAATTCACTTAGGCTCAAGACTATTCACCTCAGGCATCACCTCAAACTCCAGCAAAAAATGGCAATAGAATCAAGATTCTAAGGGTGAAATAGGCTGTCCTGCTGACTGCTAAAAGGCTATCAGAAACCTTTTGTCTTTGCATGTGTTGCTGTCCTAAGTGACCTACGGCAGTGTCTGTGATACATGTTGCCATAGATTTGATTTATTCTACTTTTAATTAGTGTCTCAAGCGATAGGAATCCCTTGGGGAGATTTCTGCTAAAAATTGCTGCCCTTCAGACTCGGGTTTCATTGCTCACTTCGATCGCACCCCTCACTCCCTCCCCTCATGCCCCCTCCCCACCTTGGCGATACAGCCTTCTGCACGCCCAGAGCCTGACAACGGCAGAGAACCGCGGAGTAAGGCATGTCGCGACTCCAATCCTTCCTGCAGATCACTCGCAATCAGCTTCCCACCCGGCTCCCACCGCATCCTTCCCCAGCCCTTCCATGAGGGCTTCCCACCTGGCTCCCACCGCATCCTCCCAGCCCTTCCCCGCGGGCTGCCCCCCCGG
>VZTN01034067.1:19457-54470 GCA_013400515.1 Erpornis zantholeuca | reverse complement strand
AGCCCTTCCATGAGGGCTCCCCCCCCGGCTCCCCCCGCATCCTCCCCAGCTCTTCCATGAGGGTTTCCCACCCGGCTCCCACCGCATCCTCCCCAGCCCTTCCATGAGGACGCTGTGGGGGACGGGGCCGGCGAGTGCGCCCCCTGCCGGGCCGCGCGGGAGCTCCAGCCGGCGCCGGCCAGGGCAAAAACCGAGCGAAAAACAAGGAAAAAACAAGAAAAAGGAGCCGAGAAGCGGCTGCTGCCGGTGCTGCCTTTCCCACCCCAGCACTGCCTGGCTTCTGCACGGAAAGCTCTGCGCAAAACCCGAATATTGCTCTTTGCAGTTCAGAGAGCACAAACCCCGCTCAAGCCACGTGTATTCTCCAGGAGCCGAGAGTATTTCCAGTGAAAGAAGGCAATTAAAACACTGGGCTCTGTAGTTTGGCACTTTTCTTCTTCCTTAAAACCAGAATTTACCACTGCAGCTGAGTGGGTTCTCAGTGTTCTCCGAGAGGGAGAGATACACTCTCTACTGGCAGTGTTAGAGATTGCTGGATTAGGGTGTGAAATGCTACGGCCAATTAAAAATAAACTAGGAGAAAAGGCTAAAAACAATTATCAATCAGGAAGCCGAATTTCTTTTTAGAAATGAAGGACTATCTATAAGATAGATAGATAAATATGAATTTATCCCTGTAGGCAGCTTTGGCAATCAACTTTTTTTAGAATATGATTGCTTTCCTGCTTCCATTAGGTTTCTTCTCACATTGTGGTATTATCTTAATCATCAAACCAACAGAAAAATCCCTGCCAATAAAGTGCAT
Organism: Erpornis zantholeuca; assembly: GCA_013400515.1. NCBI lineage: Eukaryota > Metazoa > Chordata > Aves > Passeriformes > Timaliidae > Erpornis > Erpornis zantholeuca. The sequence goes on along the minus strand of VZTN01034067.1, from coordinate 53,665 downwards.
GATACTTTAGCAAGCACTGCTGTAGGCTTAATTTTTAATCAGCATATTATTTGTATCAAAGCTCGACCAGAGGTTACACACTGAACCATCACAGCATGATGTTAGTACCAGGGAGCTTAACACCTACGAGACAACACCGGCACCAGAGATGCTGAGAAAGGACGTACATAAGATCAGCAGCAGAACTGAGATGAAAATCTCCATCTGCAAGACACTCTTATCTACAGGATCACAGTGTTTCCCATCAAAATGTCATACCATGGAAATGATGAGTGCCATTAGACTACAGCCCAGCAAATGCTTCACAGCAAGGTATGAACACTGAGTACAAGTCTGCAGGAACAAGTGAGAATACCGAGGAGAACTTTTCCTTTATCCTTTTTTTCTCTAGGATAGAGAAAGCAACTGGAGAAGCAAACTAAAAGCAGATACTCCTTAAGGGAGCAGTGAGCAATACTTGATGTCTAAGCCAAATTAACTTCAAGGGGATGGCAGTGTCGTGACTGAGTCTGAAGGGCTCCTACTCCAGCTCCAATTCCCTGTGGAGAAATACAACACCACACTCTCATCGTTTTTTCTGCTGCGCAGCATCTGCCAAACTCTGGCTGATTGGCAAAAGAAAAATTAAACATTTATGTGGCAGATGGATCAGATGTGTGCACTGTCACTCATTCATTAGTACAGACACTTAATGAGGGTAGGTTACATATTGCAGCCACCCCAGAGGCAGAAGGCTTTGTATGAGCAAGTCATGGAGTTTTGGGGAGTCCAGGAGTTTTCCACCCACACAGCACAACCTTTCCCTAAACCATAAAGAATTATTTCAGTACTTCTGTTATGAATGAGATACCTCTGGTGGTGATGGATGAGTCAGAATTTTATGTCCTTCCTCATCACCACCAAAATTTGCAATTATATCTCAATCCTTCTTACCTAATGAAACCTTTACAAATCTGTCTGTTACTGAGAAATAAGAAGCAACAAACTTGGGAAAGGAATTCTAAAATGTAGCTCCTCCCTGTATACTGCAAGCAATCTTTAGTAAAAACCTTTACATTTGAGATACATACAGAATCTGAATTGCTAGCTTAATATTTATTGTGCAAAGGTGACACTTTTTATACGCAACTATTTTCAGAAGGATGGCTTCAGAGCTACTACCAGGATTGAGACAGTAATCTGTACCACCAAGATTACTCAGAAATCCTATTTGTAAACCAAGTCCTATTAAAACACCCCAGCCTCTGAACTTCTCCTCCTTTAGTCAATTTTTGCCCATCCCCAACAACATGGAAGGCTTGCTTAGGTTTTTCACACTGGAAGGAATGAATGTGACAGATATAGATACACACTGAAGCAATTAAATGAAGCTAATTGGCCTGCAATTATCAGAGGAGGCCATAAAAGAAGAGCTAAGAGTGAAGATTTAATAATCTATGAAGCTATGCTATGTTGACCTAGTAGGGTTAGATAGAGCAAACATTCACAAATCCCCAGTAAAAGTGGTATCTATGAAATGATGGAACTGCTGGAAGATGCAGAGGCTGTTTCATCTACACAGCAAGCCAGTCAAAATTAAGGAATTTGTTTAATTAGGGAAAGCAAAATGGCCCCAGTACCAAACTGCATCACACATGGTACCAAGGCAGGGGGACATGCCATCACAGAGACCCACTGCTAGAGCCAACAGCAATTCAATAGTTCCCTTCCAAGCCAACAGATTCGACGGTTCTGTCATAAAAACTTGGCCCAGCTGGGCTTATCCTGCACTGTTATAAACTGCTTTTCCTTTGCTGTGAAGATAACGTCAAGGAATGAATTCAAACGTTGAGTTGAACAGCCACCCGCCTCACAGATGGGTTACAACATGACAGTAGATGGCACTGCTCGAATGCAGTCCAGGCCTGCACATTTCCTACAAACAGCCCAGAGGAGAGGGACTGTCAAGGCTTGGTGAGGAGAGCAGTTCATGCACCACACAAGTTTGTAACAATTAAAACCCACAGCACTTGCTTTAGGGAGAGTGCAAGGGTTTCCATATCAGAGCCTCAGCAAGAGCTACAGTGCAGGTCAAATATGTTAACAAAAGGCTCAGTTTAAAATAGCAGGAGAACCCATGCAAAAGTTCATCTACTGTACTCCCACCATGCAAGTGAGTGGCTTTTGCCAACACCAACTTTAAGGGGATGGGCACTAGATATTCCAGTTCACATGAGCCTAGAGGGGACAAACCATTCTGGACTTTAGCTTGGGTACCACTGACACATTATTTCAGAGACCTTAACTTCTCAATTTCCTATGTTCAGCTTGCAGGGGAAAGCTCTGCAGGAACAGCAGTTTCAGGGCTCCAAGTGTGTTCAAGTAAAAGGCCATTTGGAAGCTGTTCCAGCTACTGCATAAAGAAGATGCACAAACTTGGTGCAAAGAAGAAAAGGTTTTATACATGTACATACATAAATATATGTAAATGCATATGTGTAAACATGTGTATACACACTAAGGGTGTTTTCTAATACTTACACAGTACAAAACAGACTTCTTTGTTAGCCCTTTAGCAAAGCAGATGCAATGTGTAAGAGTTTAAGGTGTACAATACTCAAAGCACTTATTTAGTTGCCAAAACACAGACTTTACCCTGGACAAATTTTGACAAAAAAGTAGTATTTTTAGACATTTTCAGACACCAGGAGGGATTTGAAACTAGACCTAAGTTATACAGCAACACTGTCAATACTCCAAAATCACTCAGTGTTAAAATAAATATCCAGTTCTTATCAATTATGCTCTCCACAACATACAGTCTAGGAACAGTATCTTGCTTTAATTTAAGTCCTAAATGCCATTCCCAAGACAACTCTGACATCAGAATGGGGAAGCATGTAAAAACCACACTTCCCTAGACAGCAAACAGCCTGCAGGTTAAGACATCCTTGATATTTTAGTAATTTATACACGACAATATCAGATACTGCAACACACTTCTTGCTGTACCTTATCCACCCATTAAATATCAGAAAGGCATGAAGAGAAAGCTGCCAATACATCCTGCGCATACCAGCGAGTGCAGCCACCTCAGATGTGTAGCAAGGCAGGACAGGACAGGAATCACCTCAGCCTGGGCCTCTGAAGCCTCCTTTGTGCAGCAGGCAGGCCCACACCCAGTCTCACCTGGGAATGCTGGGCACCAGGTATTCTTGAGCAGAAGGGAATGCTGCCAAGGGGGTTTCAGCACACTGAGTTCGCCTTCCCACTAGCAGGTGTGCCAGACACCTTGGGCCCGGGCTGGTGCCACTCTAAGGAATGCCACTGCTGCAGCAGGCATATTCTGCCAGGAAGCCCACCACAGTCCAGAGGGCAAGACACACACCGGCATTCGTGCCATTTCTGCAGTGTTTTCTAGTGTTAATGGTACTGAATAGCTGTCACACCCCACACATATCTTGAAGGGAAAACAAATAAGCTTTTCCTTTCCCTTCTGGGCTCTTCTTGCAGAGCATTTCCAGTTAAAAGCATTCTTGCCTCAAGTCAAATTGAATGTCAAATTGTTCATTTAGTCAGGAATCATACACTGTGCATTGACCTCTTCCATTACTTAAAAGAAAACTTCTAAATCTTACGTTACAAGAACTGTATTTGCAGCAACCAGAGACAAGAAAAGCTTCCCTAATTTGTTTACAATTATCTTTAACATTTGAAGGATTGGTGTGAAAAACTCAAAAGGAGTTGTCAGAGCTGCTAACAAGCTTTTAGTAGCACAGCCATGCTACACATGCAGAATAAATTAAGTCAATTACCTTTAAAAGATTTTATATTGATCCTTTGACTAACGAGTAAGATTAACAACAAAGCAAGATCAGCAGTAATACAAGCAAGCATGTTCATCCCTGATTATTGCGTTCTGTCACGCAACATACACAGAAGCAAAGCATTGTGTAGTACTGTTCAATGAATGAGCAAAAATACTAACCCTGGTATTCCATTAAGCAATGAGATAGAGTTTTAAACAGGGTGACCATCGAATTATGTGAAACTATGTTTTCAAGTATCAGTGTAATAGCAAAGCATAGTCTAGTCTGAAACTTATTTTTTGATCAATTGCCTCCATTTTTTACACTGAGTATTATGCATATAATGCAATAAAGAAGTGTCATCTATGAGACCATGAAAAAACACATCAGCACACTCCAGCCAGATAAGGAAACAGATTTATTAGAAACTGGTTGTTTTATAGAGCTAGAAAGGTAAACATACATTTAAGAGACAAAGAATACACAATTGAACACAGTCATCATCAAGGCACATAATGAAAAATCAAATCTGAAACAGCTCATCTTTTCAACATTTGAAAAGGTCATCATAATTCCAATACTCATAATGGCACTTGCACACTATAAACAAAATGGAACAAGTCTAGAAGATAGAAACTGCTAGTCATCTTTACATCACACACACAATACATTTGCTCATTGGTCACAGTCAAACAAAATTATCAGCAACTGATCTCACAAATCCCACAAAGGTACAAGAATATTGGCAAAACCAAGAAACACTCAGATCAGAAAGGCATTATACATAAAAATGATTTGGATAGAATGAATTTTTGTTTTTTAGTTTTTTTTAAAAAGTGCAAAGTCCATTTCCCTATAGGGAAGGCCAAAACACAGCTAGAGCTGCCATTTTCTGAAATCTGATAAAACAACATTTTATAATGCAGATTTTATGGAGTTATTATGTATCAGTTTATGGAGAATAAACACCAGCCATGAAAACACTGAGCACAAATTTAGTGATTGCTGTTTGAAAAATGCAGCCCAAAGCATATGTAGAAAAAGGGAGATTCAGGCAGTTATTTTTGCTTGTTTGCTTATTTGTCTACTTAAAAAACATGCACCCCTCCCAACCCCCCCCAAAAAGAAAAGAATTAAAAAGAACACCCTGATTGACCTTAACAGAATACAGTTCTTCCTTCAGTAATCCAATTTCAGGAAGTGGTCTAAGAGCAGTTGCTTTTAGAAGGTCAAGGTAAGTATAATCTCGAATTTACCAAGATTAAGACACTACACATTACAGAAAGCAGAAAAAGCCTAACAAATGAGTTTGGTAATAACTGTTAATCTATTTCAGTGTTCAGGCCTGAAGGCAACTGTGTGCCCCTCCACACACAAACACACAAAAAGAGAAGTCACTTTGGAAGAACTTGTACCTAAGTTTCTGCATTGAGGAAGTGGTGCTTTGTTTTTTGAGGAGGAGCTATCTCAAGCACTAACAAGTCTGTGCACATGCTTTGCTTGCTACATTAACATCAATCTGATGGGCACCTGAGGTCAGCACTGCCACTTGGTCACTTGGACAAAACACCTCAGTATTTTATTATCCCAATTTCACAGCCAGTGTGCACAGAAGACTGATCTCACATGACAAACCTGTAAAAAACCTTTACATAATAATGCAATCCATACTGACTGAGCATACATAGTGGATTGTAGCCCTTTGAATAAGGGAAAGAATGGAGAGGCCAAAATGAGAACCATTCCTCTTCCCAAGACAGCTATAAAGAGCTCTGCTACTGGCTGTACTACAATTACTACCAGCTTAATACTGGATCACCTTGTTTTTAAATAGCAACTTGCACTTGTATGGAATGGATCTAATATCCAAGCTTTTTCTGTTCCTTTGTATTATGAGCCTATAAAACATGCAGCTGTAACCCAAATTTTGCCATGGTTAATGGTGCTGACATTTACAAGTGCAATGAAAAGCAGGTCCAGTGAAGCAAGTTACCAAAATTACTGATTGTATTACAAAAATACCGTGTAAATCCATTTGAGGTATTCTGATACCATAGAACAGCAGTTTCTCAGGCTCTTTAAATAATGAAAACCAAAAAAGGTTTGCCCAAAGATAAAGGTGATGGGCTACATTTTAATGTGTTATTCCATCATTGCATATATCCAATATCCTATTTCTTACAAACTTAACATTCAGTCTTCAAAAATAACAAAAGTGCTCACTTCTAGGCATGCAAAATGTTGCCTGTGAATTGCTTGAGTATAGGCAGCGTGACAAAACAAAAAGTCACTTTCATATATTCAGTATCAAGGCAGTATAAACTTCTCCTACCTTTGGTTTGATCCAAGAAAAATACACATTTAGAAAGGACAAATTTAAAAAAACGCCAATGAGTAAAATATGCATGATTTCCTAAAAATAAAAATGTACTGCTAAGTTAAAGACAGTTTCTTGATTTTTTTTTTCAACTCAGTGACATTTTAAAGTGCAATATAAGTATCGGTTTAGAAATGGTGAACTAAAATTTAAGAAACTTTCTTCCCACTTAAGAGCAAATGTAGAAGTTGCAGCATTTCTCTATAAAGATCTGTCTCCAATTGTGAGAGCAGATTACTTGAGAAAACATTATTGTTCTGGTGTTTCCAACGATATTAGAAGCATCTCACCTTTTTCCTTCATTTCATGCTATTCCCAAATTCTGTTTCATTTTTTCATATACAACATAGCTGATGCTGACAGCTGGAAGCACTTTCATAAAATTAGGGGCTATGCCCCTATAAAGTCCTCGGAGTCCCTCTGTAGCAACAATTCTTTGAAAGAGACCAACCATGTTCAGCTGTGGAGCTCCTTCCACTGAGGCTAGAACAAAAAGATAATGTGTTATATAACAGTTGTAGTAATGTGAAAAATCTTGAGCATGAATCAAACACCTGGATTGTGAGCCTACTATGGCTGCTGAAAAGAGATCTTTTAATCCCAAACATTTGGGAGATATCCATGTGTCTAAACCCCACTGGAAAGCATTATCCACCTACGTTCCTTTGGAAATCTAGGCTCCCATCCTTAAGTCTGTGCAGAAACCTATCAAACAAAAATCTCAGCTATGAAGCTATCCTTAAGAAATGTCCTACAGAGCTAACACTGCTGTCTATCCTCACAGGACAATGCAAGCTCTGTCACTTAATCTCTAAAATTTAGAAAACATTCTGAAGTTGAGAAGAGTGCTTCCAGACTATGACAGGGGCTGTGTCTGGTAGTCTTGTATGGAATGTGGCTCTCAGAATATACAAAGCACCAGTGCTTGAAATGTTACTTTTAATTTGAGTGTGAAGAACAACAGCGTTGCGGGTAAGAGGGAGAAGGGACCAACACTGAGAAGAATTTTTCAGATATGTCCTTGGTTTTTCCAACTTTTTTTTTCTTATTATCCCTATGTCTCTGCTAGAGCTATCCCAAATGATACAATTTTAATGTGATCACACAGAAGCATTTTCAGTACAAGAGAACTCACCTTGAGCCTGCATGCGTGTTCTGATAAGAGCGAGAGGGTAACTGGCTAACTGCCCACATGTGCTGGAAACGGTGCCACACCCCAGCAACACAAAAACACCCGGGTTAGCAGAGCTCGATGCATAGTGTTCTAGCCACGTGCTCTTTAACAGCTGCCAAGGTATAAAATTAAACAGTAAGGCAAGAGATCTGCATTCAAAAAGGTAAACAAATACTTCTTTATTCATAACAAATCCTAAGGGCTCAATCCTGAAAAGCACCAGTTTCACTGGGCCAGTCCTACATGCTTGAAGTGCACAGGTAAACACCTTAGCACACAGGGAATGACTTGAACCAGACTACAATAGTTAGTACCTAAAAGAGAAATCCTTGAAAGATGCAGCAGCAGGAACAGTGCCCATGCACCTGTAATACTTTGGGGAGAGGAGGAGGGAAACAACTCAGCACCCTACAGGGTGCAACAAAAGCTCACACAGCTGTACACATCATCCCATGCTGAAACAAGGATGCAAACTTGTAGGAAAGAAATTCCATACAGCTTTGAAAATGTTTGTTCAAGCATTTCTGGTGATTATTAATGCAGTGTCAAAAAAGATTTGTCTAGACTAGAAATTAGTCTGTGCATCTGAGTTATTTAACACACTTTGAAGCAACACATTATTCTAAGGTAGATAAAAGATTTTCATTGCTGGTGAGTAAAATAGGTGCCAGTTTCTCTGGAAAGGAAAAACAGCAGGGTTTCAAACTCCTTGGAAAAGCTATGTCAGCCAGAAAGAATTCTGGTGACATGCACAGACACACATGGAATTCAGGTTAATATAGTCCACTCATAAATCCAACAACTGGCAAAAAATGTATAAACTATCAGAAATGCCAGATAGGGACCATAATATGAATATCCTTTTAAAGGCCCATACTTCCTATAGAGTGAGTATGTTCCAGTCTAACACAGTTAGGTAAGTCTGAAAGCCTGTTATACTGCCAAAGTCTGTATAATCCTCTCTTATTGCATTTCCTACTTGGTACTCTTGCATGGAAGGGCCCATCTGCCCAGGCACTCAAGAGGGGCAAACAGAAACTTTAGGCTCTAGTAACAGTAGTGGAAAGTCTAATTTGTCTTTTTAAAATTGAACCAGCTGTAACAGTACGATAATACAAATTCTAAAAAATAGTTATGCTTTTTGTAAATTAATTAATGACAGCTACATGCATTCATTGATCTAAACTCACCTCATAAACAGCAAGGTCAATGCCAGCATAAGGAATTATACCCAAAATATTAGGAATATAGCCTTTGTAGAAGGCCTTCGGACCTTCTCTTTTTAAAATCTTCTTAGCACAGTCAAACATCCCAGAATATTGCCCTGTTTTACCCACAGCCAATCTGGTCTTTAAAACCTGAAAGGAAAAAAATAGCCTTAATTACACACCTATTTATTAATCTATGTTAGATACACAGAATATCTCTGCTTGTTCAATTCTCTAGAACTGCTTTGCTCTTTGGTGCTCCAAACCTCCTTTGATTCCTGGCAAGGCATTGTTAGCAGCAGGCTTCTTCAGGTTCTATCCTTAGTGCAGAGCACCACACATTACCATATACTAGCTTATGAATTCTTAGCCTTTTTAAATTGCCTTTAAGCTTTATTTTCTTGATTAAAACAGGCAGTTATTTGATCAACTTGAAGGCAACAGTATAGGCAACATTCAATAGAAGTATTAGCTAAGGAACAAGTGAGAGCACAAACATGCTAGCAGATGGCACTTCTGGTCTGGGAAAACTAATGCATATTAAGAAAATCTTTTTAAAAGTATGACTCTTACAGAGGTAGTTAAGGAATATAAGGATTGTGTCTCACTACTGAAACCCAGCACCTGATTAATAATGCAAATAAATCTGTATTGCATCTTAGAACTAAGAAGTTAGTAACAGCATCCAAAAGAAACCACAAAGGAAATTTCCTGAGCAACCATTTGGTCTACTTTAAAGCCTCATAAGACTGCATCTTTCTCAAGAATTTCCTGACACTTGGCTTTTCTCTCTTACTGAGAAGCATCCTGAAAACACTTCTAGGACAGTACCAGATCTTTGTGAGGAAGACCAGAAGATGATATTGTAGAATAGTTCAGCTGTCTCCACTGATCAGTGTAATCCAGACAATCTACATCATGTTTCAGTTATTCCCTAACTTAACCCACCTCTGTACTCAGGTCAGCTGGGATTCAGCCTCTGGAACAGCAAGGATGCTCTTTAAAGAGGTCATGATTGCTTCAGCAATGAAAGCAGTTCTATTCCTACTGAAACCCCCACCCATGAAAAAACTATTTAGGTTACATTTGCCATTACTACCAAACTTTATGGAGGTATTGGTTTAGTCCCAGACTCAACATCTATTCCAACATGGATCTGCACAAGTGATAAACTTTCTGGAGAACCAGCAGTAAAGAAAGTACACTCTATTTCTGTGAAATGTTGCGGCATAGTTACACCTGAGCAGTTCATGTACTAACACCAGTTAAATTGCAATGTGTAGTACCACCTACAGCTATGTTCTACAGGGGGAAGAGCAGCCAATCCACCCAGCCTGAGCTGTAGCTGTTACATCCTTCCTCCACACCGTTCTCCTTGTCAGACACTGCTTCCCATCATAACACAACAGAACTTCAATTCTGCCCAGACAAGAGCATTCCTTACATATACCAGGAAAAGGATTTATGCCCAATTTACAAAATGCGTGAATACTTACTGAACTTTAAATGTTCTTGGGTGATTTTTTTCCTGAAGTAGGTTTTATTTAAATATTGTTTTAAAAAATATTATACAGCAAAATATAGAGAAAAATCACAAGGATGAGTTAGAACACAGATTCTAAAATGCCTAGCACTGACATTCTGAAAGGAAGTCCAAAGCAAAAATAAATTAGAGGAAGAGAGAGGAGACTAGAGAGGAATTTTTACAATATTTTCGAGAGCAAAATGGGGTTTGCTTTGGAAAAAAACCAAACATTTTGCAGGCTCCAATGGAAGCAGATTTTCTTACCTCCATGGGATACTTACCTCCATGGGATAAATAGAAGTTTGTGCTGTTGCTCCAGCCAAAGAACCAGATACAAATCTTTCAACAGTGCCTAACTTGCCATCTTCCCTAGTGAGTATCTTCTTATACTGTACAGTTAAAACAGAAATAAACACATGTTTTTTAAGAGTGGCAAGAGTTACTATAAAAGGCAAGGGTATGTCTTTTCAAGCTGTTCTTAGTTTTTCCTGTATTTACAGTTAAATTTGCTAACCCAAAAAGATTCTCCAGAACACAAAAACCATTCCAGCCTGCAAGAATTCTTTAGATTAAATACCTCAGTCACCCACAGAACCATAGATGTTGTGCAAACAGCCAACAAAAGGCTACCTACACTAAAAACTCCAGAAAACAAAGAGGAACCAAACCCTCTTGCAGCTCCAGTTGTCCAATCAAAGAATGAAAGATCAACTAGCAATTTCACAGAGCTGTACATACTGTGTCATTCCAAGAGTAAATAATGTGCCCAAGGTTACTCTGTGGCACCAAAATCTGCTATTCAGTCTTGCAACATCCCCAAGTTTATTTGATATTTTGTTGCTTTTATCTCCCAGTTGTACAGAGATGTGCAGTATGCTCGTTTAGTCTTATGTGAGGCACTAGCAAGCCCCACACAGGAAAAATAAAGCTCATTTAAATACACCAGAATGGGAGTTCGTTTTCCAAAGGAGGATTAGGCCTTAACATGATGCTTAAAGCTGATTCAGAGGTAAATATAACCCTGAAATCCAGGATGAGGGCATCATACATAGCAATGTGATATTTGACTTTAAATGAATCCCGTGTAGGTTCAGCTAGCATAAAATGTGCAAACTTTTTGCCTGCTGTCACTTTGAAGGAACAATCTAGATATTAATGCAGTATTCCATACGAAGCCATGCAGACTCAGGGACAGTTTAAAACATGTGACAGACATAATTAATTTGCACTGCTTATAATACAACAGTAAAATCTTCCTAATGGTTGGTATTCTATTACCAGAATAAACTATTTTAAATCTGAAAGTCACTCAAATTACTATGACAAAATCCCCAGCCATGACAAGAGCTCCTATATAATACAACAGTGCCAATAATTAACAGTAAGAGTGATTTAGGACTTTATTTAGCATTATTTTTATTCTTAATTTATCATCCTACCTGTTCATAAGCCCAGAACTTAATAGCTGTTTCAGGAGCTATTTTCACAACATTTACACCGTTCCCCCTCCAAAGTGATCGGACACCACCTTCTTTCAGCATTTGCTTAAAACCACTGGCTATATTCATTTTGTTTGACTTTGAACCATGAACCTAAAAAACCAAAACCAAAGTCACAGTAGAGAACACTGTTCTGATTAGATTATAAAACTCATCAGTATTAAATTGACTAAATACATCAACTAGCAAAACCATATGCACTACTGAAAAGATCTTATTTTAGTGGCTCAAGTACTGTAATATTTTGCTTACATTTTTTCCCACATCTATAAAATACAATTCTTATGAATACAAGAATGGAAAATGTCAAAACATAGCCAGACCTCTGCAATACACATACTGACCTTGGCCCTCAATTTTTTCCCAACAGATCTCTTAAAACTGAAGTGATACACTGGAAACCAAGAAATTCTTGAACGTTGCACCTACCTGCATCATGACTTTAAGGCGATCTAAGGGTGCTGTACCTGTTCGAGAGACAGCACCAGCCACTCCTCCTGCCAGCAGCTGCTTCCACCACTGCCCAGTCTTTTTCTCTTCCTCCGTGAACTCATCTGGAACAGTCAAACTATCTCCTATATCCAATACCTTTATGGATCCAAAGCAAAGATGTGCAAGTAACTATCTCATTCCATCACAAGTTTTATCCACAGGTGTCATTCCAAATTAATACACTACCTAAGAATGTGCAAATAAAGTGCTAGTTGCAAACAAAAAACAGCTCTAATTTACATTCTATAAATAACTTGCTATGCATTGCTATTCAATGAAAAGCAACTTTAAGTGACTTCTACATAGATACTGAGCAGTAACACCACAGACCCACCATTTCAAAGACTGCACCATCATCATTAAAAATTACAACAAATTTCCTCCTTGAGTATGGCCCAAGCAAAGACATTCTGTCATTATCAGCAGTCCTTTAAAGTCAGCACTAGAGCTCAAATGCTTATATGTTGCAGCTAACCTTTCACCAGACAGCCTTGTAGGATTAGTTTGGTAATCTCCTAAGGTTGCTAACAAGAGATTTCTCTCACGGTAATTTATTCACACACATGTGGGATGTCTCCTTCCCCCACCCTCCCCAACATTTTAAAGCAGGGGTTTTACAGCTGATATATCAGAATATTCTATTTCCAGTAACTGCTGTGTATTATCCTACAAAATGAAAACCTTGACTAATGTTTTATAGATTTTATCATCAGTTATACTGAAAGGCACATTTAATTACTTTTTTCACAGCTATAAGTTTGAAATTTCACTAAGGGGGGCATGTTTGTGTTGCCATTGGATTAGATCAAAGAACAACATTAATATAGGTTTTAATGATAAAACTAAGACATAACACTATGAAGTCTCACATGTCACTTAAAGTCTTTCCTCTTAAGTGTAACTTATAATCATGATACACGAGAAAAAGTACACTGTAGATAATGCAAATCTGCTATTACACATAAATTAAATGTACAAAAAGAACAAGAATGTATTAATAACTGATAAGTACTGACCAGAAAATGTGTTAACTGATAAACCTTTTAAACTATCATTGATTTTAACTGTAGACACTATATCCCTATCTGCTAGTAGACAGAATAATGTCCTGGTCGTTTGGAACAAAAATTGCAGAATGCAGACTGTAAATATAGCTACTGGACAAAAAGGATAAGCACCAGCTATTCTAGATATTGAACACAGAACAGCTTAATTGGAAAATCCTTTCATCTTTCTCACATTTGATGTTTCGAAGGAAGGTGTCATCAGTTGCTCAATTACATGGAAACATCAAAAGATCAATCAAAATTCTCAAAGTATAAATTCAATGTTCTGAGAGATATTATGCATATCTGTCAGGGTTTAAACTTTGTGTGTACCGAGACCTAAATGCAACTAAGGAAAAAAAAGGTACATTTGAAGGTGTTTATAAGAGAGAGGCCACAGCTACCATAACAATTCCACGCCAAGGTAGCTATCTGCTTGGAAGAGCCTGATAGCAATTAAAATTTTATAATAAAAAGAATTGTAAGAGCTGTCTGTCAATGCCAGCCAGGCTGGGAGGTCTCACATCTGCCCTTATCTGAGTGACCAGCTGTGTTGCCATGTAGCTGAATGCTGCCTGCTGTGATAACTGGGTCACCAGCTGACTGCAACACTAAGACCACAGGAGACTCCCTCTGTTGTTTCTTGGGGGCAACTAATGACATTCCATTAAAAAAAAAAGAAAAATACAGATCTTATGTTTAATAATAGAAAGGAGCATTTTATTAAAGCAAAGGGTTTTTTCCACTAAGTAAGCTGGGACCAGGACTATTTGAACTCATAGCAGTGCTTCAAGTGTTTTCTTCAGCAAACAGGGAGCTAACTCCCCTTTGGCAAGCATTCCTGAACTGAGGTTGTACAGTGTCAAACACTCAAAGCTTTCAGATCTCATAAACTGTTTTTTATTATGGAAATGCTGACTAATCCCTGGAGATATAAATGGTCTCACTATACTCAAAGGTATCTAACCTTATTTCCTCCAATAATCTACAAGGAAGGATATTTAGCAAACAGGATTACTGTTTACTTACTTTATTACTATTCTTAAAAATCAGTCACTGAGGTGTCAACAGCTCCATTCAATAAAAACTTAAAAAAATTCTCTACAGTGGATAGCCTGTATATTCTGTATTCTTAAAATAAATTCTACGTCACAAAAGAGTGTGACGTGCACAGAAAATCACCACTAAAGACACCAGTGATTTTATGATAATTATAATTATATATATAACTGCAAAGAAACAAGTTTAAATATCTATAATTTTTTTCAACAAATCAAATCATACTGCACTGTGCAAAGAAAAATATTTAATATTGTGGTTATTATTTTCCTGTGGGATTTCTCCAAAAGAGGAAAAGGATTCCATCCTAAGAATTACTGATAATTATGTGCAAAGTTGAGCTGAAGTTCTTTGTTCAGAAAAAACTTGTATGACATAATCCTGCTTGTAAATAGGAGAGCAAGAAGTGGAAAGGAAAACCAAACTACAGATATTCTTGAAATAGAACAAGTGTGAGGCTGTTATATTCAATATCACAAATTAACACAGCAGAGGTGAACTCAAGAGCTGCATTAGGTTAAAAGAGAAGTTAAACTTACAGTGGAGTGTTTCCAATATCGAATTATTTCTTCAATGTCTGTAGCTGGATTAAACATAAAATGATCTCTCCACTCATTCCAGTCCACTGTCATTGTCCCATCAGCATCAATACTGAAAAAAAATCGAACAAAACTATGTAAGGAAATAGCAATGGTGGTGTTTTGTTCTTTCTTACGCCCCCACTTTTTTTTTCTAAACTTGGATTATCACATCAATAACTACTGACTGTAAATTCCATACAGTGACTCCAAGGCTGAATCTGCCATGGCCTTTCAATACTATGCTTCTCTTACCCAAGTGCATCTGTCCTATTCCATTTAAAAACATAATACAGTGCTTCTTTCTATCGACAACATTTCCAGAGAAATAAAGTAACATATTCCTCCCAGAACCAGATACTCCAATAGTAATTACCAACACCTTTCAAAGTCATTTATCCCCCTCTCTGAAATAGAAAATTATAAAAACTAACAATACAAGGAAAATTAAACTGCTTCAAAAAATAGTAATTCCTGACCTTTGCAGGATCTTTTCTGCCTGTTTTTCTGAAATGTTTATGCCCAATATCTTGAGGGACTGGACAACTTCTGAGGCTTCAATTTTTCCTTGAAACATTAAAAGAAAGATGATACATATTTAAAACATGGATCTTAATAAACTTAGCACCTTGGAGCTCATTAACAGCTGAATAATTGCAAAGACAATTTAAAAATCAACTTAAACACAGATGATGTGCTTTGATTGTCTAGTACAAGGACAAAGCAAACGCATGCAAACACACAGTTAGTTAAAAATTGGTTTATCTTTAATAGCTAGAAATAGTTACAAATTTCCTTACAGTTTCTCCATCTGGGGAACAAGGAGCCCCAGTTCAGTGTACTTGGAGAAAACAGAAAGAATAAAGACTATAATAATTTTTTTTTTGATCTATAGCAAACTTTAATTATGAAATTGTTAAGGCGAAGAAGTAAGGATTCTATATCCATGACTTTTTGTTCCAGTTCAGACAAAGAATTTATGTTCAACTACTTTTAATGCACGGTTTCTTCAAACAATGTTTGAACAAATAAAATAAATCAAGGCATACCATCATTGTTTTTGTCCAGGCTCTTAAATGCCAGTTTCATCTTTTTCTCATGTTCTTTAAGATATTGCATAAATTCTTCAAAATCCAGCTGTCCATCCTGGTTAGTATCTCCTGCTTTAAAAATTTTCTATTGAGAGAAAAATTAATGTTTTATTTGTCCAAATTACAGCAGGTCACAAAGCATCATTTTGTTTTCAGAATTTAACACACTCAGTATTCTCATATAGAGAGAAAACACTTGGCAGTAAATATATATTTAAGAAAATATTATTTGTTATGTAAATAACTTTTCTGTGCAGAAATTTTAAGGTTTCTTACTAGCACTAGCAAGTTATACCAACAGGCATCAAATAATTTGTGGAAGAAGAGGTGGGGTCAGGAGAAAAACGTGACAGAGAACAAGCTTAAGCCTGTGAGTTTCCTGTCTGAAATTTGCCAGTAAAATAAACAAGCAGAACCTTGACTATCATCTTAAGCAAGTGGTCTATTAATTATGAATTATAAAGGTAAAAAATACAAACAGCAATTAACCATTTAAATGCTGACCAAAAACTTACAAGGATCTTGCCCCACTGGCACTTCCAGCCCTCAGTGTTTGAGAGAACAGGGCTTTCTGCTTCAAACTGAAGCCCTGGCTACAATTTTAAACAAACTTGTAACAAATACAAACACACTTATCTTCCTTTCTTGCATATGCTTCCTAGGAACTGTCCTGCAGACAGAAACACCTACATGTAAAATTAACTATGCATTTAATGCATGGTATGCAACTGCCAGGACTGCAGGAAACCAGTCTGAAACACAGCCCAGTCAAACACTTCTCCACCAACAAAGGGCCAGAAAACTTCACCATCTCCATGTGTTAGAAAAGGGCAATTACAGCAGCCCCACAAGCAGCAGCCTGTGATTGCTGAGGCTCGTGCTCACAGCAAAGGCCAGGGGAGCTCTGCAGGGTTTAGGAGCTTGGGCTTCAGCTGCAGCAAGGGCAGCTCCGGACACGGAGAGCCAAGGCCACAGCACAGCCACAGCTGCTGCCATCGCTCCTCTCACAGCCACAGCACTGCCTCTCCTCTGGCAGAACATGCAGGAGGCCAGCAGGGAAATCCAGCCCGGAACCCTGCTCCAGAATGCAAGATTTAAGGGAAAATTGTGTCTTATCCCCTCCTTTGGACATTGGTCCCTGTGGTTTCCCTCAATGTGTGAAATCCTAGGGGGGCAGCACTCAGTGCCAGACAGGCAGGAGACCAACCTGACAGCACCATCTCCAGAGCCACCTGCAGCTTCACAGCACTTCAGGTGACACATAAAGCAAATGCCAAAAATTCTTCCAAGGGTCTTCTATTTAGCAGACTGCCTCGTGCAATTGTAGTTTCTGAATAAAGTAACTCTCAGCAAGATTTGAATGGCTGTTCTAATCTGCAAAATCTGGTTTTAATTTTGTTTACTCCTCTTTAATTAGTAGAGGTCCTCAAAAGACCAAAGTCCAACAGATTTCTAGGCTGCAGGAACTAAACCCGGAGGAAGCATAAAACTGGTGTATTTATTGCAGGCATCTGAAAATGACTGAAGACATCTAAATATATTTATGTTATCTCCTTCACCTTCCCTATCCCTCTACAAAAAGTAATGTACTTTAAAATTTCATCTCAAAACCCCAAAATTTTAAGATTATCAAGGGCTTCTCAATGAAATGGAAGAAGACCATTCACTGTGGTATGCCACAGTGAAATGAGCAAATTATTTACCTCTCATAATACAGCAAGTTGTGCACAATAAAAATCAACTCAAGTAAAGAACACACATATTCAGGTAACTGTGATTTGGTATTAGCTTTGAAAAACAGTGTTCTTAGCATAGTCGTAAGTCCAGCTTGATTGTAATTTCTATTAATAACTTGTCAGCACAGATAAATACACTCATTAGTTCCGTTTCATACCTCTGTCAATATGGTTAGAGCGGTTCAGAATTTCCCATTACAAAAAAATACTAGCTTACATTTATGAATATCGTCCTGACTACAACCTTCTAACAAGAAATTAAGAAAGGCTAATAGATTAATCATTCAAAAAAAAACCCTGAAAAAAACCAACCAAACCCCACCATTAAAAATTACTCTAGTCTGAAGAGTTCCCTCTCAAGGACCCTGCAATCCCAAGCCATCTTTTACTCCACACATGGCACCTCATGCTGCAGGATCCGAGTGTCCTGCTGGGCTCCTATGCTCTCCTGAGGTGATTTTCCTTGCACTTGTAATCATTTTGCATGAGTTCTACCCCACACAAATTGTTACTGTTCCCTATTGCTATCTGAACTACACAAACCAAAACGCAGAACAAGGAAAGTGTTGTTCTGTCTCAGAGATATGACAAAACTCGAGCTAAATTATAATTACATAACCTCCACTGCTGAGGATGATGTGAGCCAAGGAAAACAGGAATTCGTAGAAAATTTAGAGAGCTGGTAATTTCTGTGTGTGAAGGGGAGCACCTTTCAGTTCATCTGCCACAGGAGTGGATTTCATGTTGCAACAATGAGAAAAGGGGTAAGCACAAACATACTCCCCATCTCATACTTTTGTTTTGACAGTTATTTTCCAGACTTCAAGCCAGTCTCAGCTACTCTCAGTGCAGCAGAACAGAAATGACAGGGAACAAAAACCTATGGCACATGTGTTTTTCTCTCAGTACAAATCCAAAAGCTCATGCAAACAAAAGCCTCTTTCTGTCTATGAAATGAACTAATTATGTGGGTGTTAAAGCTTCAGATTAAAATCAGTAATTTGCAAGTTTGTGGAAATAACAGGAACACTGAAAGAAGTCTTCTATTTGACAGGCAGAAATTCCTCCTGGGGAGTTCCATACTCCATGGGCACAGCCAGCAGGAAGACACCTGCTGTTTTCTGTGGGGAGCCTGGCACACTAAGTCCTAGGTACAAACTGCCCCTTCACAGCATCAAATAATAATTCAAGTTGGAAGGAACCTCTGGAGACCATTGAACACAACCCCAGCTCAAAGCATGTCTAATTAAATCTAATTAGATCGGGTTGTGTGGGACCACATCCAATTGACAATCTTGGACACCTTCAAGGAAGGAGATTGCACAGCCTCCACAAGAAACTACTCCATCATTCAATCAGTTCCCACTTCAGTTCAACACTGAATCCAACTCTGCTGTTCTGCATTTAATATACTATCAAATTTTCTACAATTACAGCCACTTGTCACTCTGCCAGTGCCTGGGTCACCAACTTCTCAGATGGAGGAGAACTGGATGCATTTTAAAATAGCATGCTTACAACAATAGAGCAGGAACCTACCAAGGTGCCAACACTCGCTTACAGGTCCTGGGAAACAATGTTCAGTATGCCTGCCACATAAAACCTGCCATTTCTTGTTACAGCCTTACTGTGGGATCACCTCACCTGTACAAAGGCCCAGACCCACATGTTTATTTTTCAAGACACATAATTTCTTTTTCTCATTGTCTAAAAGCTGTAACCCCAAGCAACAAGGAAAATTCACTGGATAAAATGAAATAGTGACCACATAAAAAATTGTTAATTACTGACAGATATAGGAAGACAGTTTAGATGATGACATGAGCTACTGATGTCTGCTTGCAGCCCAGAAAGCCAATCATATCCTGGGCTGCAGAAAAAGAAATGTGACCAGCAGCTCAAGGGAGCTTCCATCCCTCTACTCTGCCCTCACAAGACCCCAGCTGGAGTACTGTGTCCAGCTCTGGGGCCCTCAGCACAGGAAAGACATGGACCTGGTGCTGTGGGTCCTGAGGAGGCCACAGAGATGATCAGAGAGCAGGAGCACCTCTACTACAAGGTGCCTATGAGGAAAGGCTGGAGTTTTTCAGACCAAGGGAGAGAAGGCTCCAGTGAAAACTTTTTGCAGCCTTTTGGTACTTAAAGGGCACTATAAAAGAGATGGGGACAAACATTTAATCAGGGCCTGTAGCAATAGGACAGGGAGTAATGGTTTTAAATGTAATGAGTGTCAATCTAGATTACATACAAGGAAAGTTTTTACAATAGGGTGGTAAAACACTGGCACAGGTTGCCCAGAGCCTGGCAGATGCTCCACCCCTGGAAACATGCGAGGAGAGACTGGGTGGGGTTCTGAGCAACCTGATATAGTTGAAGATGCCCCTGCTTATTGCAGGGGAATTGGACTACAAGACCCTTTAAAATTCACTACCAATGCTACGATTCTGTGATCTTTCTTTTTAATGCTACAGGCCTTCACACAGACAGACAAATGCTGCTGTGCTGATCTATTTGATCATGACACTGTTGCCTTTGTCTTTTCTACTCTTTTTTTTTCTTCATAATTCTACTACTTTTGTTCTTTTTCTGTTGCAGGTTTTGTTACTACAGCTGCTTTCAAAGTCCTGCACAACCAGGCAACACCAATGTGAAAGGCCACAAGTAGACTGAAACACTGAGGGTATTTTTTAAAAAAATTCTCCATTGTATAAATCATGTTGCAGTGTTGAATTCCTACTCCTCCAGAAGACCTCTGTATTTGGTGTGGAAATGTAAGTCAGCAGGTCTGTTGAAAAAAAAAAAAAATTACAGACAGGCTTTATATACACATCAAAAACTCCTTACCCTCCTCTGTAAGTGTCCTGATGAATTATTAGATTGCTCTATGCCAAAGTTATAAACTTCAACACATTCATGGCTACAATGTAAAGACAAAGAATGCAACAGACTACAAATCTTAATGTTTTTATGTAGACTTTTCTCTTAAATTCAGTCTAATTTTTACATTATTTAGTATCATTATTTGTGTATTGTGCATGAGCCTTCAAATTCTATTTACAAAACTGAACTGTTCATGAAGGGTGGGGCTGCTGAGAACAAAGGATTGCCAATCTATTTATTAGCTTGCTATTTCAGCTAATTAATATAATGTAAAGAATATTTTAAAGGAAGTGATTCATCAAGAAATTACTGGCTTCCTATCATGCTATCTACAGACACAAGCACCAAACAGCACTTCAAGATACATAACTGGGGCAAGTAGCAATTACGTGTTCTGCAATCTGCAGCTAGAGTTCCAAAGGGAAAAGATACACATACTGCAAAGAACTCCAGCACCACAGTAAGAACATCATCATGTCTTTAAGCATTCCCACGTTCCACATTTGCTTTTAAAATCAGAGGTACCATATATAAAACCAATCATGATACTCCCTTTTCCCTTTTTTCCCCCTTTTTTCAAGTCTTTCCCTCTAAAATATTTTTTAGCCATTCACATGACTAATTGTAGCTCTGCAGTCTACAATTTTAAGTTATTTGACTGTAATATTATTGGAAGCCAGATTCAGTTACAGCAGAAGTATACACAACACTTCCCTCTTTACTGGACACATACCTGACAATAGTCCTTTTCTTATTTATATCTGCTAAGAGTACAGAAATTTATGCAGATCGTGATAACCAAAAAAACACTAGCAAAGATTATTAAAGTCAGCCTTGTCAAACTACATCAGTGGGGAGATAAATCCAGCATAAAGGGAGAGGGCCTGAGGATGTGTTCACACAGCATTATAGCCCAGTGAGTCCACATAACACACGAACTAGACTGACACTTCACCTCGGGAAATCCAACACAACCCTGAATAACACAGGAATTTGCACTGCCCCCAAAGGCCTCCCAGTTTGTCCAAATTCAGCATTCATATGTACTCCCGTGCCTCCCAAAGGGAACTACCAACATGGGAACAGTATGCAAGCAAGCCCCTTAAGCCTGCCACAGACACACGTTAGGAGGCCCTCACTCCAGTACAGCAGACTCGCACCCTTGACAAAAGCAGATGTTGTTATCAGCTGCAGAGCTTCCTCTTCCTGTTCCCTGTCCTAAGCACCACTCTTCCCTGCAACAGGACAGCACTAGCAGAGATCTTCTCACTGGTCCATTTCAGCTAAGAGAATCTCTAGAAAACGAGACAAAAAAGGACAAGATGCAAGTGTGAGTATGCTCTTCCAAAATGCCTTGTAGAAGCTGCTTCCTCAGGATAAACTCGCTCAACTCATAGCTATGAATTAAATTTCAAGAATCTGAAACAGCATACATGGAAGATGCAAACTATCCCTTGAACTTTCATTCAGCATTCCTTGCAAGTTACACTGGTATTTTTGACTTTGAGCATACTTGGTAGACTGAGTTTCCCATTAAACAGGACCACTCTGCTACAGAGGTATCCCAGCTGTATTCACCTCAATAGATTTAACAGTTCACCTTGTTTGTTCACCTGGGACACACTGCTGTCTCGAGACAGGGATTTAGCAAAGCATTTCAACACAGCGGTTAAGAGATGTCTCAGAGGTGAGGCTTCCCATATTTGGGAATTCTTGGCATTCTTGCACTTTGCAGTAACAGGAGGAAGAATTAATCATTCACTGTACCCTGTCACTGTTCAGGAAAAAAACCTATCAAGTTAGTTTTAAAAAATAATTCTTTTTTTCTCCTTGAATGTTTAAAGTGTTATGAAAACAAGCTTAAGATTCATCTTGCTTTTTCATATGATACAGCACATACCAGTTAAAAGCTTCTGAAGCTGTACACATAGAAATTAAATAATGATTTACATGTTTGCTTACAATGGATGCAAAGTAAATTAAATACATTCAATTTCAAATGTACAAATTGAATACATTACTGAAGATATTTGTGGTATTTCACAATTAAGTCCCCATAAGTAGTCACAATCGTCACATCTATTACGACCTAAAAAGGGAAGCTTAAAGGAACTAAATGGTTCCAGTTTTCTACAATCACATGACATGACATCTGTTTTGATAAAAAGCTGAAGATGCCAGACTACTCTAAATCTGTAATACCAGCTTTTGGGAAAAATTCTTAGGGTGAGAGAAAGCTTCAATTCATATAAAGAATGACAAAGAGACAGGGAAGTACTGAAGCTTTTAAGACTGTGAATCTGCATATCAGGTATGATGAATTCTAAGAATAGATACAGTGTGAGATAAGATGCCCGTGTATCTTCCTCGAAGTTGCCAAAGCAATCAGTGTTTCTTCTGTTTCTAGCCAAGCTACAACACTATGAAGGAGTCTTCAGTTAACTTGGTCTACTATGTTTCTAATTTTGCCACATAGGGGAAGTTACCAAAATTAAAGAAAGTGCAAAAATCTTAATAAAGCAGTGGAGAAATATTTAAGGACATATTTAGTCACTAAGCAAGTGTGTGCTTTCTGGACTAAGAACTGCTATGGAAAGGTCAAGCTCTGAATCACTATCTAGCTGCAGCTTTTTAGAGGCCAGAGAAAAGCACAGAAGGAAACAACACACACCTGGCCCTGTTCTCACCCATCCTCATGCTGAGACACAGCAGTGGAAGACAGCACAGCAACCTGCCTCACTTGACAGAACTCTGAATTTCCTGTGGCTTAAATGCAGAAAGATATTTCAAGTGTTCCGAGTATTTTTAGACTTGATTGGACTCAAATTTTCAGAAACAGCCAATTACTCTGAACAGACCACAGTCTGATTGTTGAGAATTTAGTCTCACTAGGCCCTGTCTCCACCACACAGAGGTGTCTCTTCACACTGTTTTTTTATCCAAAAGAGCTTTAATGTAGCCAAAGACTTATGTCAAAACGTTACAGAGAGTTAGTCCAAAAAAGATTATTAGACTGGTTCCAGAATGCAGCTACTCATTTCAGGACATCTTCCTACTTCCAGTTCCAGAACTCGATGTATAAATAGTACGGCAATTTGAATACTTGGCTGTTCCTGTCCCGAACTGAAGCTTGAAATATGGGGTTCACCTCCTACGGATTTATTGTAAGGACTGATTGCAGCAGAAGGGAAGGATGAACAAAAATAGTCCTTCATCCAACCACTCACACCATTTATGGTGCTCCCGCCTACAAGACTCACAGCATTCTGAAGACACAGCATGAGATCATTTGTGATCTGATCCAGCACCTATTTTGTGTCTCTGCTTATCAAAGTCACTGTACAATAGCTGTTAATATTGCTTGTAGAGCAACATTTGATAGTTACCACACTGAATTCCTCCTTCATAGATGTTGACACATTATGTCAGGAACCTTTTGCAAAGCTGTACAAAGTAACCCATTCCTGGCAGGTAAGAGACTACAATATAAAACAGGAGTCACCCTGGCAGCCTCCAAGCAGCACATGTTCCAGATTTTCCAATCATTTACTTTTGTCCATCACATACTGCCAGAAGGCAGGTCAAGTAGAACCCAGGAGGTTCTGTCATGCTGTGCTGTGAGGTCTTGCTATGGGGGAAAAATGATTCTTCCTTGGGGAGAGATGGAACCCACCTCCAAAGCTTACCACACAGGCTCACAGCTGATGGAAGGTGCAGAGCTGTACTCCATTACTCTAATGGCTAGCAACTTTGTCTCTCTTAAAAACACGCATATTCTTTCTAGACAGGAACTGCACTTAAGGCAAATGAGCAAAGTAGTACCAGTAGCACAAACACTAATTTATACTGTGAAGATGGTACAATTTTGGATCAGCCAACTGAGTTTGCAGTGAAACCCATGAACACTCAAACAGTCCCTTTTCCACGGGTTAGCCAGGAAACAGCTGTGCAGCTCAGAAGAACAACACTTCCAAGTACATGGATTTCATCCTATACGCTGAAAGCCAGCCTTGCAAGAGATTTTTGGAAAACTAACACAGACCAGCATCAACATAATGAGGCTTGAGACTCTGACCCAGCCATGAGGCACCAAAGCCTACTCTGCTCTAGGATACCCCAAGCTCTGCCCATGCTGTGATGCCACTAATGCTGGCAGGGCTGAGCAGCTCAGTAGATAACACTTTGCCCCATTGTATAATATTTTCATGTCTCAATTCCTTACTCATTAGTTATTAATAGTTATAAGACTACTTCTGCATCTCCAAATACAAATATGATGATTCAATATCTGACTTCATTAATAAAATACCTTTTTGCCAAGAAGTAAGGAAAATTAATTCAGCATTGTTTTAGAACTTGCAGCTTTGAGCTGCTAGAAAGTACAGGAAGCAGATTAGCTAGATAAAGACAGGAAAGAAGCAGAAGACAAGTCTTACTGAGGTTCTTGTATTACAAGAAATCTAGTTATTAACAGGTACACAGCACTAGCCTAGTTTCTAGTTCAAACTGTGCCCACCATAATTTAAAACAGTGAAGATATAGAAGTTTCCCTGCATTCAAGAATTCTTCTGCCCCTTCCAAACAAGAAGATGACTCATGGCTAATTTTGTTTACTTTGTGTGTCTTTAACAACTAAGGCAGCAGTTCCTGCTCTTTGCAACATCCAGGTATGTCTATTCCATGGGTATCCCTTTCAGTTTATCCTGAAGCAACTGAGAATAATGACATCTACTCAGATGTGCCCTATTAATGAAGATCATTGATTTTGAGAAAGAATTTGGAACTTGAATTCTAAGTTGCTCAAATCTTCAGCAGCACACCGGCACTTTCAGTGAATTATGTGGGAAGACCACCATTGTTAAACACCAGAAAATTAGCTGCTGCCCTGTTTCCCTGTTGTTCAATGCAAGTAAAAACCCCAAACTGTTACAGTCAAACTGGTACAACAGGTTTACAACAATGTGTGTATAATGTGTGACTGAAGTTCATAGCTAGCATGCTCTGAACACTGACAACTCTCATGGATAACCAAAAAGGCCAACCTGTCCCTCATTTAATTAAAAAAACCTAAGAACACAAAACATGCCAGTTGTAAAGATGATTTTGACCAGCAGCAATATTGAAGTGAAAGTGTGCTTTCATTTATACTCTTGCATAAACACTATTCAGCTCAAGAGGCCTGTTGGATATTTTCGCTTAAGTATAGCAGACAGAGAATTAAATATAACAGGAGGCAAAACAGAGACCAAATGAGACCACAGGGAAAAACTGTTACACAATCAGCATAAGGTCACTGAATTATTGACCCAACGTATCTTTTAACACTGGAGTTGAAACTTAAGTTCCTTTTCCTGCACCTCTTTCAGGAAGTATGCAGGAGCTAGTACAGGCACGGCAGTGAAATGCCATGGAAACAAGCAGAATTGTTACAGTAGTAGCTCCCCCCACAGATCTCACCTGTACCTGCTCAGCCTAAATGAACTTTTGTGTGTCTTGTCAGCGCAAACTTGCCTTACCACACAAACACTTGTGTCTACAGAATTGCGCATTGAATTATTTTCTATGCTGATCCCTGGGGATTACTGAAAATAATTAGGAAAGGGAATTTCTCTTCCAGGTAACAGGTCAGATCTGCTAGTGTAAGTCAGCATCACACTGGAATGCTTGATGACTCAAGTTTTACTAGCTTCTGAGGTCACAACATTGATATAAGGGACAAAGGAATGTAATAATCCAACTAATCATTGCAGAAGCCACACCACAAAGTTTCGGCACTATCAGTTTCCTGGTTTGATAGGCACTGTTACAAGTGTGCATTTTCTAATAAAGAGCATCGGCATCTGACAACAGTCCATGCCAAGATCCTTCCCATGTCGATGTGTTTAGCTTAAATAACTAGTTGTGAAATTGCAACCTACGGCTAAGCAAATTGACACTACCTGCTGCCCAAAGCAAACCTCAATTTACTTTCATCTAGATTATGCAAGGGTGAAGTGGTGGACAAAAGCTGTAAATTATCATCCTTTATCATGCTGTAAGAGGAATGTGCTATGGAGTATCACGCAACAAGGAGTTAAAGGATGTCAAAAATCCACACACGATGAGTAAACTCACTTGGCAGAGGAATCACCGACAGCCGTACGCGCTCGGGACCCTTCGCC
Source organism: Erpornis zantholeuca (assembly GCA_013400515.1). Lineage (NCBI taxonomy): Eukaryota > Metazoa > Chordata > Aves > Passeriformes > Timaliidae > Erpornis > Erpornis zantholeuca. The sequence continues at coordinate 27,051 of VZTN01034067.1, read as the reverse complement.
CACAACCCGGGGCGTGCCTGTACAACGCGGTCCCTGGCGCTGGAACAGCGTCCCGGGGAAGGAAGACGGCAGGCCCAAGGCCGCCTACATGCAGGAGTCGCCCCAAGCCGCCGGACACGGCTCCCGGGCGCGCAGCAGCCCCGGCCGGANCCTCCCCTCCCCAGAGCCGCGGGGCGCCCGCAGAGACCGCTCGGCTGCGGGCCCGCGCTTACCTCCTCCGCCTCTTTCCCCAGCGGGATGCCCATGGCCCGGAGGCCCGTCTGGAGCTCGGCAATATCCACCCTCCCGTCTTCGTTGAGGTCCAGTTTTCTGAAGAGGTTGGCGTACCGGGAGTCGCCATCCCTGTTCCCGTCGCAGGCGGCCGCCGGTAGAACGAAGCCTCGCAGGAGCTGGAACATGTCGGGGCCGTGCAGCGCCGACAGACGGACAGCGTCCCTCGACTCCCGCCAGCTGGGCGCGGACGAGACACCGCCCGCGATGCTGCCACCGCTCGCAGCTGCCAGGGAGGGAAGGGAAGGGGAGGGGAGGGAGGGAAAGGGAAGGGAGGGCCGGCCCGGCGGCGAGGGGCGGAGGAGGGAGGGAAGCTCCGGGGCTCGCTCCGCCCCTGCCTCCGTCCGTCCACCCCCGGCGCTGGGAGGGAAATGTGCGAGCAGGGAAGAGACCGGCCCGCAGCCCCTCGGGCTCGTCACAGCGCTCCCGCCCACACTTACACGGTTGTAGCAGCTCAGCGTTTCCAGCACAAGGAGAGAAATACCCAAACCGCTGCAAAAGACCTAGTATGGATATCTGGGCTCGTTCTAGTCCCCCTCATTCTAGCGGCGGAAGCCTCAGCTGAAGGTGCATGAAGAGCATCCCAACCTAAGGGGAGTCTGAAAGAGCTTGGCTACTTGGCCTAATAGAAATAACATTAGAAGAGGAAACGTCTAGGGTTTTTTGCTTCATAATGGCTCATAAATAAATCAATGGAGTTAATGGAAAAGTACACAGGTGGTCTAAGAGTAAATTGATAGAAAATGTCACCAGTCTCTCTCTCCACAAGAAAGCTGTAGTGGAAAGGAGTTTCAGCTGCCACTGAATTGAGTCTTGCTTTCCTGGTGCAGATTCAGCCAATACACAGCCATGAAAAATGCATTTCAGCCTTACAGCAGAAACTTTGTAGCCTTGCTCACAGAACAATTTAATAAGGCTAATGTGCTACAATGTCTGACCACGGACTAGTGTTTGAAAAAGGGCTACATGCTACTGGGACTTGCGTATGTAAAGACTGCTGGATTGTGTTAGAGGTTCACTGCATCGCAGAGTAAGTGGTGTGGGAAGGGACGACCTGCTCAAAGCAGGCTCATCCATGAACTCAGACCAGGTTACTCAGGTCTTTATTTCAGCCTCGAAGACCTCCAAGGATGGGGACAATCTCTCCAGGCAGCCTGGCCTAGAGCCTGACTGTCCTCACAGGGAGGAAGATCTTCCCTTCTAAACTCTGAGCTCTTTGCATTTCACTTTGTGCCTGCTGTCTTTTACTATCCCACCATACCCCACTACTAGAAGCCTGATCCTATTTCCTTTGTAAACTCTGTAGGTACCAGCTAGGCAGAGGCTTCCTTTTAAGTCCCCCCAAAGCCTTATTTTCTCCTGGTTGGCAAGTTCAGTTTCCTCAGCCCCTCTTCACAGATCAAGTGCTCCAGCCATGGTGGCCATCTGCTGAACTCTCCAGTTTATCCACAATTTCCAGGTATTGGGGAGCCCAGAACCAGACTAGAGTATAAATACAGTCTAGCTTGTGCAGAGTAGAAGGGTCCATCTCCTGACCATGCTCCTGTTAACACAGCCCAGGATACTGCTGGCCCATGCTCGGGTTGCTCTCTGCCAAGACCCCCATGTCCTCTCAGCACAGCTGCTCCCTGTGGTGGCAAGGGACTATTCCTTCCTATATGCAATACTTCATGTTTGTCCTTGCTGAATTTCATAAAGTCCCTGTCACCCCATTCCTTGAGCCTCTCTGAAGGGCAGGCATACCAGGTGGTCCTCCACAGCTTGTGGGAAATACTGGAAAATACCAGAACATGCAGAGCCTCAACATACTTTACCTCTATGTGGATTAAGGGAAGTGAGTACTGCTGAAGGTCACTGCATTCCAGTGATGTAATACTGATAAGTAGTACAGCCTTTGATTCCATTTTTCTCCTCATACCATCATCCTTAAATTTTTTATCTAATGAAGTAGCATTCTTTTTTATCTCTCATGAGAATATGCAAGTAGTATCTGTACTCATTACTGAATACAACACCTAGATAGATGACATACATGGGAATGAAAAACAGTGCTACCCTAAGATCTCATTGCCTACCAATAGGTTCCTAATAATATCCAGCATTGTCACTGTCTGAGGTCGCAATGAGTTAAACTTATTTTCTTATATGACTATCATATTAAATGCTATATTTGTATAATAAGACCATACAGGAATTAGAACCACTCAAAAAGGAACACCAACACTCTCCCTGTCATTAATGCATATGAAACATTAGTGCCAATAGTCCAAACTTCAAGGTAATCGAGGAAGAGGTGCATTACTTCTTCCTGAAGCAACAAGAAAAAAAGCTACTTGTGGCAGACTTGGCTTTAATAAATGCATCCTGCATAGGTATAATTTATATAGTGTGTCATACTGTTCAGAGTTGTGTAGGAAGAAAGAGGAGGCCACAGAGAAAAAGCAGATAATAGCTTGCTGGTTCGACAGTGAACATGTGCAAATAGATTCTGCTTTGCATGCACAGCAGAAGTTGGAAGTGCCAGCTGTGTATCATTGATCCAACTGTTTATCCATGATGAGACACAACAGTGAAATTCTTTCTTCAGGTTTGCACTGGTCTCCCTGAAAATGGAGTGAGTAGCAAAGAGCTGTGCAGAAAGGCTTAAATGCTTTGACTTTAGTATGACCGGTTGATAATAATAAAGAGGTGAGCTCAGGTTATTTCACACATGTTCATAGATAAACCATTAGGCACACACCTGAGAAAGCCATTGCTCTTTGGAAGATACGCCTTAGGTCTAGTTAACCTCCTGCAGGGACATCTGAGATGTGACCACAAACACAAATCCAGAGGTCTGCCTCATTTACATCAACAAGAAAATGAGTCTTGCCTATTATTTGGAAGCTAGCTCTACCACAACTATAATTTATTCTACAAATGCCCTTGTTAGGCAGGTTTTGGAGCTGTATCATTTACAAAGTTCCTGTTTCTTAAAAAGGAGTCCTGAATAGTCCATGACTTTGCACACTGATTTTTACCTTGCTTGAAGGAATTGCAAAGGAGCTGCAAAGGACATCTGAGTGAAGAAATACTTTTGCCCAAGACATCTTAAAATGTGTAGTGTTTGGGTGAGGTTTTTTTGCTTTTGTTTTTTTGTTGGGTTTTTTTTTCTTTCTATGACATTTGTGTTGGTTTCAGTTTTATATGCCTTTTTGATATCAACACTGATTAGTATCAGAAGAGCACAACCATAACAGAAAAATATATGCATTTAACTTACTAGAAAAAACTTTTAATTAGTGTTATATCAATACACATACAATAAATATTTAAATTACATCAATACTATCCACTTAGATTAAGTGCTATAAATATCACAAAACCTCAGAGACTAGAAGTAGACTTAATATATATTATTAATAGACTAAAAGATAACTCAGCTGAATTGCATTATTAGGTGTCTGCTCTAGATACTGTAGCTCTTTTTCCATGAGTAAGGAAGCTCTTCATAATAATCCTAAAATTTAGAAAATCATCTACTGCATGAGTCAGAAATAATTTCTGGCTTAACTCCAAGGACTGCAGGGAAGTTAAGTAATTTTTAAATGATAACATCAAATCCAGTTCTGCTACACATTTAAAATGGTCTGTTAAGTACATCCAGAAGTTTTATGCCACCTGATGGAGCAGTCTTCAGGTAACACACAGGAGGACATAATTAAAGAACACAAAGGCAATAAATATTTAAGAGACAACAGACAAAGTTCAGTGTTTTTAATTTATTCAAGGTAAAATGAATACTTGTTTCATCATATAGATGTAATTAGCTCAGTTTTAAACTAATATTATAAAATAATTCTTAAAAAAACAGTATTATGGAATCTTACTATCATATAATAAACTATAGCAAATTTAGATTATTTTATTATTTCCACGTTGTTTCTTTACTGGTTCTTGTCTAGCACACAACACTGGACTCGTTTAGCATGAAAAAGGTGAAATGTCTTAATGAAGACAGACTGGTGCTGTAATTCAGGTAACTATCCATTACCATAAGCTAAGAAATCACAATTTAAAATCATCAGTGGGGGTTCAGCTGGGTTCTGACTTTTCCTGGGACACATCCCCATTTTGGAGGGCACAGAACAGCCCAGGACTGGGGCTGTTACCTGAGCTCTGTTTACAGCACAGCTTTAAACAGCCAAGCGACATGAAGGCAAGGATCCTTCAGAGAGTAATCTCAGGGATGGCTCTGGGGCTCACTACTAGACAGGTACAAAAACATTTCAAGGACTGAGGCTTCAGCACATATTTCTTAAAGCAGCATGGGAAATGCCATTATTATAGAGTTTACCTACGCACATTACATTTAGCTCCCACCAACTTCACTTTTTGGCTTAATTTCTGTACTGCTGCTGGAAGCACTGATCTGGGTACAGGCTGGAGCCCAGACCTTATGTCAGAGCCAGAGCACTGACCCATCCAAGGCCAAACCTAGGAAGCATTTCAATGCTTTTCTGATGCTACTGTTCTCAGGAAAAAGAGCTACAGGTCAGAAATCAAGTGTCCAGCAGGAAAACGGTGCTGCAGAAAGCTTACAGGCCAAGAGGATGAATATAGAACCCATTAGCACAACCTCTAACAATGACAATGCTCTGCAGGATTTAAAAATCCCACAGAACTGTGCTTCAGCTGTACACTGAATCACCTGTCTATAAAGGACCATTGCCTGTTAACTCCTGCAGTTTTGTAACTGAAATCTTACATTCTTCAGGAGAGCAAACAGCTCTTGAATTATTTGTTTTATTCTGCTGTAACTGGGGCATTTTGTAAAACATGTTTTTCTTGAATACTTGAGGGTTTGTACCTGTAACATCCAACTTCTTTAAAGATTTAGGAATTGCTCTGAAAAAAATCCCTCCAGTGCTTTAATCTTACAGAAGTTTTTTTATCAATGACAACATCTGATTGCTACATTACCTACAGTGTTCATCCGTTTTTTAAAAACTCTTCTGCTATTCTGATAATCTTTTGATTAAAGATTCTAAATATATTTTAAAATCTGTACTTCTGACACCTCTGACTTTGACTCTTTTGGTCAAGAAGGTTATACTGAATATAGAGAGTCTTTTCTAGTAATCTCTTCAGAACATAAATATAGCCCCAGAATACACTGGGCTTTCAGATAAGGGTTGCCTTTGACTCAAACCTCCTAAAATCATTTGGCACCTCCCCTTGTCTTTTTTTCAGCAGTCAGCCCCGCAGGATGGCAGGGCCCAGCAGGGGCCAGCTCTCTCCCCAGGAGCAGCAGGATGAGAGCCCGGAGAGCAGGGCAGGGACCCCAGGCAGAGCCCACCCGGCTGGCCCTGGGCAGGGAGAGGAGGGAGCACTGCAAAGAGAGGGGAACACACCTCAGGCTTCAGCAACAGCAACCACAGCCAGGCACACCTACAACAAAAAGAAAGCTCTGAAATTAAGCTAGGAAGTCAGCCTGAGGGTCAGGGCCCTCAACAAGGCACAGACAGCACAATAAAGGTACAACAGACAAAGAGAGCTAAAGCAAGGTTCAAATAAGGACTGCTGGCTCATGGCTGAACTTCAGTGGGTCCCTGAGCAGGGGGTGGGTGAGGGCCCGGGGGGGCTGGTCAGGGCTCTTGGTGCTCTCAGCATACAAACTCTTACAGCTGCCTAAGGAGCTTGGTTATACAGGGAAGCTGCTTGTATGGGATAGTACTCTAAGTACATATAGGCTTTTACAATTTATGAGGGTTTCTGATCTACTTCTTGGCTTGAGTGAAGTAATCCAGTTTTTTCTTTAAAATACTGATTAATAACTGGATTCATTGTACTCATTGAACTTTAACAGACAATTTATCTGGCCTGCAACCCTATTTTCCTTTCTACATCTTAATGCAATGGACCTTTCAGCTAAATCAGGTAATACCTTTTATCAACCATTTTTTTAAAAAAACTGTAGAGCTGGCTCCTTTACTTGAAAAGAAAGGAGGATCTTGGTATAACTTGCTACCAAGTAAGTACTAATTTAGTCTCTTTAGGTGCTGAAAGGTTTTTACCTTTCATTTCTTTGAACAGAGAGCTGAGGAGTGCAGGACCCAGAAAATTGCCTTGTATGATATATTGTTGGCTCTTGTGGTCTGTTAAACAGAAAAGACTTTCAGCATTACTTTAGGGCATACCAAAGAAATGTTCTCAAGGGGGAAGCCATAGGTCAAGGCCAAATGCCTAGATCTCCTCTCTAAGATATCTTTGTATTAATTTTACTCCACTAAAAAGACTTCTTTCAAGACTATATTTCTTGACATTTAGCAGTTTGTAGGGAATTCTTTGTTACAATGCAAAATTGACAATGGAGTCAGAACTATCCTTGTGGGGTTTTTTTTAACTAGAAAACTATATAAATTCTTTTTATGTATGTTTTAGGACAGGAAAAAAACAAGAGCATGTCTTTTCCAGACACTCAATTTTTATGTTTGTTTGTGGTTTGGTTTTTTTTTTTTTTTTTACTCTTTATTACTACATTTTTTTTTCGCTAGGATTATGCTACAGGACAGTTGGGGACATTCTGATATACTTAGCTGTGTATTATTTGCGCTTTCTGTATTCATCAGGTATGTATTCTATGAAAAGTATATTTCTATGTATTTATGCAAAACGAGGGGCAGCACTACTTTCACAAGCTGCAAGAAGATTACAGGGGCTCAGCATCACACTGCATGCGTAATCTTACAAGTTCTTTTCTTACCATGTGATTAAGTGCCTGGTTGTGGGAAGACATGCCGTGTGTTTATTACGCAATGCTGTAAAGAGGAAACTGATCTGCTGATGGAGGCTGCTCGCAGCTTGCTTTATGTTTAAATCCCCTGGAATGCTTTTTTAAGATAAAGCTGTTCCCTAGAGAGCACACGCTGGTGTTCAACTACACATTAAACAAGAGCGTCGTGTGTGTGTTGCTGTAATCATCTGTGTCACAGGACTGTTCTTAAATGTAAACACAGATGTGTACACCCTCCTTCTCTGCAAGAACGTGAGCATCTGTTGCTTGTAGCCGAAGCGGCGCTGTAAATTACAGATTGAACGGCTGTACGCGACCCCGATAAGGTTTAAATTACAGCAAAACGAACCTAAATTCAGAATGGAAATGTCGACACCAAAACGATGCTTTGTTTTGTTAATGTTCTCTAAAGGAAGAGCTGTGAACAGCACAGTAGGTTTCCTGGGACGCGCCCCCGCCCCAGCGCGGTCCCTGGGAGGCGGGGGAGCTGCCGGGCCGGGCTGCACAAGCCCCCTCGGCCGGGGCCGCGGCCACGTCACTGCTCCGGGC
>VZTN01034067.1:3572-18997 GCA_013400515.1 Erpornis zantholeuca | reverse complement strand
GGGCTCAGCGGTTCGCGCTGGCGGGCAGGCGGCCGGGGGCCCGGGAAGGGAGGGGGTGGCTGCCCCGGGGCTCTTGGCAGCTGCGGCCGTGCTGCTCGCCTTTCCCCTCGTCGAAGGGGAAGCTCCTGTGGCACGGCGTGGCACCGGGCAGGCTGGCCGTCGTCTCCTCCCGTCTGCTTTGCCACCATCAACGGCGAGAGAACACATGCGGGAGCACTTGCAACTCCTCGTCTGCGTGGCTGCTCGCTGCCTGGAGTCGTAACGTCGTAAATTAAATATTGAGGCTCCTAAACCGGAGTAACAGGGGAAATGAATCCCTGAGTGATGAGGGTTGTCTCAGAGAAACGAGTTGCATGTGCCATAACGCCTGGAGCTGCTGAGCAGATGGGTAACGGGGGGGAGAGAATTTCTTGTCCCTAAGCCTGTAGTCTGAGCTGTCCCCTACGAGTTGTGCCACCTTATTGTTTAATTATTGGACGCTGGCTTTCTGTGTTTCGTTCTGCGGATATTTACATGGAGAGCCAAGTTCCATGGAAAAGTCATCAATTTTTCCTCTAAGTGTTCAGGTCATGGGTTACAGACTGTTAATGCTCAGTTCTGCAGAGCAAGTGCAGCAAAGCAGATGTATTTTTTCCCTCTTTCTTTTCCTTCAGCTGTGCCTCAGCAACAGAGCAGTCATCTGTTGTGACAGTGGCTCCCCGATCCACTGGTAGCCATGGGTATATAGACCGGCAGTGTGTTGATTTTTTTCAAGTACCAGGCAGAGGCAGAACATTGTCAATAGGATGGGTGTGCTGTGGCTTCAGGTCTGGGGAGGAGGAGACTCCCCTCCCATTACACTTGCTCTTCTTGTACGAGTTATTATTTTACTTTAATATTATTACAAAAACGATTTACTGGAAAATGTCTTGTAGAATTCTGGGAGAAGACAGTAACAAATCCATGAATATTCAGTTATTTTCTTATAAAAATAATTTAGAATCTCTGTTGTTACAGAGATTCTAAATTACCTGCTTTTGATGCTGTAAATTAAATTATTCAAGGAGATGGAAGAGATTAAAAATGGAACTTTGGCCTAGAACCTCCTTATTTAACCATTCCATTATACTTGCATGTGTAATTGAAGATGAATTTTTCTTCTGTGTGGCTGGAAGTTGCTCAGCTCATCAGTGTTCTGTTCTCATTTCGTGTCTTTCTTCAACGTTTTTCTTGTGAGTGACTTCATAAGTAATAGATGATGATGATGGCAATCATGATTCAGGCACTAATGTGTCATTACTGTCCTACTCCAGCCCTTATTGCCTTGAAGTCATTTTCACAGGCTGACATACATCTTCTGGACAGGATCTCTATTTTCAAGGACCTGTTTTCAGCTGAGCAGATGGTTTTGACACATTATGGTGATCTTAGTCTTTTCTGTCTTGCCTATTTATGATGCTAAAATTAAACACTTGAAAGCCTACATTCATATCTTTATAAATGGTCTATTAGAGTCAAATGTGTGTGGTAGGATGGAGTATGTGTAGGGAAACTGATGTAAAAAACTGTGTCAGAGTTGAGCTTAGAAATTCTTCCATTTTCTTTTCTGGGGATATGGCATAAAAATAACAGCAATGGAACATATGCTGGTGCATCAAGGTCCCTGTGAGTGAACTCATTCCTGCTGGACTGAGAGATGTTTGGGTATGTTGGTAGGAAGGTAAAGAATTCTTCTGCGTGATCCTTCAGTGCCAGTTTAGGGAGTGCCTTTGCTCTTGGCTTAAGCATTAACAGATGAATTTTCAGAGTGGTGATTCAGCAAAGGGCTGAATAAATACGGAAGAAATTAAGTTTACATCAGAGTGGCAGTATTTCAAAACTTCTCAAGCCTTCTGATGGCCATCATCTTCCAGTTGCATGCATTTTTTTAGTTTCACTGTGAGCTGGCAGTTATGTCCTTAAAGCAGTGATCTTTTTAGCTTTATAAAGAAGACATTCAAAGAATTCTGTCATCTCAGAAAGTAACAGACAAATTCATTCCAAAAAATTTATAATGCAGGAGAAAACTGACTCTTTTCTTAATAGCTTTATTTTTGTTACTCACTGAGGTCTAGTAAACTATAATTATTTTGGGAGAAGTCATGAGGTTCTCAAATTGGTATCCATGCAGACCAATACCCTGCTGCCTCTTGCCTTAGAAAGTGTAAAAGGAAAAAAAAAAAAGTCCAATCAATAGTCTACAAACCACCCTAGCATTATTAGCATTTTATTTCCAAAGCTTACTCACAGAGAAAAATGTCATAAAACCCCCAGACAGCAGTTGCCTTGGAATAGGGGCCCATATGTATGTAGCAGGTTGTCATGAAAACACTTCCAAGTGATTGTCTTGTCAGCCCTCTGTGGATCATGCTGTATGAATGATTAAAGTCCTGATCCTGCAAGCAATGTGATACCTTCATCATCCCGCTGATCACTGAAGTGAGATGAAAAGAAGACAGATAAAAGTTCAAGCTACTGAAAAATAGGGGTTTTTGCTTCTCAGATTTTTGCTGAAAAACAGCTACCTAGGAAATAGCTTATGGAGACATAGGCCATGTTATTGGAGACTTGTCACAGTCCAGTTACTTTTCTGGCTCCCACATGTGTGCCTGAAGTGTACAGAACCTCTGTGACCAGGTGAAACCAGCTTGTGTAGTGCAGTACACAGTGATCTGGCTGGTGTGTAAATAGCAACCACATTGCTTTGCATTTTTGCATACAGGTTTTTAGAGCTCCAATTAGAAAACTGCTATTCGAAATATCCTTATGCACATCTGTGAATACTTACTGGGGGAAAAGAAAATTCCTTATTGTAATACTAAATGTTTAATTACCTGACAGAACATTCAACTTTTAAAGTAATCTGGTAGTGCCAAATAAAATTTTGATCCAAGGACATTGACCAGCCAAGTGGCAGCAGTGTTTAAAGTGGGAAAGTGTTTGAGAGTTCCTGCAAGAGCAGGACCCTGGAATTCTGGGGAGAATGAATGTGTTCCAAGCTTTAACTCTAAAACAGGGAAAACCTTGAAGGGTGTTGTGGAAGGGGGGAGGTTTAGTGTGATTGTTTCAGCAAACTGACAATCAGACATACAGTATAATTCCTGCCCTTTTTGAAATTGCTTTCTAGCATGACTTTGGATCTTTACCATTGTGTTTTTAGATGTTAGAATAAAGGGTGGCTTTTCAGCCAATGGACTGTGGATGTACGCAAAGTTATGCTAAGAAATCTCAAACTTCCCTAGCTTAAGCCTGGTTTCCTCTGTGGCAAGGCATCTTTCTACCTTTCCCTGGGCCAATGACAATAGATCTCTCTCTTTGAAACTGGATACATTAATACTTGTGCAGATTCCAGGATACTGTGTGTCTATATACTGCCTGGTCATAAAACAGTGTGCACATAATGTCTAAAGCACCATGAAAGGACAGAAGATTATTTCAGGGCAGAAATTACACCTATGAATATTTTGATCAGAGAAAAATACTATTTTAAGGTACAGACCTGACTAAATACTAAGCATATTTATTCATGGCCATTCTAGTGTAGCTATAAATATATAGCCAGTATAGCTTTCTGCAACTGCCCTCATTTTAACAGGCTGAATCAAAAATTGATAGGTCTCTAGAGTAGATAACTGAGGCTCATAGGCTGAGCTGTTGCTCAGTCAGCAGTAAATGAACAGATGGAATATGAGCAAATCCAAGAAATTTTGGAAATCAGGATCTTATTTATTGAGAGTGTATTTTCAGTGCTGTACTGAGGCTACAGTAGCTGTAAGCCTGGCAGTTCCATTTTTAGATTGGTTTCCAGCTGCACCCCACTCAAGAAAAGGACTTGGTTGGTGTGTTCTTCTGACTGCAGCCTTCAGTTTGGTCACATTCCCCTTCCTTTCAGATCTGATTTCTGACAATTTAGACTACTGATGTTTCTCTTGTTTCTTTCACACAACAACATTCTAAACTAAAAAGCTGATTATGATTGCTATATGTGACAGACAGAGATTCAAGGCAGCCAAGAGCTGTACATTTTTCATCAGAACATTTTATTTTCCAACAGATTCCAGCAATGTTGGGTTTTTTTACGTACACTCTTGAGTCCTGAGAGGAAGTCTTGGGAGATCATGCATGAATATATTCTTATTCCTAACAGATACAGGCTAGAGCATTTAATTGTTTTCTGTAGAAAGTGACTTACCTGCCAGATAAGTACTTCTTACTTCTAGTGATGCACAGCCACCTCCTTCTCAACTGTTTCAAATAACATCTATTTTTTTGTGACACCAGCAAGTAGGTTTTCTGACTCACTGGATTCTTCAAGTTGTCTTTTTACCATTGTTTTCCTGATTGCTGCTGTTGCATTTGAAAGGGAAAAACTCTCCTGATAGTAACACATCTTAACCAGCTCTCTGTTTTTAAACAGTGTACTCGTTGGGAAAACATACCTGTCACATGGAATCGCTGTGCCTATCACTCTAACCTTCCTGCAAAATGTATGAATCCTGCTGACAGTCTTCAGAGCTGGATAATGCTACTTCTGATAGCTTTTTTCACTGTAACTGGACTTGCAGTGGGGCTACCTGAAACAAATTAAGTTTTCAAGTACTGCAAGTAATATTTGCATTTTTTAGCTGCTTTTTCCACATTCTCTAATGTCCACTTAATGTTTCCTCAATTGTGAATTGAGGAAATTGTGAATAACCAAGAGACACTTGGTTAAGCAGCTTTCAGACCCTGTCCTCTGTAGGGAGGAAAAGGTAAGAAGTTCTCTACACAAAGTATGACTTTTTTTTCAACATGCAGTTTAGTTGTACTTCTCCATTCATTAATAGTCACAATAAAATGTGTTTAGTCAACTGATTTAAAGAATATGCATGAGAGAAAACAAAGAATCAGAGGAGTAAAGAATATAAAATTAGCATTGGAGGGGTTCTTCTTTGGGCTACAGTAGGGGAAAATAAAATGTTTGTAGAGTCTGTTCTTCGCATGGGGTGTAACTGGTTATTGCAGATATGAAAAGGGCTCAATCTTGTGAGACTTCTGTTACTGTAATTGTAAGTACTGGTGAGAGATATATCAACAGCTAACTTGTCACCAAAAGGTTTCTGAAGAGATACATGACACACATCTGTTAAAGAGGGAGAGGTGGTGGGAAAAGCTTTCATGCTGAAGGTACCTGGTTTGTGCAGAACTGGCACTTTGATGTAAAAGAACTGGTGGTGGATTATTGGTTTGTTTTTTGCCTGACCTCAGCACAGTACAGGGAGTACAGTATTTTTCTGCCATAAACTTGCCATTGGCAAGTACCATTGCACCTGATTGCCTTCATATATTAAGGACTATTTCTGTTCATGGAATAACTTAGGGTGAAGGGGAATGCCAGAGATCACATAGTCCAACTGTGTGCTGAAAGCAAGACTAATTTTGGTTAGATCAGGAAACTCAGAGCTTTCTCCTGTCAGCTTTAGAAAATCTGTAATAGTGGAAATGCCAGTTTTTGCAGACAGCCTGCCCTGCTGCTTTGCCACTTTTATTGTGAACATTTTTTTCCTTATTTTACTGGAATTTACCTTGTTACTGCCTCTTTTCCTTTCTCTGTTCCGCACTAAGAAATGTCTGGCTCCATCTTCCAACTTGGTAGAGATGGCTGCAGATGGCAATTAGATCTTCCTTCACTTCATCATCACATTGTAAAAATCCCATGTTTCCACATTCTCCTGCATCAGAGAAGAATTCCTCTCTGACTGCAGACCATCATCTCACACTCCCTGGACTTGCTTCAGTTCATCAGTCTTCTACCAATAAGGCCCCAAAACCAAGCACAGTGCTGCAGATACAATCTCAAATGTTCAATTTCCTCTGAATTGCTGACAGTGGTCTTCTAATGCAGTTTGCCCTTCACAGTGCTAATTCCCTTCTAGGTCTCTGCATTTCCTTGTAACCAGCAGTTTTTCATCCATGATCAGTTTACACATATTTTATAAGAAATTGCTGACATGAAATGCTGCTAGTTAAAAATGTAACCTCTTTTATTATGAGTAAAAACATGTGGAATAGAAAATGATTGCTCTGTTTGAGTTTTGCATGTACTAACAGCAAATTAACTGGGGAGCTGTGCACTGTAAACAAGTGGAGCTCTTCCTGCAGAGCCAGCTGTTTGCTTAGTCCTGAAATTTGTGAACCGTTGAAGCTCTGTTTGTAAATGACTGGTTTTGTTCAGTTTTTTAGCAAGGCTTGAAAAAAATGTTTTTGTTGGAGAAAATGCATCATCTTCTATGCCTCAGGCATGGGGGAAACAGAATATTAGAGTAAACTGAATTTGTTCCTGAATAGAGAAATACATTAAAGCTGTGCAGAAGCTTATTGCTACAGCATATATTTTGGAGCTCACACTCTGAGCACTTACTTCACCGGATGTACTTTTCTATATGAAGCCTAAATTTGGAATTTGTTTATTGGATAATAATTTGAAGTGTAGCTTAGTACTGCTCCAGGACCTTCTTGCACGGGTACCTGTATCCTTCCCTCAGCTACAACACTGCGTCAGTTTTACATGGAAGTAGATTTTGGGCAGGAGGAGTGCAAGAGGATATTCTTCTCTTGCAAAAAACCATTATGTGTTAATGTATAGTATAAATGAGAACTGTATCAAACAATACTGTCCTAATACTAAAGATAGCCTAGGAAAGGTTGAATCTTAGTCTAAAGTACCTGAACTTGAAGCCACTGAAAGTGACTACATTGTTAGATAGGAATTAAGGCATTAACTTACAATCTCTGTAAGGTAGGATCATGACACTGGCCTTTGTTAGGTGTTCCAGCTTTCTGCAGAAGAAAGATATTAGATACATAAAAAAGTATATACAGATAAAATATCTATATGAATGGGATATTGCTCCCATTTTAAAAGACTATTTACTAGACTAAAAGTAACTCTGTAACTCCAGTCTACTAAATACTGTATTTGTATCAGAAGGACAGAGCTACCTGTATTAAGTTTATTCAGAGAGGGGGATAGATCCAAGGGAGCTTTAGGTGATAGAAGTCCATTTGCACATCCACAAATGAATGCAGTACGCAAAGGCAGGGGAGGGTGGAGGGCCTAAAATAACACCCAGCTCCAGCTGTTCCCAGTCCTGTCACAGGAACCATCAGCCCACCAAAGCCCATCTACACAAGCCCAGAGACACACAGGCAGGTGGGGAGCTGAAATTACGGCCTCAGACAAGTGGACACTCTGGGCCCCTCCCAGGGCTGTCCCCGGAGAACCTTAGCCCCATTGTCCAGGCAGGAAAGCCATCGCATTCTGCCACCAGACCTAACACCAGAGCGTGGTTTGGACTGAGGGGAGTTGCTGCCTATGAGATCATCATGGGATACAAGGGAAGAGGCTTATTATGGGACAATTCAGGGAGGAACTAAAGATGGAGGAAGGGATGAGTTTGATAAAGAACAAGTGTGGGGAAAAATAGGGAGTTAAGGGGATAAAGGGCTAGTTGGATGTAAATGATTTGCTGGTTGGTACGTTTGTCTGATCTGTTTCTAATTAGTACTGTCTGTTGTATCTTCATCTTGAACTATATTGTGACTGTTTCTTGGGAGAAGGGGTCTCTGTTCAGTGTGCATTGCAGGGCAGGGGATGTCTGAGTACCAGCAACTGAGTCAAGAGTGTGCCACAGGGCCCGGGGCTGCCAGCAACAGGAGAGGCCAGAGAGAGCACACTTAAGCCACAGTAGTGGGACTGTGGGTCGCAGTGCCCTGTGTGGGCCAGAGCACCTGGGTGCCAGGGACTGGAGAGTCCAGGTGGGTTAAAGCAAATGGCAGCTACTGGGGTGGGACCACGAGTGAGAGCCCGGTGAGCCTGTGGTGCCAGCACCTGGAGCAGATGTGTTCAGGGATCAAGCCGGACTGTGGAGCAGGTGGGATATCCTGGGAGCTGTACATGTGTCAGTCTGGCTGTCTGTGTGTATGTCTGTAGCACACCTCTGTCGTGCTCAGCCCAAGGGTGGGCCAAGGCTGTTGGTGCAGGCTGGCTGAGTGCCCCTGTGCCTGTGACTGGCAGGCTGGCTGTGTGTGGGAATACCTCTTCAGCCTCGCTGCTCCCTGCATCTGAGGAGTGCACTCACTTCTCTCAGGCCATCTTACAAACATGATAGATCTTCTAAAATAAGCAAGCAAAACTTAGGTGACTCTCTCATCAAGTTACCAGCTTTAAAAGATAATAGCAATACTCTCATTTACTCATTTCACTCATGTAGTGAAAAAGCTATTTTTTTTCCAGGTATTTACAGTGAGTAGATAACTCACGTTCTGTCCACAAGCTGTAAGATGCATAAGCAAACACAACTTTCTCTGACATAAAGAAGCGTACAGACCCAGTTGAATCTGAAAGTAGTTCTGGAAGTATTTTCATGTGAACACTGTCTGATATAAAGACTGAATGGCATCTTAAAACAAATGATCCCAATTTATTTTTTCTTTGGTGACCAATAAATCTAAAATAATTGCACTACAAACGCAAGCAGTTTAGCATAATCATCCCCATATGGCTGAAGATTCTAGTTGGCTGTTTAGAATAATTCAGATAAAAACTTCAGTAAATTTTCTGATTAATGGAACACAATCTTTTGGTAAATGTCCACAAGGAGTTTTGTCTTCTTTATTTCAGAGCCTCTCATGCTAAAGCTCTTCCATTTATCATGAAGGAATTTTCCCCATGACGCTTAAAGTCCTTAAAAGTGATTTATATTTGTATTTGTAGCTATTTGCTGGAACAAGACATTATTCATAGATTTTATCCATGTGGAAATGAACAATCAATCTGATGAACGTGAACACCTTAAAAAAAAAAAGTCCATCACTTGTTAACAATTTAGGATGAGGAGGTGACTGAAGTAGGATTTATTGTTTCTTTTATTTGAGTCTAGGTTTTTTCTCTCTTGTGGGTCCGAAGAAAAATCCAGTACTTTTATTCAACATTTTAAGTGGCAATTGTGTACAGTATATGAAATATATACAAATAAGGTCTTGTTTGCAGCTGAAATCTTGCATTTGGAGTTTAGTTAATGTGAAATTGTCCCTCTAAAGAAAAAACGGTGATGGTAACTTACACTATACTTTGGAGTCACTTTATCCTACATTATCTGTTTATTGAATTTATTCTTGGTTACATATTACTGACAGCATTTATTAAGTTACACTGAAGCACTACAGCCTAGTACATATTCCAGTGCATCTTGGTAACTAAGATACATTTTGATTGAGAAAACAACTGGTTTTGCTTTGCATGTGGTGAAGTGACCAGGAGGCTCATAGGAAGCTGACTCAGAATGGAAAGCTCTCCCCAACGCCTGCAGCACCGGCACGGCTGCCAAAAGTTATCTGGGTTCATTTCCATAGCAGCCAATCAATACAGCTGTTTATTTGCTGAAGGCCTTGCACTTAGCTAAGAATCTTATAAACTTACATGTTACTGTTGAAGTGAAATGTTCTGATTGTTAGACTTTTTTTTCTTTTCAGCATGATGGGAATAGCTAGATGGTACTCCTTTTTACTAAAAAAAATACCTATATTAAAATACATAAATTCTTTCTTTTATATAGTGGAATTAGAATACCTGTTTAGTGGGAGCAGGAGCAGTTGGTTGGTTTTGTTTTTTTTTTTAATTTTGCACAAATTTTTCAAATATTTTGTGATTTATGTGCCAGTGAGAGAAACTAATGATACTTCTTGTTTCTGACATCCTTATGAGAAGAAAGCAGTATTCCTGGTTTTATTTTATTTTTACAAAAATTAGACTATCAGTATCCACAACTGAGGCTTACAGTCACTGCTTGTTTGCAAATCCTGACCTGTGATATGAGTGGATTGAGTCTATCAAAAGCAGAGTGGTTTTGTGCTGTCTTCCTTGCTTGAACCATGATATCCATATAGTAGTATTGGCATGTTGAAATAAATTCAAAAAGCTTTTAAGGACACTTACATTTCTCAAGCAGATGTTGCTTACATTTATCTTGAATTTACAAGCAAAAATACATTTAATGTTCACTGCATTATCTCTTGCTACAATGTGAGTGGTGTCTGGAACACTCTAACTGCACTCTAACTGTAGAGTGTGCAGCTGCTTTGACTTTGCTGTAGAGGCAGAAGGCTGTTCTGCAAAGCAGAAACAACTTGAACCATAGTACTGAGTTGTACAACGGTTTTGGCACATCCTTTTGACTTCATGAGTTTACAAAAACACTTTTTCAATAAAAAAAGTATCATTACTTATTAACTGGAAGTGTTACAGAAGTAAAAACACTACAAGAACTTAGCAAAATGATGAATAGCAGCAGAAGTGATGCTGTTATTGGCAGAGCCAGTGGTGTCCTGGGTGACCAGGAGAGGGTGGGAAGGATGATGATGACTGTTGTCCTACTTTATATAACAAACAGGCGTAAAGAGAAAGGATTTTCTGACCTTTATGGATGACAAATGAACACTTCTAGTTTAGTGGCACTGTTTTGCATGTGTCACAAATGTTAGCAGTTACCAATTATCCTTTCTAAGGGTGTATCCTGATGTCTTCTTATCTGAGCCTGCTTCAATAGAGATGTACTATTTGTAATTTGCCTTTTTTGAATTCTGGTTCTTTTTTGTATTTAAATAACTCACATGACAGCAGGATGGGAGTTTTTTTTCCCCAAAGTACAGGAAAGTTTGCAGTGTAAAACATAGAAGATAAAGAATAGGTCATGGTGTTTACAGAGCATGTTCCTTTCAGGTCACATGCTTGAATGTGACTTGGCGTTCTATCATCAGAATCTGTTAGTCTGTTGTGGTCATTAAACTGACTCATTTTAGGCAGTCTGGCTTATTCCCACCTTAGGAAGTCAGAGCCAGTGAGCACTGGAGCTGGCAGTCTCAGCAGCACAGCAAAGGGAGCTTTTGTGAGCACACTGCAATTCTTCATTTTTCTATACATGTGATGAACTCTGGCTCCAGCTTATGCACAATGACAGAATTCTATCTGCTAAAAATGTCAAACTGCTTCTTAATAATAAGCTGCTGTCAGAAGTTAGTATAAAACACAGGAATGTATGCATTAGAAAAATAGAAGAGGAAAAAGGAGAAATATTTTTACATGTGAAGACTGTATTTCAGTGATTAGAATAGTAGAAAAAATTACCAGTTTCTTTACAGTTCCAAGTTGTGAATTTCGAAACATGGGGCTAGAAAAGACATTTCGATTATTGAGGCAAGTCCTCAGAATCACTGTCTTTATGTCTCCTGTTAGTGATAAACTGGCCAGCCTTGTCATAAAATACAGTAAAGACTTCCTATGCATCTACTTCTCTTATTTGAAAGCCATTGTAGAAACTTCTCTGTAGTTTGAGGCCTTCAAACTACAGAGATTATGCTTCATTTTGGTCTTAACCATTTCTCATTTGACTTAAAAGTTATTTGGCTTCTCAAGTATTTTAATTACTAGTGTATTTTTATTATATGTGTTTTTTTCTTTTAAGATACTGGGGTTTTCTAGTTGTCCTTCCTGTGTCTGTTCATTTTGGAGTCTGTTCTTGGTCAGAGTTACTGAAACAGAATGTGTTCTGTCTGAGCCTTATAAAATGACATTTCATAGCTGAAAGCATCCTACATCTTGCTTTTTTCTCTGCTGCCTTGTACTGTCAGATTGTTATCCTCCTGTGAGAAACAAATCCCTTCAGATGTGTCAGCTTATTTTGCTCTCAAATGGCAAGCTCACAGTAGGGAGCTGAAATTCTCATTTGCCCCAAGTGTATTACTTGGTGTCTGGTTATTGCACATCATCTCCCTTCCACTTTTCCAGGCCTCAAATTTATGTAGTTTTGCTTGTATGATGCTCCTTTTCTCTGAACTGAAAAACTACTTGTCAAAGATGCTATCTTGAGCACATTGCAAAGCTCAGCAGCTTGGAAGACAGTGCCTGGGAGCTAATGTTCTGGAAGACTTCACTCTCCTGAGGCAAACTGCAGAAATGACACTCTTGTTCATTTGCAAAAACACACTGTTGAATTCTTCTGGAGGTTTAATACTCTGTTCAAGGTTTGAAACAGTTTATTAGTCATGCTACACTGTTAAGAGCAAAATGGGGGAGTTTTTTGTTGGGGTTTTTTTGTGTTTTTTTTTACTTTTCGGGCCTTGGAACAGAATTTGCATGAAGTGACTATTCCACAAACAGTGGAACCAGAGTTCATTCTTGTGTCTTACTGCATGTATGGCCCTGAACACATGTACAGCTAACACTGAGCATATGCTCTCTCCTTGTAGGGAGGTAGTACAGGCAAATTGTGTCCGCTGGAAGAAAAAGTTCTTCTTTATGTGTAAAATCAGTGCCAGTGCCACAACAGGGATTTTGGATACTTGCACTTGCAGGGTGTCTGTACGGAAGGTAAGGAGCTTTTTTCCCCCTCTTTCCTTTCTCTTTCTTCCTTTGTTTTAATTTTTGAATGTCTGATAAACTGTATAAAGCAAGTTTTAGCTGCAATCACATCAGGTATTCCTTTAGTCAAAATTTTGTAGTAATCTTATTACTTACTTTACTTTGACTAATTCATGGGAGTTTTATGTTCTTATTGGAGAAAACCATTTTTCCAGCAGGGCAGCAAAGGAATTACTCCTCAGTGTTTATAAACTTAGCCCTTGATTGATGTTTCCAGTAAACAGAAGAAAGCTTAGAAGCCTTGAACTGTGCTAAGTACCAGAATTTTGCACGCAGCACGTCCTACCTTTGGGGACAGACCTTTTAAGAGCCAAATGCCAGCTGGCATTGGGCACTTGCCCTTCCTCTCTCCAAGACAACAGTACCTTGCTGCCCTGCTCCAAAAGCATTATGAATATTAAGGTCTAAATGACAACAGCATAGTCTAGCAAATGTGTGGTGAGATTTTAAAATAAAGATTAATACCTGCTTTCCTAAAAAAAACAAAGAAGAACCCTGAGTCAGTATATTTAATGGCTTAATGGTGTGTCTTTTTCCTTTTTTTTCTAGGAATTAAAAGGAGGAAAGGCATATGCAAAGGTAAATTGAGAGGTAGCTAATTTTGCCTACAGATAAGCTTTTCTTTCTTGCCATTTTATGTCCTTTTAAGTAATTCCAGAATAGTACTTAATACCCATGATTTCATTATGTGCATTGTAGTGACACAGTGCAGTTGGAACTTTCTATCAGTGTGTTTAATTAACAATGTTATACCACCAAAACTTTTTTTCTTAGGGGCTGGTATGCGGAAAGGGTTAGTAAAAGTAAACATTTACATTAAAAAATAAAGAAAACTCTCCTCATTCTTTTTCTCTCTTGGCACATTAAATATTTAACTGAAAATAGAACTACACTGAATTTTACACTCAGGGATACTTTTTTCTGCTTTTTCCCTCAGTCCATTTCCTTTAATGGACATCCTCTTATACATATTTGAAAGAAACTGCTGTTGAGTGGTACTTAATGTGTAATTAGCAAGTACCTTCATTTAGCCAAATGAACACTTACTACTAACTTTGTCATTTTCTCTTAACAGCTGGGATTTGCAGATCTGAATCTAGCAGAGTTTGCTGGATCGGGAAATACCACTCGTCGCTGTCTACTGGAAGGTTATGATACCAAAAATACAAGACAAGACAACTCCATTCTCAAAGTAATTTCTTTCCTTTATCATACTTAAAGCAATAAAGCAGAGAAAAGTGGCATTATTCAGCACTTAATGAAATTTAAAACTTATTTGCCAAACCTCTTTCTGGAAGGACAACTATTTAAAGTAAAACCGAAAGTGTTGTTTAGAGACAATCATTAAAATCCACGCAGTCAAAAATAGAATTTGTCCTACTCTTTGAAATGGAGCTGGATAGCTCTAAAAGAAAAGCTTTCAAAAGGTGTTCCTAGTCTAAAGGGAAATGAAAAATGAACAGCTTAATATATGGTATCTTCAAGACTGGGCAACTTTCTGTGCATCTTTCTGAGAGTCAATCTATTAATTGGCTTATTTATGTAGAAGCCACCTTCAATACCTCCATGACTCCTGGGATTTTCCTGTTTTCTATTTGATAGTAATCACTGTAACTGCTGGGGAGAATTCTTGCAAGAAACCCACTTTGACATTCTCTTCCATTAGTCCAGGGAGTTAAAAAAACTGAATAAAGTTCCATAAACCTGAAAAGAATTCAATTAAGAATGTTTCAGGTAATTTTTAAAAAAAATTCTTTTCCTACTGACACACTAGGATTAATTTCTCACATAATTTGGTGTACAGTCTGTACATGGACTTTCTGATCTCTGACACTCACAGACTGTCCAGAACACTTGTAATTGATGGCTTTGACCTGCCTAACATGCCTTTAGTGCACTGTGTCCTATGGCTTATTTACCCTGTGTGGTTTGCTGTGTCTCTCATGTTAGCACAGCCCGTCCTGAGAGCCAGCAGTTTGCTGAACACCCTCAGCAAAGAACATATTTATGCACCCACTGGTCTAGACAATGTTCTGTTTGCTCATTCAGGTTTTAGGTTTCTTGGCTCTGTTTTTCCCTTGAAGCCATCTTAATTATTAATAATTCTAAGATTCTCCTTGATATATATGTCTTTTTCAGAATTTTGTATGTGTACCTACCTTACTTTAAATGGTATTTTATGTTGTGTGTATGCCTACTAAGGAAAAAGGATGTTTGCCTTAGTGTGTTTATTTGCATGTGTGATGATGGCATTTTATTTTCCTTAAATGTAACATCTGTGGCAAATATAACTTACTTACATGACCATGTATATGTGTCACAGACCATTTTTTTTTTCTTATGGTGGATTTTCTTCCCTTTATTTGTAGGTTTTGATCAACATGCAGCTGATGTCTGGAGACCCTTGCTTTAAAACGTAAGTTTGTAAAAAATCTCTGTGGCCTGGTGTTTTGACTGTACATTCCATGTTGAGAATTACACTCCTAATTTGTGTTTTTACATCTCTCCAATCTGGCAACAGATCTGAATCTAGCAGAGTTTGCTGGATCGGGAAATACCACCTTTTATTTAAAAAAAAAAAAAGGCACAAATAAATGGAATTGTAGTAATAATTACTAACATGGTAAAATTGCCAGTAGAAGTGTCATAGATCTTGCTGTTAGATACTTAGTATCAAGCACAGAATACTTGCCTGTACATCTGTAATGTAAAAAAAAACCACTTCAGGGAAGCTGTTCCTGCAGCAAACTTATATAAATGTACTTGGTATGGGGTGATCTAAGTCAGAAAAGGTGCTGCTATACCTTTTATTCACAAGTCTCTGGTGATTTTGAAATATTCATTTGCAAAAAACACCCCAACAAACACAACAGAAGTGTGATAAAACTTAATACAAGAGAAAGCACTTACAGATATTTAGTTAGCAAAGACATTCTGCAACTTAGTAAAA
>VZTN01034063.1:4754-20791 GCA_013400515.1 Erpornis zantholeuca | reverse complement strand
CTTTTCTCCAGGCTAAAGAACCCTGGCTCCCTCAGACACTGGTCTACTCCATATTAAAAATACTGTATTGCAACAGTTTTAACCAAGGAAGTTATCAGGCTGAAAGAAATTCTTCCCCTGAAGTTTGCCTCTGTAACATGATAAAAAAGCTTTCTCAAGAGCTTCGTCTGGATTTTTGGGGTTTTTTTCTGAAATAAAAAGCCCTATTGTGTTCATTAACATTGCTAACCACTTTATTTTATCTGCTGTTTAGTTTGTGTGGTCTAGAGTTTGTGTAACTATTTATCTTCAAGTGTAACTATTTATCTTTACATAAGGGACCTAAGTGATGACATCACGTAAGGAGAGGACAGACACAAGAGCAGGGTGCATCTTGAGTGGAGGCATCAGATTCCTAAGGAAGTGGGATTGATGTGGACAAATTATCTCAGAGAACTATGATTCTAACAAAAGCCAATTAGTTTTGCCATGGTGTGTGTAGAAAACACTGAATAAGTATTTGACTGGACAACAGTAGTGTTGTATATTTGGATGCAAGATTGCATGCTTTACCAAACAGAATGTTTTGATATTGCAAAGCAAGTAATGTAATTTGTAGTGTCCCAAGTCACAATATTTGCTCTTCTGGATTATTTTAGAGCTACCTATGGAAGTGTTTCTAAGCATGCACCCTTTCCATTTAGGCAAGGAAAGCAATTATTTTCAAATTAAATGCTAATAGAAGATTAAAGTTTAATGTTTCTCCTTTTCATTTCCCATGTTGTTTTGATATGTTTGTTTTCTGGATTCCCACATGATAAAGTACGTTGCATTTTGATATTATTTATTGCAATGCTGTTTCTGTACTTTTCCATTATAGTAGGATTTCAGAAATTCTGTCACTTAATTGTTCTAAAGGAAAGGTATAAGGGTGAGAATGCCATTGGATCCTCAGAGTTCAGTAAAGTGGAGTTGTTGCAGAGTTTCACTTTTTAAAATACATTCTTAGAAAAAAACACAAAAATTTCTAGAATTGTTCTGTCAGAAACAATTGCGTTCAACTTCAGCTGCCTCATCATTATGACAAGATGGGGTGGGATCCTAAGTCCGCAAAGGTAACACATGTACTCACTTTCAAATGAGTATTCTATGCAGTATTTCTGCATAGAATGACATTTCTATTTTCTCTAATTATTTATCACCTGCTTTGTTACTGTTATGCTCTGTCAAAATACCCTTGATTTTAAAATTTAAAATATGGTAACATTTTCTCTGAGTAGCTTCAGTAGCATGATGACTTAGACCTCTCTTTTAACAAACAGGCTGATCCCCTATGGAAATTTGTACTGCTCAGTTCTGTCATTTTAAAGGGTTCTTCTGAATTCTTGGTAGTTGAACATAATTTTAAATGAGTGAGAATTACCTCAGATCTATAATTCTGGAAAATGAAACTATGTATCTGAGGATACCTTATGAAGATAAGAGCTTAACATCAAGATGTTTTAAAATTCTTGTCCGTCTTTAACAAAGCAGAAAATAACTCTTCTTTGTGTATTTGGAATGTGTTCTGTATTTTAATAAGTATTTCTAGGGAATAATGCTATATAAAGCAGGCAATGTGTAAAAATAAAGCTGACTGTCATTTGGGACACTGAAGCTAACACTTGAGTTTTACAGAGTATCTCGAGGCTCTAAATGACAGCAGACAATTGTTGTCAGGCGGTGTTGAAGGAAAGATGACCAAGTTTAAAATCAGAGAGCTATGAAGAACTGCTTTACACACCAAAGCTCCAAATGCCCCTAAGTATTGTTCCAAACTGTGAATGCTACTGTTGGCAAGAAATCCAAAGGGATTGTTACGTTTCAAAAATGAAAGAAAGAATATTTCTGAAGTAGTATGCTCTAAGTGTAATTAAAGCTTTTGCAAACATGATACCCTTTACTCAGCTGGCTTCTGAGACACCCAGCAAAAGAACTAAGAAATCCAATCTCACAGATAATGGAAAATTCTGAGTTTTCTGGGAATTAAATGTTTGCTGAAGACCTGATTAGGACAAACATTTTGACCATTTAGCCAATAGTGCATATACAGGCCTGAAGCTTTCTTCATAATGACACATTTGCCTTTTTGCTTTAATTAAAATAACTGATCTCTACACCTCATGTATTTGGATACCAAGGCATTTTTAAAATGTGTTATTATATATATGAAACAACATAGAGATTTTAATATGTGTGTGCATGTTCAGATTATTTTGGATTTCCGTATTTTGTTGCACAATTTTAGTATATTAAACTCTTTAAAAATCAATCCTATATTTGGAGAAATAGTATTTTAACAGAGTCACAGTTTTGCAACAGAAAAAACTGAGCTAATTATGTTGCAGTTCATCTAACACCATGGCAATTTCATACTGTAAAAACTGGAAAAAAAAAAAAGGCTTTTCCTCACCAGTAGAATAAATAGCTAATTTCAGACTAGCTTTTGTTGAAAAGCTTTTTAAATGCATTCTGCTAGATCTCTACCAATGAAAACAATATTGGATATGTTTGACTACTTATATTGTCTCCTGAGAATGTCTAAATAATAGGGAAAGAAAACCAAAGGAAATATTCTTACGGTCCTTATGATTATGTAATTTGAATATGTATGAAACATGAAATTAACATGTGATTGGCTATTTTCAAATTTTATCCTTTCTTGTTCTAATTAAGAATCGGTTCTGTCATAGAATCATTTTGATTGTAAAAGACCTTTAATATAATCAAGTCCAGCTGAAAAACCTAACACTGCCAAGTCCACCATTAAACCATGTTCCCAGGTGCCCCATCTACATGTCTTTTAAATACCTCCAGGGACAATGACACCACCACTTCCATGAGCAGCCAGTTCCAATGCTTGGCAACCCTTTCTGTGAAGACATTTGTTCATGAGGTGCAGTCTAACCCCCCCAGCACAATTTGAAATGGCTGCCATTTCCTCTTATGTCATATTTTTTATATTATATGACTTAAATATGTAATTTATTATTATTTATTCCTTGTTACTTGTGAAAAAAGACCAAACTTCACCCCTCTACAGCCTCCTTTCAGGTGACTGTAGAGAGAGATAAGGTTTCCCTGAGCCTCCTTTCCTCCAGGCTAAAAACTGCAGCTCCCTCAGCTGCTCCTCATCACAAGTTTGTGCTCCAGACCTTTCACCAGCTTCATTGCCTGTCTTTGGATACATCATCAGCAGTCACAACCTACTTCTT
Organism: Erpornis zantholeuca; assembly: GCA_013400515.1. Classification (NCBI taxonomy): domain Eukaryota; kingdom Metazoa; phylum Chordata; class Aves; order Passeriformes; family Timaliidae; genus Erpornis; species Erpornis zantholeuca. The sequence continues at coordinate 17,558 of VZTN01034063.1, read as the reverse complement.
CAAAATTAACACATGGGGCACAGTGTTTTGTCTGACTGCATATTTAATATCACACTTAAATCACTTCAACATGTAGGTTTTAAAATCAGGAATAAGATGCAATGCATCAAGCCCACTGACAAATAACAAGGTTTTTTTACACACAGGGTGGATAATAGCTTACCAAGGCCAATTAAAAAAAATAACACAGTCAATTTAAAATTGAAACTTTGGTATAAACAGTTAATTTAAAATGGTTTTCTAGATGATTTCTACTACTTCTCTCATGCAAAACTCCCCATGGAAACCTGATTTTTTCCATTGCAGATATCTGCAGGGAACTGAAGGTAACATGCAAAGTACAGAATTCGCAAAAGAATTAAACATTTTCTTATCAGACCTCAGTCAGACACTAAAATCTATCCAAAGAACAGAGATTACTGATGACATTTTTTTGTACAAGTAGGTCAGTGAGAAATTTAATATCTCCCTACAAAAACATCATTATAATAAAAGGAGCCTAAAGGCATGAAGTCTGTTTATTCTGTTAGCCTGCAATTATTTCCTGAGCTAGTATTCTTTTGTCAGTACCATAAATTAGGATGGCCAGATGTTAACTTGCTGGTTTAGACCTTCAACTGAGTATATTCAATGGAAGTGGTGGTCTATTTCCCATGCCTCAGTTTTATCATGGGTTTTATTAGTTTGGTTTTTTTTTTTCCTAAAGGGTCAAAAATACAGGAAATTCAGATTTCCCAAAATGAAAAAATGTGGTAGATAAGTTGCTGGCTGAAAAAAACCCCATCTTTTAGGTGTTGAGTTTTAGTGTAGAAAGCTGTATGCTGTTCATTCAAATAAAATATATTTTGTGTAGCCAATTGTAGTATGTTTTCTTGGTGATGAAATTGGTATGTTTTCCATGGTAATGGAAAGCCAATGGTAGTATGTTTTCTTGGTGATGTTTTGAAATTTGGGTGACAGACAAAAATTGCTTAGAGTTTCCTGCTCAGTATGTCTCTGCTTTTGGAGTCAGACAGTAGTGAAAGTTGAAACAGGAGCTAAATGATCTTTGATATTTACGAAGGAATAGCTGTGGTGGCTTAAAAATTGGCTTAATTTATTGAGTTGATCAGTATGGATGGTTACAGCTGCAAAACCAAAACACTCTTCTTAGATTCATGCGTACAAATGTAAAAGCTCTTGGAAGGTTGCTCCTATAGAATTACTGGATTCCTCATAGATCTGGTATTTAACCACAGATTTATAACTCTTAGCAGAAGAAAAAAGTCTTTGATTTCTTTTTAAGGTTTCCAAATATCATAGTATTAGTGGGCCCGGAGAGGGAACTCTTACAGGACAGAAAAAACTTGAATAGTAATTGCAAGAAAAAAGCGAAGGCCTCTCCTTCTGAAGTGATGGGTCATATGGCTCTTGAAATTAAAAAGGAATTCTGAGAGTGTATGTGTGTGTGTTTTATGCACTGGGGCAGAAAGCAAGAGAAAGGGAAGTGCCAGGTTCTTTCTAGATGTAAGAAAGTCCTGGCAACAAATAGCTGAATAAGATACCTGCTTTCATAAAGCAAAGGAAGAAGAGGAATATGGCTAGCAAATAAATCTTATGCCCTGCAGATGCTGTGAACTGTGTGTTCATGCAGCATCAAATCAATCTGGATGGATTTCTCCATTCATGAGAAATTCTTGCTACTCTTTTAGATAAAGGAATGCTATGGTGGTGGTGTAATCACCAGTACTGAATTGGAGCTGCCTAGACTCCTCCATTACAAATTAGGTGGATGAGTCTGTCCTTTGGCCAAAGGGATTTGTGCAGCATGGTACATTCCTGAAAACCATGCTGGACACAGAGCACAGGGCAGCCTTTTGTGGGAACTTCAGGGGAACTCTTACGTGGACTGGAAACTCCTTGATGTACAATGGCCTCCTGGTCAGGAGCACGGCAATATTAGAAACTTTATAAACAGAACAATGTGTGGTCCTTGATTTCCAGAAGGTGTTGCCCAGTTGTTGCTCACAGATGAAATGTATTGCCATATCTTCTTCATCCACTAATGCCACCTACTCTCTCTTACTGAAATTACTGTCTGAATGACTGTGCTGCCTGTGTAGGCTCTTCATCACTCTCCAGCACTAAAGTGGCAATTGTCTCTACATGGGAAAGCAGTAGTCTGGAGATAACATATACTGCATGCATCATACTCCTCAAAGTAGGATGTGTGGGAGATGATACAACTCTTTGAAAGGGGAAATAAGCTATTTTTAATTATTGAGATGAAGCCTTTATTCTAAGTTGCGTTGAGCAGTTGACTATAATGTGATTTGAACTTGTCCAGAAAGGTAAGTTTTGCAATTAAATAACTGAAAATCACTTATATAAACATTTTCATGTAACAGACCATATGTTAGAATAATGGTATATAAAGCAGGTGATACACAGTTGAAAACACTCATTATTTCTTATGCAACTCTTCTTTCAACTATATAAATAACTCTGGATTCTGGTAAAGGTTACCATGTGTGTCTTCTTAAATCTTTAAAATAACAAACAAGTACTTCTAGTCCAGAGGGCTTTCTATGAGTTCTGGAAATTACCTCTAGAAATTACTCATACTTTAGCAAGGAGGGTTCTGATCGGTGGCACAGGATCTGGTTGGAGGCCTGTCATAGTGGAGTCTTCCGAGGTTCAATATTGGACTCAGTATTCATTAACTTACTCATCAATTACTTGGATGAAAGGGCATNCATTGGCAGGTCCAGGGAGGTGATCTTGTCCCTCTATTCAGCCCTGGTGAGGCCTGATCCAGAGTGCTGTGTCCAGTTCTGGCCTTGATGCCTTAGGTTTTAACTTTTATATTTTTCAAATCTTGTACTGCTAGTGTAACTCTGAAGTTTTCTGTAACTTGTTAAATGCTGTTCTCTTAGGCTGTTCTTTGTGCTTAGATAGACATAGCAAAACCTCTAACTTGCCCTTCAAGGACACCTAGAAACAAGAACAGTAAACCATCATCTTGAAAAAAGGGGGGCAGGCTAGAATAAATCACATCATTGACTGGGTTCTAGTTAGTGAATTTATGTTGTTATAAAAGTGTGAAGCACTTGTGACCAGGATGTCCATTTTGAGATCCACTGAGGCAGGACCTCTAGACCCTGAAGTGTGCACCTGAAAGCCTTTCAAATAAATACCATCTTTTTTTCCTTTATTCCTGTCTAGTCTCTGTTTCTAAGTAGCCTTTTAAGGCATCAGCCTTATCAGTACAAGAGAGACAGGGAGCTCCTGGAGCAGGTCCAGTGAAGGACTGTGAAGATGAAGAGAGGACTGGAACATTTCACAAGGAAAGGTTGAGGGAGATGAGCATGTTCAGGCTTGAGAGGAGGCGACTGAAAGGGGACCTCATCAATGTCTATCGATATCTGAAGGGAGGGCGTCAGAGGATGAAGCCTTGTGTGGGAATGTTGCCAAACACTTGGCATCCTTACCAAGATTAGAACAAGATTATGTTAACCCTAAAGGCCCAGCTAATTCATGTGTTTGCTGAGGATGCTGTGAATCTGGATGGAAAACCACCGTATCAGTATGTCACTTATTGTGATTGAAAACACATTGAAATCACGTGCATGGAATGCTTGAGATAGGTTTTGTGTGTTTCAAAATTAGCATGAGACCCTAGGAATCAATCAGAAGGCAGTGGTTTACCTGTCATGAAATTAAATAATAGGGAGCTCATGTGGGACAGAGTATGAAGAGAAAAACTGCATCTGCAGAGCTAAAAGCTAATGCACTGTGTCAGTGTGTTTCTTCATTGCTGACATCTTGATACCTATATTCTGATATTTTACATTTAGATTTTTTATATTTAGATTATTTCTTACATTTAGATTTTTCTTTGCATTTGATCCCATCACCAACAGCCAGGCTCTTCTTGGTGGTGCCCAGTAGTAGGACAAGAGGCGATGGGCAGAAACTGATGCACAGGAAGTTACGGATCAACGTGAGGAAGAACTTCGTTACTGTGCAGGTGGCAGAGCACTGGAACAGATTGCCCAAAGGGATGTTGGAGACTCCCTCCTTTACACAAAATTGTGTCCAGGTGGTTCTTGAATATCTCTGCAGCACTCAAGAGACTTGATATTGTCGCTGCAAGCATTTGTAAGGGGAAAGCATTCTGTGCTTCTCTCATTCTGATACTAATGATTAGTATTTCTTTTATTATTTAATAAGTAAAATTTGGCATATGTCTTTAGAAAAACAAGAGATGATAAGTGATTCTGCTTAGTGATTCTCCTTTCCAAATTTTTTCATTTATTTATTTGAACTTTCTTCATGTCTTTGTGGCTTTGTTAACATTATGAGACTGGGTTGAGCTAGATTTCTTCAGTGAAGCAGTTGCTTTGTTAAGCTTCTATTTGCTCCAATCACAGCAACTTTATCAAATTAGGAAGACTTCTTATAAAGTTGTATCCACTTTAGTTGGCTCAGAAAGATATACATGTTTTATTTATATATATATAGTCTTTATCATATAACAAAGTGATATCTTCCTTTATAGCACAAAAGGATTCCAAGGATTTAGGACCTTAGCAACAATAGGGATTAGAATACAAATAATTTTTTCAAAAGTGCTGTTGGTTGTTTGGAATTCTGTATATTATTTTGCCTGAGAGATTTCCTACACCGTAAAGGCATGTTTGAACAACCTTAGTACCCTGGCACATTTTAATTTCATTTATACCAGCTGCAGGAACAGTTGGAAGGTGATTTTGAAATCTCTTTAGTATTCTGAATGCTTTTATTGCCACCTGATTCCAAGTAATTTTGTTGTTAGGATGCATCAAGAAAAAACGAGTATTTTTAAAAAATGTTCTAAAAAGGAAATGACCTGAAAGTTTCGGCTGTTAGAGAAAGAAATCTTTCTGATATGAATTGTTCTGCATCAGTTTTCTGCTAAGTATAAAAGTTGAAATCTTTGATTGCAGTGGGATCAGCTAATGTTAAGACACTTCTGCAAGCTGCAATGGAAGCAGATGATGGCTCATCAAATTCTATGGTAACAGCTTTTGCCTAGTATTATGTAATAGCTATAATCCTTTGGGCCTATAAGAGAGATTCTGCATGGACTGAATTCTGAAAAGGTCTTCCCTTTGAAGAGAATGGCCTTTCCAGTTCAGTAATTCAGTCACTCTTACAAGTTTGGTTCAGTCTTGTAAGTTCCAAAAGATTCTTTCACTACATTTTACTCTTTGGATGCTTGCACTTGCTTAGGAATAAGCAATAACCTAATCAGCAAGGCAGCCTATTACTAGTTCATTCTATTATTCTTTTATAGTGCTGTATCTTTATATAAAATAAAACCAAAAAAAAAGCCAAATAGCATGGGCACATAGGGAAAAATCTTTTTTTCTGTAATGATCACAGTTAGTCATTTTTCATTGCCTTCAACAGCTGTCAACATGTGTTTTACATTAATTACCATCAATGAATCTCCATTGATTTTTATCCTTTTCTTATCACTTTTGACAATCATTTTCAGACTCTTCAGGATTACTCCTTCTCAACAGATAATGGAGAAGTGCAGACAATCTAATCAGTTCCAGAATACTCCAGTCTTCTTTCTTTTTTTGCATACACCTTTCTCTCTGTGTATCCCTATTAGAAGAATATATCAGAGCAGATATCCACATCTTCCTTATATTTAGAGAACTAAAGGACATTGCTTCCTTTTGAATGTGAGGGCTTCTTTGCTGATGCTTTATTTAATTTTCTGGAAGCTAAATCTAGCATTGATTATTTGACTTGGAAGGTAATTCACCATCTAAAAGTGACACTATCATAGATCACGTAAGATCATAGCTTTAGCTGTTAGGCCACATGGCCTTTACCTGCAATGGTTGACTAAAAAGGTCTTATGCATTGTAATCAGCTGTTAGAGAATTAATATAGGTGATAGTAATCTTAAAATCTCTCAGCTGGTAGGAGGATCCACTACAAATATGTAGAGGTGTCAGCTAGGCTAGCTTCTTTATTGCACTAGCGGAGTATCTTCAGGATATTCTCTGATTCTAATAAAAGTTACCAGGCAATATCAGAGTGCTATTCTGGATCCATACACTGATGCTCAGAACAATGGTTTTTTTTAGTGAATGGCACCGTCATAGTGCACTGTAGAAGCAAGCGTGGAGGTGCTAAATCCATCCATTATGTAATTAATCCATCTATGGAACCATTGTGCTTCACATAAAATAATTGTTACAGATCTTCAGGATCTTCAAAATATGCTGGCACATCTTCTAAACAGCAATTTCTCTGCATATTGTATTATCTGGCACTTGTATTGACAATATTATTGGCCAAAGACTAATCTATCATAACATCAAGAAATTAAAATATGTCTTCTGTAGAGGGCAAGAGTTGGTGGGGAGATATCTTCTGATTTCCATCCATTTCAGATCAGTGCTTATCTACCAATATCCTTATTCTGTTGTGCGTAAGAAAGAGCACTGTGTGTCACCACAGTCACTTTCTGGCTTGAACAGTATCAGTACTTGGAATTCAGGAGCTTGTGAGTGTCTGTTATAGTAATGCTGCCTTTTTTTCCCCACACTGCTCATTTGGACTAATAGACTCAGGCATTATTGAGGCCTCATTCTTCATACAGTGAAGTGTAATAACATATTTTACTTTTTAAACATACAGAACATGTTTTTAAACATACATGTGCTACCAAATGGCAATGGTTTCACCTCAGAAGGAACCTATTATCTGTTAGGGCCTTCTTTCTCAGTACTCTAGAATATTAGAGTTATTGGAAACTCATGAGCCTAGGATGCATCCAGCAGCTATGTCAGCACTTCATCTGCCAGTTTGGTCACATGGAAATTGTATTCATCCTACACTGATTATCAGAATTCCATTTAAAATAGAAGAGTTAAGTTTGGAATATTAATGTGATTCTTCTCAGACCTACTTGTTTGAGGTAACAATGTTCTTTATTGCATACAGAGGACGGTAACCCCTAACATAAGTGCCTTGGCTCCGTTTACAGTCCTTTGTAACACAGATGTGATACTTTAGATCAAATCTCTACTTTTATTCCAAAAGCTTGGATTTTCATTTAAGCCAGTTTATTCACCTGCTCTTCCAGTGATTGTCCAAAAGTAAAACATCTACTGATCTTTAAGAGTATGTTTTGAATACAGGAGTCTGTCAGGGGTGACAATATAATACTGAACTGGACTGAGAGAGAGGATAAATGAGATCCTGTCCAGGCCCATTTCAGTGTATTCTTTAGAATCTGACAAGCTAGACTTCCCTGAAGAAGTTTCTGTGTGGATGCAATTGACCTTTGTTGTTTCATTTAAGGCTATTATTTAGAAGAAGGAAGTTGGTTTTTTGCAATGCTGCCTGTGGTTGTGCTAAAATATACCCATTGTTTTGGCATGTCATACAGATGCCTGGTTTAATAGGACCATACAGCAGTTTTACTTGAATTAGGCTTGTAAAATGGTTCTCCTTTTATGGTGTATTGATTGTAAGTTACCACAATTGGCAAGCATAAAGAGAAATATTCAGTAAAGACAAAACTGTGGGTTTTTTTTTTTATTTTGTGATTCCACCATGTTCTGACAGGAGATGTAGTCATAAGCTATGTGAGAAACTTCTTTTGAAGTCTGCATAGACATTGCATTTTAGCTCTTCCCTCTCTTCTTCAGTCCGTGGCAATCTTAGGACTCCCAAACCAAAACATAAATCAATCTCTAGGGCAGTCAGTTTTTCCTACTATCCAGAGTAATGATAGCCAGTAGCATGAAAGTACAATCTAGACCTGCTCTATGAGAAAACAATATTGTCTGTATGACATGTTTGTTGCTGCTTTGATCTCAACTCTCTGAATATTTGTTATGTGTAGTTCCTCTGATTTCTTTCTGTACTTTGGTGAGGGTACCAGGTTGCTCTCTCTGATAGAGTACACTGTTTTTCACACATTTCACAACTCACATCTTCCTAACAGCTGATCAAGATGTATTGAATTGTTCATGACTGATGACAGTTTCCCTCTGTTCATGCAGTGGAAAACCACTGTATTACAGTGGTTGTTTCTTCCCTTTTGAGCTCTTAAATTCTTACTTCTGCTTATTCCTTCTGCTTGTGTCCATGAAACCGGTACATTTGGAGACAGTTTTCTCAGCCAGCTGGTGAAGTATATGGGTCCTTATAGCTGCTATTTTATACACTACCTATATATGGGCAGAGTATCTGTTCTTCAGTCACCCAGGAGTCCTTCTTGAAATGGTGCTGAAGTTCCAGAGTAGCAAGAAAATTAGTCCTTCATTACTCATTTCTGGATCTTATGCTTCTTTGATTGAATTTTATAATTTACATTTTTGATTTTATAAGGCCTTTATAATTTCTCTTCAAACATCCAAGTTTTCTAGTTTGTTTCTTTTCTTGTTGCACTGTGGGAATAGCAAAATGTTTGGCTGACTTCACACAATGATTGATCAGATGGCTTTCTGTCTCTGAGTGGACTTGAGGAGCTTCACATGGCCAAACCAAATTCTGTTAGATCTCTGGACAAACTTAGTATCTGTATTGTATGGTATTTAGACATGTGCTGTAAGGTCACCTGGAGTTCTCTCTTTGCTTTCACCCAGCATTGTCTTAGTCTAATAGTATCCAGAGCTCTTTCAGTCTCCAGTGGAGTGATGCTGCAGTTGTTTGTGGGAGTCCTCAGGCCTTCTCCTGGATGGGAAAAGGCAAAGGTCACTGATGAGAGTGAGTCATTGCGGGAATGTACATGCAGACTCAAAGAAGAAAGGTTACTCATCAGTAACTGGTGTTCTTTGAGAAGTGCAGTCTGCATGTACATTAGTCTCCTACCTGCTTTTCCCCTCTTTCTGAATCTCTTTCAGGTTTGATTGTGCATTTAAGAGGAACTGCAGTGGTGGCGGATGCACTCTGCCCTGTATGTCAATGCCTCAAGCAGGAAGAGGGGAGGAGTGGGAGTGCCCCTCCCGGGACACTCCAGGGCAGGCCACAAGCCCACCCACTGTTAGAGTATATGTATGGACTAAGTGTCTCAAAGTACTGCAGCTGTTCATTGGTAGGTAAATTTTCTTTCTTCTCACAGGTAAAGCAGTAGATTTTATTTTTAAAACCAATTTCATTCATTGGCTCTATGGATGATATGCATGAACAATACATGGGGGGAAATTTATACCACAAACTGCATTACACGAAGTAGCTCCTTGTCTCTCTAATAGTTTCATCTTGTCTTTCCCCCTTATCCTAACCTTATTTAGATATTTAAATATTTTCATTCTGTTCCATTTGTCATTTCCATTGAGAGCTACATGAAAAATTGAGATCATATAAATCGTAACATAATTTAAAAAATAAAAGGAAATTATGTCTTACACAATTATAGCTAAGTGTGCAAACTAACATGTAAGAGTATATTTACTATTAGAAAATTAGGCTATAAATGGAATGGGATTCTGTAAGAATCAGTTATATTTTTATTAGTATATTGATCTTTAAAACTTCTTAGTTGCAGGAAAGCCAAAATTTGAATTTAAACATTTTTTTCCACAGCTGTCTTCCTCATGTGTTTTTTTTTTCTTTAGTCATAGAAGCCTTGTAGTAATTTTTTAATTCACTACACTTCCTGCCAATTAAAAATGTAGACAAGGGGGTATGACCTGGCTTAAACTGGAGATGTACTTGTCCCTGCATGCAAATATGCACATGCAAATTCTGCAAGTGGTTATTTTCAAGTATAGTTTCTAAAAAGTGCAGGTTATGTGAGTTGAAGGCTATTACAGAAATTATTCTGAGATGTTTGAACTGGGACTTCTCTGACTCCTATCACTTTTGCAAATAATGTGGATGTGCTTTTACCAATTTCTTAGAGTTGTAGCAGTTAATGTTGCCTTGGCAGCTCAAAGAAATTTACAGTTGGTTTTCTGTCACTTTTCCATTTCTGTAAGATTAAGGTGTAGTTTATCTGGGCTTCGTTACAGCCTGCCAACTTTGGTGAAACTTCTGATCTGTGGTGCATGAGATACATGTGCTGTAGATTTTGGTGCACATAGATAACATATTATGAAGAGCTCTAGTTTTAGAAAGTTACCGACTTGTGTGTAATATCAAGCTGCCTTTGCACGTTCTGAGAAGAAAACCCAAAGCAGACAGTTTTCTAAACAACCTTAGATGAGCACTTAATGTATGCAAAGGGGAAAAAATGTGGAAAAAGCCATCTTGTTGTGCCAAATAATCTAAAGTTTATGGCTCCAAAATCAAGCAATTTTTTTTGTGGTAACGGGTCTTTGAAGTGCTGTTTCAATTTAAGAAAATTTTTAAAATTTAAAAAATGAAGAGATAGAGTTTCTGTTTGTCTGTTGTTAGTGAATAGTATTGGATTAATTTACTTGGTTTTATGCTTTTTTTTTACCCTTTTCATTCCAGTTGCTATTTAGCTTGCATTGTAGGAATAATCAAAGAAATATATATTAGATATCAAGATTCTTACTAGGAAAAGTGATACTGGCAAGGAGGCATTATGTCTTTCTTAAATTTTTAATTGTTTTCAGTTCTTAAGAAAACCAGAATTTTTATAACACTCTAATATTTATTTTAGTGAGTAAATATATTTTAGAGAGATGCCTTTTATGTGTGGCAGAAATGAGACACATTGAATTCTGGTGCTTTTGCTAATACATTTTTATTAGATAAAGATGAGCACATGCACACATAGGCCCACAGTTATATATATATACCTGCCAAATACAGAGTCAGCAGAGTTCTTTCTAGACACAGATACCTTTGGAAATTAACTAATTCTGACTCTTAAGTTCCATCTCTTCCTCCAGGCATCTGAAGAAAACTGTTATGCTAAGTGCCCAATCCTTTCCCATGAGTAGCCTGTCTCTAGGAGGGTACCAGTGGCACCAACATTAGATGGGAACAGATTTTTGTACAGAAGGAAAAGGGTCTCGTACCTTTGTGTCATGTAGGTACATGGTTTTTTCTGACCTAGATCTACTTGTAGTTTTTAATGCAATTTATTAAATCTTACAATAAATTCACTCTCTTTCTTGATTATACTAAGACTAGTATGTCAAGGTAGGTAGCTTGAAATAAGAACCTTTCCTTTGTTTTTCTGAGAGGAAATCAACAGACAGCATTTAAAACTCCACTTTTATTTATTTTGTACATGGCTTTTACTGTCTTTACCTCTCTCCATCAAAATAATTAGAAATTCTTTTGCCAGTCTCAGCCCTTAGAAGTTGACACTCCCAGTCATGATGGTTTGAGCAAACACTTCAGTGTTTGCACATCTCTCTGGTAGACTTCCCTTACTCGTTTGCATAGATGAACTCCGTTGATGATTGCACTTCAGTGCCTCCTTTTTATTTCTCTGTTTTAGGGCTAATTATCATGAATAGTAGGTTTTAGAAGACATGAAGTACTTTTTTAAAAAGGTTATGTTACAGACTGCATAGGTATGTTGGACCTTGAAATATTTTATAGCTGCAATTTACTTTTAATGGAAAATGCCTGTAATTAAATTTCCATTTAGAAAGTAAGGCATTTATAGAGCACACTTTTATTACTTTATTCCTTTAGTTTTGTATTTCAATAAAATAGTTACATTTTTTATGGCATCTTTTAATACATTTTCTTAGTATTTTAAAAAACCAACTGCAGCATTACTGTGGTAATGGAAACTGTAAATTTATCTGTAGGATCTTTGAAAGACTACTTACTATGTTCTGTAAAATCTCAAAATGTAAAAAGCTCTATTTAGATGCAGTGAGACACATACTTACATTTCATCCAAGTCTCTTGACTGCAGTGATTACACTGAACATAATCCTAACATTTCTCTTACTTTCTGCCTTCTGCTGGTTGGGGAAGGAGAAAAGGAATGGAGGCAATAGAAAACATCAAGCATGTTTTCATGGTATTTTAATGTTTAATTTTCTGAAATTCTTAAATTATTTTGCAATTGACTATTTGGAAAGTTGTTGCTCTACATATGAGTATCTTCAGGCCTCCACATTTCATGTTTTGAAAAATCAATAAAGGATTGTGAGCATAAGAAATAAAACCTTCACAAGAAGTAGGGGAAAAAGCCATAAAATTAATTCCAAGAATACATTAACATTTCTAAGACCTTCCCTCCTTTTCAAATTTAGTGTTGAACTCTGCTTTTTCTGTCCTTGCCTTTCTTTATGGGTATTAATGCTCTTGCATGGATCCCAGTACATGATTTCCCTTTTTAAATTAATAGACAAGCCATGGTCCACTGAATAGAGAAGATTCAAACTCCTGAATAATACAGCAATGAGGAACAAATGGGTTACTTTTGCCTTTCGTTCTTCTTTCCTCCTGGTTTGTGTGCTGTGACATGAATTTCTGATTCATTCAGTTATGTATGCTCTCTCATGTCATAGAATCAGGCATAATCTTTAGTGAGCTGGGGTCTGGAGTAGTTCAAGCTACATGACTATGTAAAGGTTGTTATGAGATCTTAATGTGCTAACTCTTCTATTCCTGAAACTCAGTGGTCGAAATGACATCCAATTTTCTTACCAAATCTGTGACTATGAAGACTCTCTTTTTTGATCTGTTTTCCCATGTTGTCATTCATTATAGTTTCATTATTTTGATGATGTTAAATCATCATACATGAAATACATCTTGTACACTTTTTTAGCTTGAACCCAAAAGGTATGAAAGAAAAATAAATTGATATTTATTATGGCTTATATATATATATATATATATATATGGGGTTTTTTTAATTTATCT
>VZTN01034057.1:0-58207 GCA_013400515.1 Erpornis zantholeuca | reverse complement strand
AGCTTCTCTGGGCACCCTTCTCTCACCAGCTACACATGGTACAATTCCTTCTCAGTTGCCCATCTAACCCTGCCCTCTCATAGTTTGAAACCATTCCCTCTTCTCCTTGTCTCTCCAGGCACTTTTAAGTAGTCTCCCTCTCTTTTTCTGTCAGCTTCCTTCAGGTACCAGTCCATAGTTGTGATCTGTATCTCATGTTTGAGAAACAGAGCTCCTTTTCTGAAAATAGTGAAAAGAAAAGAAATGAAAAGTCATAATAATTTTGGTGAAAAAGTTCATAGTAATCTTGAATCAATTGCAGACCCTAAAGTCATTATTCTGGAGTGGTCTCAACTGCTAATTTTTCAAAAGAGATATCGATTTACTAGTCTAGGTAGTTTAAAAAGAAATCTGATTTTTCAGGTTAAAAATTACATGCATTTTTCAATGCCCTCAATTTCTGTGCCCTCTTTCACCTTTAATTTTGCTGAGATTTCTGAAGTCAGTGGCAATATTTCAGTATAGAAATTTATGGGATTTCAGTATTTTCTTATTTCAGTAAGAAATTTATGGGATTTAGCTATGGGAACACTTATGCAGTCCCCATTCTCTGCTGTTTTGTGAAATGGCTCCATTTAGTTGTTGTTTAGCCCCAAGAAGCAAGTTTGAATCCACTTTTAAAGAGCCTGGACTGTAACAAGTGAAAGAGCTTCTCAAAATAGCGTTGGGTCTGAAATAGAAAAGGTGAGGATTAAAAAAAAAAGCTTTCAGATCTTATCCTAATTAAAAATAAAAAAAAAAAAAGAAAAAGGAAGAGTTTATGCATCTCCTCGTGCCATGGAAAATTTTCAAAATGAAAAAAATGTTTTCAGCAAAACAAGGAAAAACATCCCAGAATTGTACTTGTCCTAAGAGCTGTGGAATTATCCCCCTGACCTGTGGACACTCACCAGGATTGGCACAGACACAGCTCAAAGGGCAGGAGTTTGGATCAAATCTCTCTGAGGAAGGAGCTGTTCCTCTATCCCTCTCTATCCCTGTGCCCTCCTCCTATCCCACTACAGCTGACACTTACCCCTGGGAGGCAATTAATATTGCTATTAGAAGTATTTCCAGGCTAATTATTTTCCTAGAGAAATGTCAAAATTCCTTCCATGCCCAATACAAAGCTTTTTTTGTCCTGAATTACATCTAGAAGTTTGCTAAAATGGCACTTTGGGGTTTGGGGGAAAGATTTTCAAAGGCACAAATGAGACATGACTGTTACTCTAAATGCATCTTTTTTCTTCCTTTTTTTTTAATGCTTTTGAAAAACATTGTCTCTGCATAGAATCAATTAGTTTTCACTCTGAGTTTTGTTAAATTCATCTGAACATACAGAGAAGTTATTATTAGACATGTTGCTCAAAATATCAATTTTTTATTAAGCAAGTAACAGACATATGAAAGATTAAAAAACGGAGATGCTTTTAATTATAAGAAAGTTAATCCTTCATTAAGGTTCTCCTGATTTCTAATTCTTAATGAGTAACAATTTTATGCTTTTCCAAGGAAAGGTAAGTTGACCTTAATACTTTCATAATGGCAAGCTCCTGAAGACATTGCTATTTCCTTTCTCTCCCTTCTGTGCTTCAGAAAATCATGTGGGTGATCTTTAAAATTGAGAGCAACCCTAAGGCAATGCACAGCAACTTAACCAGCCTAGTGTGGATCCTGCAGAAACACAGGCTGGTTGTTCAGGACAAGGCCCTGATCCCCACAGGTAGGACCTTGAATGTCATCATAAGGGAAGAGACTGAGAAAGAAGTCATAAAAAAATAAAGAGACAGAGCTGATGTTCCTAATCCATCCATTTCTCCCAGAATCTAGTCACTAGTTGTGTGAAAGAAGCAAAATTATGCTCAGTTGTTTTTTTCCTTCAGTCCACTGTTAACGGATTTGTCCCTTGCTTTGTGCCCTGTTAGGGCTTTCCTTTGTCCCAGGTAAAGTAAAACTAACTCAGGCAAGCAATCCTCACAGGTCTGGGATGACTGCAGAGACATCCCTGTCATGGCAGGATTTTTATGATGACGTGGCTTCAAAGACACAGTAATTCATTGTTCCCTCTTGGACGCAGCTGCTCCTCCTCAGGCCAGAGACATCCCGAATTGTGTTCCTGCAGAAGATCCAGGGATGTGTCTGGTGTTACCCACAGCCATCTCCCAGCCTGATCTCTCTGTTCACAGACATGGGAGATAGCTTGTTTGCCTTCAGGATTCCATGTGAATCCTTGAGGAGGGATGGAAGTTTGCATATGGCTTCATGGGAAACCATTCCAGTGTAGCAAGCAGGACATGGAATTCAGGGATCCTTCATCGGAAAACTCAGTGTATGAGTGGCAAGTAGCCTAAATTCACATGGTCCTTTCCTCTTGGTATCTTACAGTAAACGTGGGGTAATTCAGTCCTTGCTGTGTGAACCTGACCCAGCTGTAAAGAAGGAGTAACCATATTTCTCCAGCACAGCAGTGTAACAAATTAACATCTTCTCTCCGTCCTACATCTCCTGCAGAGCTGAGCTTTTTGAGTGTTGGTAGCGTGGTTTGAAAGTGAGAGTTACTTGGTGACTGCCTTGCTTCTCACAACCTTTATGTTTAGGTTAGTTGAACCCCTTTTGCTTGGCCACAAGAAGGTTGTAGTTCTGACCAAGACCTGCTAAAATATTTCTGAAGTGTGTTCTAGAGAGTGGATTGAAACCACTCTTCATATTTTAAGAGTACTAAAGCTTAGGTTTATGGAATTTTCTTATCCCTAACCCCAGAATCCAGACCTACACCAGTACCAAGTACAGCCAATATTTTTTTGAAACTCCTCTGGAGCTGTGATTTGTCAGCCTTCAGCAATTTTATCTTCTGGCTCATGTGCAGAACCAGTTTCTACAAGTTGGGAAAGTGAAGCATTTGGCTGGGGAAGGTGCAACATGAGACACATCAGAATAGAACATGAGAAACAGCTCAGTCCATACATTTGGAAATGATTGATAATTGTTTGGTTTAGCTGGAGTGGGATCCTGAAAAACAGACTTTTCAGAAGTCTACTCTTAATCTAATGATACTGCTATGATGAATGTACCCTCAGTCCAATTCTGTGGAGAAAGAATAATCCTCAGTTGTGGGTAGAACTGCCCTGTTTTTCCTCTAATTGAGTAAGACAAACAATCCCATGAGCTGTGATGTCAACAAACCTCTTTGTAATGAAAAAAGGTTTGGAGTCCTTAGAATCAAAAAAGTAGGACACTGTTAATTTAATTGCTGGGAGATAAGTTTGATCAAAGCTGAGGAATGTGGACTGCAATCTGAAATATAAGGAGTTTCATTTAGAAAATGGACTTAATAACAAGCACATTTATTCATTGTTGGAGACTTGTGATTATTAATATTTGATCTAAAGAATGCCTTATATTTAAGGCTCTTCCATTATTTACATTTATTATCCAGTTCTCTCCTGCCATTTCTTTCTGGCTTCACTATTGCTAAGAAATATGTAACCGAGATAATCACATTATCTCCCATCAGTGCTGCAATCTGCCTAACTGGAAAAGCCAAACACAATATTGCAGTGCTGCTGCTGACAGAGGATTTAACTAGAGCTGATTGTCCTCAGAGCAACTTACTCTCCTGACTTCCAAAGAAAGTCTGCTAAACCCTGGGAAGTTTACTCCACTCCAGAGGGCTGGAATTGAACTTCTGCTCCCAGTGCCAAAGAGCCAAATGGTCAGGGTAGCATGTCACTGTTGGGGCAGCCACAACACAAAAACTGTGCCTCAGACAAAGTGCAAAAAGCCTTTATTAAACAAAGCAGCTTCTCTTTATAGACTTTTGGATGTTATCATTAGTGTTACATAATTATTGACTACAGCAGATTCCCTGGCTATTGTTAACTACAATATATTGTCATTGGTCACCTACAGCATAAGCATCCAAGCATTCAGAAACATGCCAGGTGCAGATATGTTGCTGCTTTTCTCCTCCTATTGTTTAACTTTCTTGCTTCTGTTGATACTACATTTACATGGGTAAAAACTAATTGTTTTTCTTCTCCTGGGCTTTTCTCACTGTCCTTCTCCAGCCAGAGTAACAGGCCTGAGCCATGATTTTACAAAGGCAGCAAGGCCTTCATTTTATAAGGTTTTACCTATGTGCAATAGTAGCACGTAGGTAGTACTCTACTCTACTTGAGGGAACTCAAGTGCATTTCTGCCTGATGCATGAATCCATATCCAGTGGTGATGGAATCATGGAATTGTTATGTTTGGAGAAGACCTCTGAGATTATCAAGTCCAGCTGGCAACCCAGCACCAGCACCAGGATCACCACCAGACCATGCCCCAGGTACCACATCCATGTGTCTTCCAAACACTTCCAGGGACAGCGACTCCACCACCACTGCCCTCAGCAGCCTGGGCCGTGAAAAATTCTGCCCTGATGTGCAATCAAAACCTCCTCTGGAGCAACTTGAGGTCGTTTGCTCTTGTCCCTGGGAGCAGAGCCTGACCTGGCTCCAGCCTCCTGTCAGGGACCTGTGGAGAGCAATCCAGATCCATCTGCACAGGTCACACAAGGGGATGACCCTGAAGATGAACAGTCCATGTTACCTCCTGCCATACTGTGCTCACGGTTTATTCTGGTTTGTGGTTTGCGGATTTTTTAAAATTTCCTTTTATTTTGAATTATTTTTCTTGTGCAAAGAAGCATCACGACTTAGTAACCCCATCCTGTGCACTCAGCATTCTTAAAGCAGTAAGTATATCTGGTAGTGTTAGATGTTCTGCTTGGGTGTTGCAGTCTCATTCAGATCATAGCCAGCATAATTACTGGAGAAAATATTTCTATAAGGGTGCCCTTTCACAACAACTTAATTGCCTTATGGTTTTTGGTTGAAAGGTATTTATTTTTCTTTCTTTTTTAAAGGTACATGTGTTTTGGACACAACTGCCTGGAACAATCAGAAAAACCTTACACCACAGCCAGAAAAATTCAGTCTAATATCAAGTGGCTCTTCTCTCCCTAAGAATGTGCACACTGGGTAGGATACCAGAGCTGTGCTGAACAAACTTCCTGACCTTAAAGAGAAGACTGCCTGTGCCTCAGGGCCACCACAGCAATGAGAGGTGACATTTGGTTTGATGGGCTCCAGAAATTCCTCTGCTCAACATTGTGCTGTAGAGCCCTAGAGCCAATTTTTTTTTGTCTTCAGCTCTGCAATACTTTATCTTCTTGGCAGCTTCTGAAGAAGACCAAGTGGGGAAGGTGGGTTCACAAGAAGTTTGGCAAAGACAAATCCATCTATTTTAGATTTTGGAACTTCCTTGGCTGTTGCAATAATGACCTTCTTAAAGCATTTTGCAGGAGGAAGAGGAGTCCCCAAACTTTCAGTCATTTAATGAGAGAACAAAGTCATCCATTACAACTTCAAAAAATATTTTTGAGGAAGGTTAGCTATCTAGTCATATCCATTCAAGTTACTCCACCTCCAGCAAGTTTTAGTGGCGTTAATGAGTGGTTTTAATAATTGTAGACAAACCAGCAGCTTTAAATTGGGGTTTAGCTTATAACTAAAAGTTTCAGTCAATGGAATACCCCAAGGATGGTTCACTCACGTCTCTACTTATACTTACTGAGGAGATGAATTCCATGGGGCAGAGAAAGAAACAGCCTCTTCTGAGAAGCAAACATGTATCCAGGAAAAAATCAAACTGCAGAAATCCTGGCTCTTTCTTACTCATGAGATTGAAATATCATTTTTGTGTTGTCACAGATTAATGAACGAGAAGTTCAACTATTCCTGTTAACTTGCCCTAGATCAATGCTGCAGATTGTCTCCAAGGCACTCAGAGCTTTGTAAGAAATTAAAAAGACAAAAGAATTAATTTGGCTTTTTTTATCATGTGTACTTGAAAAGATAGAATCATTTTTTAAAACCCTAATGACCAGCACAGCTAAAAAAAAACACTCTAAATTTTTTGTGGTTGTCTTTATTCTTGGAACTAGGGGGTTCTGAAGACTTTCTGAAGCTTATCCTATTGTTGGAATGTTTATGGAGAGCACAGGATTCCCTCTAGTAGTCATCCAATTTTCATGTGGCATTAGTAAAAGCTCCATGACTATGAAACACTCACTTGAAGATGTCTGGAGGTTTTTTTGTGAGATGCATAGTCACCCACACAATACGATGAAACACTCTGGTTTCATCAGATGTTTGAGAGAAAAAAAACACAACCATCTTTGAACTCTCATTTTCGTGGTGCTGTCATACTTTTCTCCCCACATAGTACTATTGCTCAATAGAGAGGAAAAAACAAGGACAGAAAATGTTTTTCTCTGCTGTTGTCAAAAAGTCATCACACCCTAACTGCAAAATCCTACACTAAAGTAGCTTAAATAAATTGTGAAAATCCTGCGTGTAAGGACTGGGCCTTGTTCCTGACCCATGGAAGCATTTCCCTGATGACAGGAAATTATTGCCGTGCAGTAGTCATGCATCATCTTCCTCTTGTAGTCACACTCCTTACATCACCTTGGGCTTCTTCAGCTCTGCTCTTGTCCCTCTCCTTGTCTACCCATAACACCAACATTGTTTTCATTGGCAGCTTTGAATAAATGATTTGTCTCTGATCAAACTGCGGAAGATGAGAATGAGATGTGTGGAAATGTTGGGGAACAACACAGCCTCCAAATCTTTTCTTCCCACCAATTTAAGGTCTGTGCTGGACTTATGTGACAAGGTTTAGTGTTACATTCTTTGGCTGTTTCTCTCTATGCTACTCTGTTATTAATTGGCAAGCAATTAAATTAGTCTTCCCCAATTTGAACTGTTTCGCCTGTGTGGTAGTTGGTAAATGATCTCCCTGTTGTTATCTAGACTGAAAAGGTTTTTTTTGGTCATATTTTCTCCCTTATCTTGTTGAGAAGGGAGAGTGACACAGGCTTGGAGGGTACCTGGTCAATCCACCTCAGGTTATATTAACAAGTCAATTTTTTTTATTGCTTTAAAAATTGCAAACCAACAACCTTCAGCAGCTAAAATAAGAGTTCATTTAATTGAAAAGGTACAAGGCTATTTGTGTTTAGTATCCTACCATGCAGAATATAACTTCTAAGTTCCAAAATCAAAATATTGATATATTTAAAACCATAATCAAGATTACTAAACCTAAGCAAATAAACTAAAATACTGGAATTGTAATATCTGTGAAGGAAGTGATACCTCCAGCCATAAATGTCACACAGGCTTTATACACCCATTATTTTTTTATGAAATAATTTCTGGAGAGAAATAAAAATTACAATCCATTTTTAAATGATATCTTTATTCCTAAAAATTCTAGAAAATGTTAGGGGTCTCATGTGAAAAGAAGGATTAACTTCAAGAGAAATGTCCAATGGAAACTGAGTTTCTTTTGATGCAAAATAATTTCTTTAGATCACAGAATCACAGAATGACTAGGTTGAAAGAGACCTTCAAGATTGGTGCTTGCAAATTCAAAATGAGGTTATGAGTGCTGCAACTAAAAATGAAACATTTTGGGGCTGTGTAATTCTATGTAATTCTGCACATTTCTCCCCTGAAATGTGAATTTCAAGTCTGGAGCATCATGGCCTATATTGGGTGGAGTTGTCCAGGTGTCCCTCAGTGTCTCACAACATGCACAGCTTTGGTTTTCTACTTGGAACAGATTCCTGGGCTGAATTGTCTCTTTTTAATCTTTGTTGTTTTTTTGTTGGTTTTTTAAAAATTAATTTATTTTTAGCTAGATATTGGCTTTACTGCCTGCCTATCCTCTTAGAGAGTCTGTGAAACAGGGAGTTTTTCAAAGCAGAAGGAACACAGCACTTGAAAATATGTGTGAACATGCCACCACATTTCTTGATAAGCCAGGCTTTTCCATCTGGCCCAGCCAATTTCCAAGTTAGGGGTACTATTTTTCAGAAACTAGGGATGGGGATCCCTCTTTGGAGGCTGGGATTCCTCTGAAGAGCTGTGATCCTCCCCCTGTGGGGTGTCCTGTGCAGTGCTAGAAGTTGGACTTTGATGCTTCCCATTTTCCAACTCTGGATATTCTGTGACATCCAACACAACATCAAAGATCATCTGCTACCTCCTGAACAGCAGAAATAATTTATTGCCACTGGAATTTTTTTTCCCAAAGGGCTTTAAGTTCCTTGAGCCCTCCTAGCTGTCAGTGAGCACAGGAATAATGAGTCAGAGCAGAAGCACTGCTCACACAGAGCTCTGCCCTTCTGTCAATCCCTGATTGCTGCTGGGTAAATTGCAGGAAAATAGAGCCCAGTGCCTGCTTTTAGGAGTTTCTAAACTGAGTCATTTATGTATTTATTTATCAATCTATCTATCTGTCTACCTATCTGCACACTTTAAAGAAAACCAGCATCTTGACATTATCCTTTCAACCTTACTTCCTCAGTTCCTCACAATGTCTCTGAAGAACATGGTATCTGCTTTGTTACAGTTTATGACTCAAACAGCTTCAAACTTTTGTCCCATTCCTATGGATTTTTTTCCAGAATCTTCTTCATAGGTTATTTTTTTTTACATTTGTTTTTCTATAGAGACCATATAGCTTAGAAAGCAAAAGAAGCCAACAAAGCCAAACCTCGCTCTGAGGAGATTTTGTGCCAGGAAGTAAAATAACCTCAGTGAGAGCAGAGTTCCCTAAATTTCAATGTGTAAGTGTAACATTATGCTACATAAGTAGAGTGGAATAGATAAACATAAATTCCAAAGCTGACTGCACCAGCCTTGAAAAGCTGTAATTAAGGTAAAGAAAGTCCAGGGAATGATCTCTAAGGAAATAAAAATAATGAATGAAAGAAGAGACCATTTCTCTGCAGTACATTATTCCACAATAATTAACATTTTTTATCGCTGCATATATATCTCCAATTAGCTATCTGAAAACTGGGGTCTGAGTTAATTGATTCTGTTATACTTGTGTAAATCTCAGCTAATTCCATGTGCTTCAGCAAAGCTGCTCTGGTGAAGCTGATGGCAGGATCTGGTCAGCCATATGGACTGCTTTGATCATCCTAAGCTGCTCATTTAGGAATGTACAGTAACTAATACAGATTAATACAAGCATTTAGCTGAAAAATAAGAAAAATCAAGTATTTCCTATCTTCCTGCATGTAAAAATATCATCTAAGTATTATATTCTATAGGTACCTAAGAAGGAAGTGAAAGGATAAATTTTGATTTGGAAGTTTGTTCTTAAACCAGCACAGTTTTCTACCTGATCTGACCTTTTATTTTATTTAACATAAGGTTTTGCAATTCCAAGATATGTTCTGTCTAGCAAAGACTGAGGATGGCATAATATAGGAATTATATGTATATATGTATTTGTGTCTATATGCATGTACAAACACACATACTGGCAGTGGTATCACCAGGAAAACTTACCAGGAAATATTGTTGAATATGCATTCTTAACTTTCTTGTCTTCAGCCAATTATTAAATTTATTGAAATTCAGCAATTTGATCTATTTCTCCTGTGAATGTATATTTTTTTACAGTTTGGAAGGGAATGCTGCTTTGATATGGTTTTTCTCACCTTTCAGAATCCTTACATGCATTTTTGTGTAAAGCATAGATCTGTTTATTTGGAAAAATCTGCTGGTATTTGTGTTTTCCCTCTCAGACTCTGGACAACCTTGGGAAAGCTTGACAGTGAGTAGTTTTCAAAGCAGCTAAGCCATGTTTCTCTGTGATAAAATACCTTTGGAAGAATATGTTGAAGGCTTTTCCCCTTCAAATATTCTTCGTCTTTCTAATAAGGTGGGAGAAGAAAACAAACGTGGAAACAGAAATGAAAAAAAGACACACAAGTCCATAACATTTCAGTGCACACCAATTCCTTTCTCTTTGGAAATAGAATATTCTGCCTTTCTCTTTGGCAGGAATATATCTCAGGTTCCCACAGCGAACCAGAGTGCTTGAAGCTGTTGGGCTCAATGGGGATTGAACTCGAGTCTAACTATTCTGGAGGCAGCTTAAAGCTTCTTAGCAGGGGCAGATAAAATGAAACATTATGGTGACAAGGAGTGGGCTGGAGGGGTGGTGGGGAGGTGTTCAGCCTCCCTTTGTTATGGATTTGGGACTGAGATGAGAGCTGAGGGCCAGCAGAGGAGCAAACAGCAGGGCTTTAGGAAATAGAAACTGCAGTCTTGTTTTCTTCCCCGCTTTTCTTTCTTACATTGCTTCTACTCCAGGGCTTTCCTGT
Organism: Erpornis zantholeuca; assembly: GCA_013400515.1. NCBI lineage: Eukaryota > Metazoa > Chordata > Aves > Passeriformes > Timaliidae > Erpornis > Erpornis zantholeuca. The sequence continues at coordinate 47,952 of VZTN01034057.1, read as the reverse complement.
GAAAACCTCACCTTTTTGAACACCCTAACCAGCAGCAGAGTTGATTTGGAATTAATTTAGGGCACTGGGGTTTACTATAAATGTAATTTTGAAGGCAGATTTAGTAATAATAATATGTAATTACAAAGCTGTTCTTCAACATCTTGTTACACAAGTGCCTTTTCATGAAATACATGCTTGCTAAGACTGAGCCAGTTACCACAAGCCCCTTCTAATTGAGTATTATTTCCATTTTAAAGTGAAAAACACAGTTGCTCATGTTTATTTCAGGCAAAGATACTGCAGATGTCAAAAAATACAGAGCTATCAAGCTAAAAATCTGAATGAGATTTTTCTTATGAATGATAGCTTGCACATGATATTAAAACAGACCAAAAAAAAAATATATCTGCTGAAGGTTGTTTGGAAAATAAACAGAACAAAAAATAGAAGCTAATAGTGTTTCCTTGCTAGGGCTAGCTGGCAGGTTACAGAGTATTCCAGCTGGCAGGGAGCCACACATTTATGGACTCTTGATGTAATTTGGTCCTGCCCATAAATAACAGGGGTTGGTTTGTTACTTTAAAACTGCTAAAGCAACAGAAAGCTTCCAAAAATCAAAACCCGCCTCAGTTGTGCTCCTGACATTGTTCCTGAAGCAAGCAGGACAGGCCATTTGATGGTCTGATTTCTTTGGAGGCAATATCTGCCTCAGATATTGATTTTCTCACCGAGGTGTGGGGTTGCAGAAGGTGAGAATCTCCGTAGTGTGCAGCTCCTAAACGTGGAGGCACACAATGCACACGATATTATTTTAGCTCTTAATGGAAAATAGCCTCGAGAAACAAATGGTTCTGGTGCTAGTAAGGCCTCTGACAATGCCTCTAAAGCCCAGATTAAGCTGTCAGAGCTCAGTGCTCTCAGGGAGCTCTCACCTGTGAGCCCAGCAGACACCAAACCTCTCCACAGCTCCCTGCAGATGGAAGTGGCTGGGCTGTTAAAGAGCACCAAGGCCACTCCTTCAAGAGGGCAAAGGAGAGGTCTAGCATTAAGGAAGGAGATCAACATATTTTCCTCCTATTTTTTAACAGTTTGAAAACTGTTTTATTTAACAGTTTTCCTTTGTGACATCCAAACCTTTCCAGTTCTTCAAGTCGGGCATTTAGGGTGCAAAATCCCTTGGACCAAGACACTCATATGGCTTAGATAAAATGCTCAATACATTCATGCCACACCACACATAATAATTTTTTTCCTTTCTGTATTAGAAGTTAAAAAAAGAAGGTTATCTGGATTCCTAAAACACCTTGTGAAGGAGCCAGCAGGCTTTTTTTGTTCTCCTCCCTGAAGAAATGATACTTTGGCTGACACAATGCATTAAGAATTACCAGCCCTGTTAATTTGAGACCTGTTGCTTCAGGTAAAACTGGGATTCCAAGCACAGCCCTCAGGATATTTTTGCTGAATATCCAGCTGGTGTCTTTGTTCCCTTTCTTGTTCTTGGTCTTTCAGTGAGAAAACTTCATGAACTATCTACAATTCTGGTTTTGCCTGTAGAAAAGGAATAAAACACCTAGAAAAGAAAAAAAACCCAAACAAAAATCCCCCTCAGAACCCTCGAGCAAACAAATGAAAAAAGGTCCCCACCAAACTGCACCTCTCTTTATTCCACAGTCATTCAAATATTGATCTGCCAAAGGACAGAATGTATTTGCTGAATGACAAACACATTCATAAAATGCATAGATGCACAATTTCTAGGCCAACACTGTATTTTTATTTTAATATGTACTGAATCAGCATTTTTCCAGCAACAATCAGAAATGAACTGAGCATCCTACCTAAGTCAGGTGATGTTTAGAGAAGCCTATATGGTGCCTTGGGAAGGAGAAATGTTTAGTGGATACGAGATCCTCCTCAATCCAGGCTGATACTTGGGATCTCAGTCCTTGGAGGTCTTGTTAACTCCTGAGGCCCAGGACTGAGCAGTCTGTGCTGGCTCTGGCTGGAACAGCTTGGCTGGGCAAACCCCATTTATGTTAGAATTATGTTATTATATTTTAGAAATTAGAACACTATTTGTGAGGAGTTTTAATTTTTTTTTCCAAGTTGTCTTTTTACAGCTGGCATTATTGGTCTGAATATTCCTTTGCTGAAAGCAGCCAACTCTATTGATGTTGGTGAAAGAAACCATGAGCTGATTTACACCAGCTTTGTTGGTGTAAATCAAAATTCTCCTTTCATGTTTGGGACATGATCCTTGCATTAGAGAGTTCTATTTGTACATTTTATTTATACACTTTCTATGACAATAGTCACCATGACAGTCAGAGGGATGCAATGTGCCAACCTCCCTACATAGCTTAACTGCCACAGAAATGCATAAAAACATCTTCCTCTAGTTGTTTTCCAACTCATAAAGAATGCCCCAATCCTTTACTGTGTTATTAACAATTTGCTGCTGATGAGAGAAATAATTAGGTGATCATTATTCACTTCTGTCCTTCAGGGGAGCTGTCTTATGTCATGTTCAGCTGTGAGCCCTGAATGTTCCTCCAGCTCCCACTGTCTCCAGGAGTTTTCCTGGAGCACATGCTGCTGGAAAAGCATTTCATACGAGCTTACCTCTTTTATTTTGTTATTCCCCTCACTGAGTTATGCCAAATGAAGAATAAATGTTACTGGAAGTGTGAACTAGAGCAAAGAAATTGCTCCTACCCTACCCACCTGAAATAACAACTTGATCTTTTGCAAAATGACAATTTTTGTGTTTGTTAGAAACCAGGAATAGCTCCTGCAACATTCCAGAGCTATTCTGAATTGTGGGTATGAGGAAGCTCACTTCACACATATTTTGCACATCACCAAAATTTGGATGACACATGTTTCTATCCAGTCATAGATGTGTCCAAATACCCTCCCTGGAAAGCTTCTCTTGGTCTCTCCCAAGGTCTAATTCATTCTTTCATGCTGTATTTATTCATCTTTCTAATCTGCTTGGTGAGCATCCAACCCCGTGTTCACCCACAGCTGTGTCCTCATTTCCACATCCCCCAAACCCTACACCTCAATGGGAATGTAACATCCTGTTTGAATTGCACAGGGCCATTCCTACAGCAATTATTTGTAATAAAAATGGGCTGGAAAAATGGCCTCCTAAACACACACCTTGATAAATTCATGCTCATGACATCAAGATGCCCTTTTTCTCTTGTGACTTTCAAAGGCATTGCTGCTTAAATCATCCACAGCTGCTCTAGAATGAATGTCTGAAACTATTCCCAGTCACCTGTAGTAGCACCTCATGAACCTTGAAATCATCAGAAAGGACTCAATTCTATTTAATTATTTTCCCATTACTCTTTTCCCACATTCTATATTTTGAGGCAAGTAAATTAAAATATTATAAAAGAGGAAAGCCAGACTTTTCATCTTTGCTTTGGTGGAGAAGAACTTATGAGACAGTGAAAACAGAAAGGGGCAGGAAGCCCTTTTCACCTTCACTGACTTATGCTCTTCATTTTTTTTCTTAATTTGAGATGTGAGGAAGGGAAGGGGCCTCAGCTGACCTAGGAAACAAGGGGAAATTTCCTACACATCTGGGAAAATTAATTACTAAAAACCAGCATGCAAGTTGGTCAATGGCAGTCCACCCTCAAAGCTGCCATTTCCTTCTGCAAAAATCAACAGTCAGAAATCATTTATTTAAACTGCTTTGTCAAAATATTTCAACGATTCCACCTCCCTGTTCAACCCAGAAATGTTCCATTTACAGATGGAATTGTTTGGTGGTCAGTTAGTCTGAGGGGAAGCTTCAAGGAAGAGTTCCCTCTCTACTGCCAAGCACAGGCAGGACATGGAGCTGCTGGAGAGAGTCCAGGGGAGGCACCAGGAGGATCAGAGGATGGAGCAGCTCTGCTGGGAGGAAAGGCTGGGAGAGCTGGGATTGTTCACCTGGAGAAGAGAAGCTTTGGGGTGACCTCACTGTGGCCTTGCAGTGCCTGAAGGAGTGGACAGGAAACATGGAGAGAGACAATTTCCAAGGGATGGAGGGACAGGACACAGGGAATGGCTTCCCAGTGCCAGAGGGCAGGGATAGATGGGATATTGGGAAGGAATTGTTCCCTGGGAGGGTGGGGAGGCCCTGGCACAGGGTGCCCAGAGCAGCTGTGGCTGCCCCTGGATCCCTGGCAGTGTCCAAGGCCAGGTTGGACAGAGCTTGGAGCAGCCTGGGACAGTGGAAGGTGTCCCTGCCCATGGCAGGGGTGGCACTGGATGGGATTTAATGTCCTTTCAAACCCAAACCATCTTGGGATTCCATCATCAGTGCCCTCTTCATTCACCCCATCAATGGAGGATCAAAGGGTTTTCCGTGGGATATTTTATTTCAGTTCCATTACTTGCACAACAGCTTTTGAAGTGGCTTCTTGCAGGACCTCCCTGTGGGTGAAGGACTGTGCTGAGGGACCTTGTTTTAGACAGAGAAGTAGGAAAACAAATAATAAAAAAAATTATTATTCTTTGGGAACACTGTGATAAATAAATAAAAGAAAAATACATAAATAAATAATAAATAAAACTGTGATAAGAGCACATTCTTGGGTCTCTTACAGTTGAATATATATCCTACATGAAGCTGTATGAACAGCAAATAAAGAGAGAGGTCCATCTGCCTTTTCTTGGGTCCAGGAACCATTGGCTTTGTTTTCCTGTTTGTTGTCCTCCAAGAGAACACCTCTGTGGCTTTGCCTTCCATGATTATGTTTGAGAGTAGCCCCTCTCTGTGTGATTTGCCCATGCAAAAGTGTGCATTCCTCACTCCTAAGCAATTTTTAAGATTAAAAATAATCTTAAAAACTGACATAATGAATAACTGACAATGAATTTCACTGAATCCATAATTTCACTCAAACTTCTGCAGTAGCTACACGAGGTTAAATCAGATTGAAATATGATGCACAAGGCATTAATATTGAGGAAATGTCCTGTGTTTCTTTTATTCCCTAATATAACCTTCTAAAAGTCAGTTTATGTGATAGTAATCTTTCTGATATATCTCAAAGAAAATAAGAAATAAAAGCTTGAAGGCTGACCAGGAATTTTTTACTGTTTTTAAAACTCTGCTCTGTTTTAAGCCTGTAGTCCTCTTAAAATTGATGGCTCAATATTCTTTCATCTTAAAGCATCCTTAATTACAGTCAGAAAAAATGGAGATTGAATGTGTTCTGCATAAGCAGTGCAAATAGAGGACAAATTTGGGAGTATATTTATACCACAATTAAATTTATGGTATTCTGAATAAATCATTCCAATTTGTCTTTAATTGTTTTGAAGTGAAATATGAGGATATGTAGAAGTTTTGTGCTCTCAGTTTGGATAGTTTACTTTTTATCATTTCAGCCATCAATCAGTCTAAACCCAAAGCTGCTGAGGGGAAACAGGAGGTATGACTAAACCAAAGGGAAAATTTCATTTAGGCAATGTTTCACCATTAATAATAATAATAAAGATGGAAAAGGTAAAGTTACTTCTAGACTGTGGTTTGAGTCAACTTTTTTGATACAGTTTTGGAAGGCAACACCTATAATGTATTGGAATTGCCGTAACCACTGCAAAAATTGGGATTCTGGAAGCAAAAAGGACTCTGGATAAATCCATTTATTCTGAGGCAGCAGCTTTGTTATCATCCACAGCAGAGGTTCAATCAGTCTTTTGTGTCCTGGGTCTGATTCTCCATTTGATGCAGCATTTTGAGGCAAAACTAAAGAGAATCCAGTGACACTTGAGTGATTTCAGAGCTAGGAAACTCTTTCTCTTGCTCTGTGGAAGGGAATTTTATTGCTAAAACTGAGGTAAAGTTCGAAGACAATCCTGTAAATCCCAATGACTTTGTGAGTGTGAAGGTTTTTGTCGTGGTAGAACACAGGGAGAGTTGATGAGATCTTTCTTGGACGGATACATAATTAAGTTTTCAGCTCATCTTTAGCCATGCCAAGTAAATTCATAAACCAGAACTAGACATTCTGCTCTCTGCATATGCTGCACATGCTGCAGGATGACTACTGGGGCAACGGTTTGGGGATGAGAAGGTCTGAAAAAGCAAAATTACAGCTGAAGAGCTCTCACAGCTCTGGACTTTCCAAGATGAAAGATGAAATTTTGTGTCTCACTGGTTAAACTAAGCCTCTCACCATTTTGGAGGTCTAAGGCTCCATATGGTCTCACAGACTTGCAGATCTTGGTATAATGACAAAACTGAGTGTTCTCTGTCCTGTTCCTCAGACCACCACCACCACCACATATGGGCTGGTGCAGAGGAGAAACCATGAATTATTTATCTGGCAGGTTTTTTAAACTGCCATGTGTGTTTGAATCTGTTGGAAAGCCTGAAATGGCACGAGTGGCTCCCCAGGAGATGGGTTGGGAGGCAGAATGTAAGCAAAGCTGCCCAAATGATGTGATGGATATAATTTATGGCTAGCTACTGATTTATTGTATAATTTTCACCAGAGCTGGCAGAAAATCAGGAGGGAAGCTGGTTAGTGTGAATCATCAGCTACTCAAGAAAAGCAAATTCAAAGCCTCTCCCGCAGTCCCAGTGTCCTGAAAAAAGTGTGGAATGCAGGAGAACTGAAATTCTACATGAGGATCTGAGTTTGCTTACTACAAAAAAAAACCAAACCCTGAAACAAAGGAAACAAAACATAAAAAAAAAACTAACAAATGAAGGAATGGATTTAGCAAAATCTTCTCTCTCATTTCTCTCGTTCTCAAGAGGAGTAACCCAGGAAGGAGCAGCATAATTTAGGCTCACACTGAAACCTGACACTTGGGAAGTGTTCACTGGCTCCCAGGTTTGCTGTAGGGTGAGGACATCTTGCAGGATCAGATTTCAGTGGCTTCAGCCACTCAAGGCCAGAATTTAAGATTTCATTGCTGATGAAGACAAGAAAGGACATTGAGACACACAGGGCCTTGAGTCCAAAGCATTCACGAGTGTGTTTTACTCACAGAGAGGAGAGAGAAGCTTTCTCTATAGGTTATTCCTGAACCTCAGGATTCAGTTTTTCTTCTTGACAATGGGCAAGGTTTGCTGCAGGATCATTTTTTGCTTTGCCCAACTGGGGGAACATCAACAGTCACCTTCCAACATATTTTTCCTGGAAGTGCTGCAAGGACTTCCTAAAATTTACAATTTAGAAGAGCAAATTGGTTCCATTCATTTGCAAGGCACCAAAGCATTTTACACCCAGCCTTTCACCTTTTAGATTCCAAGCTTTCATATGACCTTTCCATGAACATGAACCACTCCTGCTCTTTCTGAATTATTAAACCTGCAAAAACAGGACATTTTCCATGAACAGGAAAATGCCAATTTGGGTTTGAGACCTGATTTTTAAAAGAAGAAAGGAAAAAAAAGTAAAATGTCCTCTCTCATTAAATGGGTAGAATTTAGAAATTGAAAAAATAAATTTTTAAATTTTTTTTTGAATTTTTTACTGCTGCCAGATGCTTCCAGATCAACCCACACTTTCTCTTTACCATAATCTTGCTAACACACAGTGTATGAATAAGGAGTGTTTTGAAATTCACTACTAAATATGTTAACTTTCTGTTTTAATTTTTTTTTAAAATTCATTATTTAAAATTCGGCTAAATCTCTATAGAAGGAAAAAGTTGAGTCTTCCCACCTAAACCTTACCTTTCTTTTTTACCTCTTTATTGCTGTGAAAGAGAATAAAACTGCACATTTCACACTCCAATGGGCAAAGTATTTTAAAATTCTGCAACAGCCATAAAAGCACAAAGCAACAACTGAAAACTTCCTTGACTGTACTGTCAGGGGGTTCTCTTCTCATAAACACTTCACAAATATTATACAGACAATTTAATTAACGTGGGTGACTGGGGTTATAAAAAAATCAGCCAGATGGGGCGATGGTTTGTAATCTGTATTGCTCTGAATTGTGTGAGAGTCTGAGTTTCCTATAAACAACTGCACTCACACACAATGAACCATGTCCAAGAGGAGCTGCTGAAATACAATATGAGGAGGAAGAAGAAGGGAAGGGAATGAATGACATTCCTGCTTGAAAAACACAGCCATAGTTCAGTGCTTTTCTGCTGATATCTAATTATTTTCTACTGGTGGAGCACAAGCAGATCAAGTTTCATCTGTGCACTGGAAATGCTGTGAACTGTCTGCAGAGCTCTGAAAAATTAATTTTCCCATTTATATGAAAGGCCAAAGTTCTCTTAACTACTTTTAATACCGTGACATCTCTGTAAACAATATCTCCACACGTACACGAAAATGAGGATTCCCAGAGTGTCCTGATGAATTAGCAGGCGGAGATTTTCTCCTACAGCTTTTCAGAAATTGTCTGGAGAATGAATTAGAGAAAAAAAAATAAAAATCTTTGCTTTGGCAGTAAAGGTTTAAACAAAAATAATCTTTCCAGTTTATCTGAGGTTGGAGGCAGGTGGAGGTTGGGCTCTTCTCCCTGATAAAAAGTGGCAGGACAAAAGGAACAGCCTCAAGCTGTGCCAGGGGAGGTTTAGTCTGGATATGAGGAAAAATTTCATCTAGGAAAGGGTTGCAAAACCCTGGGCAGAGGTGGAATCACATACCCTGAGAGTCTTCAAAACACTTGTGCATGTGGCACCTGGGGAGGTGGTTCCTGGTGAACATGGTGGTGATGGTGGTGGTAGTGTTGGACTTGATGATCCTAAAGGTCTTCTCCCACCTTGGTGATTCCATGATTCCATGTGCAGGGGATGGCACAGCCCCAGGTTTAATAAAAGATAATCTTTCCAGTTTATCTGAGGTTGGAGCCAGGTGGAGGTCGGGCTCTTCTCCCAGATAAAATGTGTCAGGACAAAAGGAACAGCCTCAAGCTGTGCCAGGGGAGGTTTAGTCTGGATATGAGGAAAAATTTCACCTAGGAAAGGGTTGCAAAGCCCTGGGCAGAGGTGGAATCACATACCCTGAGAGTCTTCAAAACACTTGTGCATGTGGCACCTGGGGAGGTGGTTCCTGGTGAACATGGTGGTGATGGTGGTGGTAGTGTTGGACTTGATGATCCTAAAGGTCTTCTCCCACCTTGGTGATTCCATGATTCCGTGTGCAGGGGATGGCACAGCCCCAGGAGCAGCCTGGACACAATTCCATTGGAAGTATTCTCATTGTTCCCAGGTACCCCTGGTTTATTTCCATTTATTGACTGCAAAACTGTGAGCTGGTATGGATTCTGCTAACATATTATTTGCTCACAATTACCTGGTTTTATTAATAGAAGGGCATTATCCTCCAAGCTTTCCTTACCAACTAATTCAGTCACTTAAATCTTGTTTCCTACATTGCTGCTTCTATTGACTTTATCATTATAGAACCCAGGTGCCTCTACTTTATGCCTCTTTGGAAAAGCATTGACAGAATATAATCTGCATCATTTTAGGGGCTGTTAATAAATAACAGACTAAACATCTGAAATAAACCTCAAAAGCAGATAAAGACAGAGATAAGCAAAAGAAGGAGCAGAGGAAAATAATATGTGTATGGATTGAGTGCTAAGGAACATGTCTTTTTTTTTATTTTCTGATTTATTTTTGCCACCTCCCCTTTTTCACCTGTGGGTTTTGTATAATTGAGGATAGAGAGACTGTCAGCCTTTACCTGGGGAATTAGGAGTGTAGTAGATCACCAGAGGATAAAAATAACTAAGGAAATCTGTAGAGGAAGAAAATAGGGACTCTTCATATTGAGGACAGAGAATTAATTTTGCTAGCAAGAAAACAAATTCAAGATTTTGATCTACTCTGTAAGAGTGCAGTGACAAAGCAAACAGAAACTCTTGAGCATTTTTATGCCACTTCCCAAAATCCATTGGCTGGCTAACAGCCAAAATCTTTAAATAAACCAATAAACACAGTATATTGTGGAAATAGAAATAATTGACTATAAAAGAGGGAAGAAGACACATGGTGTACATAAGAAAAAACCCACGACATCTTCAAGATATATTCCAGTTCCTCTGAATGAGAGATGAACAGACATAAAAAAAGAAATAAGCAGTAGGAAACAGCAAATATGTTCTGTGAAATGTTACCATGAAACCCATGACAGGAGCAGCCACAAATTGTGGGAGGCTGGGAAATTGTATTTGCAATTCTAAATGAACAAAATGCACATGAAGCAATACACAGGCCTCTTCTTCTCATCATGTTAGGAGTTGGGAGATGAAATGAGGGAAAAATAACCATAATTTTACGCAAATTGGAATAAAAACCTGAAGAAATAAGAGGGGGGGAAAAAGAGTTACGGGAAGAAATATGGCATTGGATCACAAAAAACATTTAACAGTAAGAAAGAAAGACAAAATGCTCATGAAATGCACAGAGAGAACAAAAAAAGAGAACAAAATCTAAACTTCTTTTCGTTATTTGAGGGATGACATGTCCACACCTGCAAATTTATTTGTGCCTTGGATAATTAAGTGAAAGGAAACACAACTTTAGGGAGTTTTCAAAGCGTGGGAGAGGTACTTGTGTCACTTGAAAATTGTGGGCACTTCACCTTTTGCAGCTATTTCAACCTCTGGACAATGTGGTAAGGAGGAACCACAGGTCTAATGCCCATAGATTTTGGCTAATTACTCAACACCTGATAATTTAGTCAGCTTTCAATTAAAAGTGTCCTTTTAGAAGGCACGTGCTAAGTTTGCCTGTGATGGAGATCCTGTCAGAGGCTTTGCCCCCAGGTTGTTTTGTTTAAGTGCTTCTTATCCTGCTCCATCTCCTCCTTGTTCCAATCATTTTCTCTTCCCCCAAGAACCCTGGATTTGTAGAAACATGTATTAAAGAAATAACTGCTCTAGAATTTCTTGCTTTATTACAGCCACGCCTCAGACTCGTTTCACCACAGTTGATGTTAATCAAGAATAAGCAATTTGAACAATTTTAGGGGCTGTGCTGGCTTAGCCTGAAGGAGAGAAAGCTCATGACTGTCTGGATCATTCTCAGACTTCCAAAGACCCTCTCACTTGCACCAGATTCTTGTACTTTGCCAATCTTCATTAGAATTTCAGTGGGAACATTCACAAACCTACAACAGCCCAGACACATGAAAGTTACCTGAACAGTTAAAAGTCAGAAGAGATATTTTCTAAAACAAACCATGATAAAACCAGCTAGGTATAAAATAGCTATAATTCTTACATTATGGATTGTATTCAAGGTCACGTTTCAGCAGCTGATCAATTGAGATTCCAAATTCCATAGTCTCTGAGCTGGGTCCTGCCCTGTCTTTAGGGCAAGTCCTTCCTGTGAGTGAAGGAAAATGAAATCTTGTAAAAACAACTGATTTCAAGCCATTACACTGACCTGCTGGCACGAATTTTGACCAAAAAATCTAAATAGTTCTCTTTTCTTTTTGTGTTTGTGCAGGCTAAAATGTGGTTTTGTCTGGTTTGACACCGTGATGGAGAAGAGAGAGAGCAGAGGATGTGCCAGGCACGGGTGGAATTTACGGGGCAGAGCTGAGATAAGGCTGTCTCCTCAAAATGAAATGTACAGATTACATTGCAATGCCTCACTGCATCTGCAGATAAGAGAGTTCATTTCTCTTTCTCCTCTCCCGTGGTAATGGACATTTTTCACTTTCACCAAAGGCCAGTCTAGCCATAATGCAACGTTTTGGAAACAGACTGGCTGGAGGATTTTGAGTTACTGCTTCACAATGTGGTGTAAATCCAAAAACCTGAAGTATTCATGTCCATGGCTGAAAAAAGTCTTCTACAGCTCCTGGAGAGAACTGAGAGTTTTTTAATAACTCTGGGATCAACATTTCTTCCATTCCAGTCTGCTTTCATTTAGTTGCAATTCTTGTTCCATGTTTTACCTTCCATGTTAAAACAGAACTTCATTTCTTAATGAAATTACAGCTCAGAATTTGCTTTTGTACAGTTTGCTTTATGTCTTTTTGGGGGTGGGGAAGGAGAAAAAGAAATGAGACAGAAGTCATGTTGTCATAATATTGATTTTCAAAGCCTGGCAAACAAACTTCATGTTTTGAAACACAATGGAAAATTCAGAGGACAGCTCACATATATTTATTGTGCAACAAATACACATTCTTTTACTTACATGATTCTATTCAATCTGCTAAAAATACTGAATATCCAAGGACTAAAATGAACTGGGGCCTGCAATAATAATATTGCTCCTTCTTTAATTTCTGTTCTAATATCAGAATGGATGTACAAAACACTTTAAACATTTTCAGGTAATTCAACCACCAAGAAGATGTAAATATCACATCTTTATATAGCAGGATTTATACTAAAAATTACTTTTATCTTGAAAAAGCTACCAAGGACCTACATATTTCAAAATACAGAGTTAGAAGGGAGAAATTTCAAAATAAAAATAATAATAATAATAATTAAAAAAGTTTCTGTTCCTCTGTTTCCCAACCCAGCCAGGAAAGCAAGGACACACCAGCATGAAAACCTGTGCTGCTGAACTCCATAACTGAAATATCCATACCTTTACTGAGCTAATAACACTAATTCCTAAAACTTTACTTGATTAAATTCGTGTTTCAACAGCCATGGCTGTTTCAGGTCCACTGATACAATATTTGTTCCTGAGCTGTTCTTTTGCTAACTTGACCTTTTCAAATCTGGAACATTTTGGCTCTGTTTTCATTTACAGTGGTGGCTACACCACCGTGTGATATTTCAATTGAATATGACAGTTTTACTATGTCTCCTTCTGTCTAGGAGTAGAGTTTATGGACACAGTACTAATAAAAATTGTATAATAAAACAAAAACAAAACTGGGCAGCTTTGGCAGTGAGATGTAGTAAATTGCTTGAGAAAGATGCTCTAAAAGACAAAGCTGAACATATTAAGAAATTCTGTATTATGTATTTCTAGTGCTGGTGAATTAATATCTTTTATTATCACATACATAGTCATAGCTGGAGTATCTTGAAGCACTTGCTGTTGCCACAAGTTGCAGTCTACTGCAAAAATAGTGTGGAATCCAGCTAAAGCCACAGCACTGGGTTTCAGCAGCCAAGCCAAAGGACACATCTTTAAATGGAGCCTTCAGAGAGCCATTTTCTTATCTCTTATTCCAGGAATTGAATCACAGAATCATAAAATGGCTTGGGTTGGCAAGGACCAAACTGGCTTCTGTAGTGCTAACCCCCATCCATGGGCAGGGACACCTTCCACTAGCCCAGGCTGCTCCAAGCCCTGTCCAACCTGGCCTTGGACACTGCCAGGGATCCAGGGGCAGCCACAGCTTCTCTGGGCACCCTGTGCCAGGGCCTGCCCACCCTCCCAGGGAACAATTCCTTCCCAATATCCCATCCATCCCTGCCCTCTGGCAGTGGGAAGCCATTCCCTGTGTCCCTTGGAAATTGTCTCTCTCCATGTTTCCTGTGGGCTCCTTCAGGCACTGCGAGGCCACACTGAGCTCACCCCAAAGTTTCTCTTCTCTAAGCTGAACAATCCCAGCTCTCCCAGCCTTTCCTCCCAGCAGAGCTGCTCCATCCTCTGATCCTCCTGGTGCCTCCCCTGGACTCTCTCCAGCAGCTCCATGTCCTGCCTGTGCTGGGCCCCAGGGCTGGGGCAGCTCTGCAGGTGAGGTCTCCCCTGGTCTCTCACCTGGAGCAGCTGAGCAGGTGCTGCAGGTCAAAAAGGAGAATTCTTTCCTAGCAGGGCAAATCTGCAGCAAAAAGGACTGACCTGGCTCAAGGGCTCCCGTGGGGAGATCACCACCTCTGGGATGGGATGGATCCACGAGGCTGCAGGATGGTGATCTCAGAACTGGAGTATCTCTGTTCTCTGATCCCTTAGAGCTCCCAAAAACTCTTAACTCTGCTCTTGTCTATTAATGAGAAAGACTGACTGAAGAAAGAGAATTTGTGCTAGCGAACATGGATTCCAAGTTTTATAATGGATCATTCTTATACTCCAGACACGTTGTTTTCTGGGAGGGCTCCCTAATTCTGAAATAGTTTACACAGACAGAGAGAGATTTCTTCATCTTCACAGCCACTGAGAAAATACCTTCAAATTATTTAATTATTGCTATTGGTTACAGGAACAATCACAAATAATTTAGCAGTTGTTGGTGCAGATTAATATCTAGATGACATTTACAGGAAGAAACTTCAGGTCTCAGAAAAGTTAATGAATGTGATGATTATTAAGATATTTATACAATTTTCCGAGAGAATCTCTCTGAATGAAAGGAAAAAGTGTACTTAAAAGTTTATACTGCTAGTTTTAATAATATGTAAAATGGTGAAAACTACACAGTAGATCTCTATATTTATAGAAAAAAAATATAGTATTAATCTTATTTATACTTACAAGCTCATTTGCAGTGAAATTATTTCAGAATTAAATGGCAATAACCTGGAACTGTTGGTTGTTAATGAGCAACTTTTTACTAGAGAATAAGAGAGACTTTCTTAAATAATGGCTAAGAACAAAGAACAGAAGCTCTTCAGTCTATTCTGTTTCTATTTTATGTTTTATGTATTTCTCCACAAAAAGCTCAATGGGAACAGACAGTGCAAGATGAAATGAAATTTTTGAGTGAGCTTGTTTGATGAGACTTCATAATATTAGAAATGGGAAGTGTTCAGCTCAGCCACTGCTACACCAACTCCATAATTACATGTTACAGTAAATATTTAGTGTTTTCCCCAATCTAAATATATTTCCTTTAGATCTCTCCTTTAAATCAATTTATATTTATCCTATGGGCTGCCCATTATCTTCACCAAATATATGAAACAGAAGTAAATTACTTGAAGAAGATGTGTTTTCACTGAATTTTAATTAAATCAAGAATAGCTGACTCATTTTTGTTCTTGTTGCTAAGGAGACCGTCCTGTCCATTTTTTGTTGATAGTGGGTTATTTTATATAATTTTCTTATATTTTAATACTTGCAACTCCCACAAACTTTGATCAGCCATATTCTCCAGGACCAGGGTGCTTTGGAAATGGAGTGAGGGACTTAGGGAATGCCTGAGAAACAACCACGTGCTCCTGGGGATCCCAGGATACAACATCCTGTGCCAAAGTAGTTTGCACTGTCAGGAAAAGAAATATCCAAAAAGGAGATGCAGGATGAAAATAAAAATTTTAAAAAAATTAATAAAAAATAAAAATAATACTAAAAATATTTCCTTATATGATTCTTTTCTTGAGGAGTAGGTTTTTCCCCCCCATTAGCAATAAGGATCTTTGTAAGACTAGAAGGATGGGTTGAAATCAGCCAGCTGGGTTGCCATGAGGGAAATCAGGCACTGGATTAAACTGAAACTGAACTAAGAAACCAAAAACCAGAAAAACCCAATCGATATAATTATGAGACGACATGAATTGATCCAGGCCTGAACGTAATGGAAAAAGCAAGTTGAGTAGAAATTGTCAGAATGTCATTTTTTAGCCTTTGCAATTACTGTATTTAAGTTTCAGATTGTTAAGAACGAAAGCTTTCTTCCAGAATCGTCAGGCCCCAGCCGTAGCAAGCCAGGGGCTGCAGTTGTGTATTCAGAATGACACCTGGCTGCTTTGGGAAAGGCAGGCTGACATTTCACCGTGGAGAAAAAGGTCTTGGAAGTGTTACCTGTCCCTAAGAAATGTTCCAGCCAAGTGAAACGCGGCCGCGGTCGCAAAGCCTCGGTGACAAATCCTCGCCAGCGGCTCACGCCTGCACTCCATTATTCATTCCCACCCTCCAGCAGCTGATGCAGGTTGTCATGATCCAGCTCTGTCGAGGCTTATGCTGGAATTATTTATGCCAAGACGTTTCAATTAAGGGAAGGGAGACCAGGTAAATCTCTCCCGGAACGACATCACGGCGACGCATCGCGGCTTCGCTTCCAACCCGGAGAGTCCTCCCTGTGCCATTCCTGTTGGAGTCCACACTGAGGATCTGTTGGCATCCACAGACCTTGATTCATCACAGACACGACAGATTGAGACAGGACCCCCCTGGCTTTCGGAATTCCTGCTCAGAGGGAGTCTGCCTGTGGCTGGACCCAACCCCAGTCTCAGTGGTTTGTGTCCTCAAGGTGGTACAGGTGCTTTAAATGACTTTGTCCCACAGGATTAAGGGTGGCAAATCAAATATATTTATATGAATTAAACAGATGCTATTATATTATTTAAATACTGAAAATAACACTCTTATTACAGTATTTAAATTGATGAAGATAATGATAGCTATTAGACCAAAAGATCTTGATAGAATTATTTACTATACATTACGGGCAGCTCTAACTACTAGTATAGTTCACTAGTTATCAAAGCAAGGATATTAAAGCTGGAAAAACAATTATCAGGTAGAGATTGGTGTCACTTGGAGGTACAGCATCAATGGCAGGGCAAGGAATGGCCTCCCTGTTCTTACTACTCCATTTCTTTGTTGAATTTGCCTGGAAGCATTTTTATTTTCATGGCACAACAATGGAGCAGTATCCCCTCCCGAGGAGAAAGGGGTTCTGGTTGCCAAGTGTTGGAAACCAAGGCGTAATTTGAAAGCTTTGCCAACAGCAGCACAGAACACATCTCCTTGTACTGATAGTTTTTATATTTTTTAGGAAGATTTTGGAACACTCCCAGGGTGGTATTCACCTGTGGTGGACTCCCCATCCCTGGAATTGTTTCAAAAAGGTGTAGATGTGGCGCTTGGGGACAATGGTTCAGTGGTGACCATGGTACTGAAGGTTGGACTCAATGACCTTAAAGGTCTTTTCCAACCTCATTGTTTCCATGATTCTACAATCTGTGACCTCAGAAGTTAATCTGTGACCTCAGAAGTTTTTCTGTGACCTCAGATAAGTTTTTCACCTGGTTATCAATCAGCTTGATCTAAATCACAAACCACAGCTCTGATGTCATAACTGGTAATTGGTTTAGGCCTCAAAAATTAAAAAAAAACCCTAAATTGCATAATTTGTTATAATGCTTTGCATGCATTTTGCAGACTCTGCCAAAGAGTGCAATTGTTGTGTAAAAGTCTCATGAAATACAAGCTTGCACTGCATGAGAACATAAATCCTGGTGAAAATTCCAGTGCCTTGATCTTCAGAGTGAGAAGCACTGGTCTGTGGCTGATGAAAATCCCAACAGGTGGACAATCTGAAAAAACTAAAGCCATTTTCACCTCTCCAGTCCTTATCTTTCCAAGTTTTTTCCTAGGGTAATGTCTAGAATGTGTATTCTTGTGGTCTGCTGCGTGCAAATGTGCAATCATAATTCCTGACCAAAGGCAAAGGAGAAAACCCCTTTCTGAAATAATGAATATTTTAGCAACTCTAACAAGAAGAGGAATGAGTTATTCAGGTAAGTATGAACAAAGAGTAGCCCAAAAGCCCAGATGGGTGTGAGCAATTTAATTTGAGAAATAATTCACCATTTGACAAATGTAAAAGCAACAGGCTGTAAAATGCTGCATTACCAAGATCTCAACTGTATTATATTTACTCCCAGTAAAATAATTCCTTCCTGGTCAAAAATTGTAGTTGCAGTGTAATAATTCTGAAATTTCTACTTGCACATTAGTGAGCTGAGGGCAGAGTTTTCACTGCTCACACAATTTTGCATGGTGACAAAAAGAGGCAAAGGAAGAAAAGTAATTTAAAAGGTAGTAAATAGGAGATTATCTCCACCCTCCCTGTGCTCAACTTATTCTTATATTATGGGAACAGAATGTTCATTTGATCAGAAGTGTGAGTGGAATTGTTGGGGTTAATGCAATATAAGAACTTAAAGATCTAAAAGGCAAAAGGAAGAAAAGCAGCAAAGTGCAGTGCCTGTCTTGGAACTGAATTGAAAAATATTCACCAGAATTAAAGATATTGTGATTTTGATGACATAATTCTGCCCACTGCCTCTTCTGATAAAAGTTTGCATCCGAGGTCAAATGAGCTTTTTTAATTAAATTCTTGTGCAATCATTGAATCTGTTTCTTGACACACAAAAAATAGGTTGATGCTAAATATAAACCAAAGCAAGAAATTATTAACTAAGTAGAGCTTCCTTTGATATTAAAAAAGTTCATTGGACTAAAAACTTTTATCAGAAGTGGCAGAATTATGTCACCACAAGTACAAGGTCTATTTTGATAGAAAGCACAAATGAAGCTCATGTGACTCTAACTGGGCCAAATAAAAGTATCTGAAGTGGGAATCTGGAGCAGAGTTTGATCTTCTTTCTCTGGATCTGTACCTAGATGTCCCTGAAATTGCAGTGTTCTGTCCTAAAATTGCTTCTACCCCGTGGCTTACCCAAAAGGCATCAAGATTTAGCACATTGCACTTTGCAATGAGCACGGGAGAGATATAACTTCAATTTTCTATGAAAGAAAAGATAATGGAGGAAGGACATTATTTTTCATGAAATGCCTCTTTTCTTTGCACAAATACCATCAAAGTGGGAGCTACCACTGGACCCTTCATCCCTCTGTGCTCCTGTGCCCTGCTGAGTGGTGTCACATTTATTAGGAGTGTTATTTGGAAGCCTTCCTCCAACGTGTCACATCTGTCACATCTGTCTGTCACTGCCTGGCTGGCATCTGCTCTTTTCAGCATCAGCTCCCGAGGCAGCTCTTTCCACAGGCTGGTTCTCACAGTGGAATGAGCAATGTGTAACCTGATTTTTTAAATCTGTTTTTAAAATGGAATAAATTTTAATTGGTTCGGTGTATTTCTTCCTGTCCTTCATTTAAATGGTGCATCAGGTAACCACAGGGTTACGTGGATGTGTGCAGAAAGGTACCACCCAAACAGATATGATGTGATCATGTGTGATGGCACCTGAATCAGCAGGAGAGATCACATTTTAGAATTTAGTGCCAGAAAAAAAAGCCGTGGGAGGAAGGAGGAGGAGGAACAAGGAGTGTAGTAAAGGTTGCCTGAAGTTAATTTCATATTGTTTTCTAGCATTTTTTTCTTGCAGACAAAGTAACATAATAAGGTATTTAAACAATATTGTTGTCTTTCTGGAGAGCTCCTTGTGTCCAGTTATTCATTCTTACCCCTCTGCTCTCCTGACATGTCAGAAATCCTGTTTGGTGCCTGCTGCCCAACAATGCCATGTAGAGCTGTAGAGAGTTTGAGCTCAGTGGACACTTTTCACCCAGATTCACCTGTTTACTGGCTTGGTTACCAACATTCAGTTCAACTGGAAAGTAAAACATGAAATCACAGAAAATCCTGAGCTGGGAGGGACCCACCAGGACTATCCAGTCCCACCCCTGGCCCTGCACAGACACCCCAACAATCTCCCCCTGGGCATCCCTGAGAGCATTGTCCAAACACTCCTGGAGCTCTGGCAGCCTCAGGGCTGTGCCTATTCCCTGTTCAGTGCCTGACACCTTCTGGGGGAAGGACCTTTCCCTAATCTCCATCCTGATCCTCCCTGGCCCAGCTCCAGCCCTTCCCTGGGTCCTGTCCCTGTCACAGAGAGCAGAGATCAGAGCTGCCCCTCTGCTGCCCCTCAGCCCCCAGTGAGATCTGACCTAAGCCTGCCCTTCTCCAGCTGAACCACACCAAGTGCCCTCAGCCTCTCCTCAGATGGACAAAAGCTTTTTTAATTCTATGCTGTTTCTATACTGCATCACTCTTGAGGTTTTTAATTTATAGGGACTCCATGCTCGCTAAAAAACAAAAAGGGGTACCAAGTTGTGCCAAGTTCCATACATCCTTTAGAATCATAGCAGGGAACTATTTGTACTCGTAGGTACCTAAATACCTTTGAAAATCTGTCTGTAAAAGCTGATGACAACATTTCCCCTCAAGCCTTTAGTGGAAGATGTCTCCTCTTAGCAGCGTGTGCGGCACCGCTCGTCCTGGCGGTGCTCTCCAGCAGCAGACCATAAATCACTGCAGAATTACTGACAGGCTGCACCACCAACATGCTGCACCTCATTCTGGGACCTAATTATATCAGCATCCGATGGCAACACCTTTGAAAGGGGCTTGTCAGCATTTCCAGCACACTGCTTCTTTGGGTTTTTTTTTCCGAGGTGGATGAAAACTTAATATGTCAGTAATTCCAAAATTGTATCTGCTCGAACAGACACAAAAGTTGTCAGTCAGGATTTGATTTTACTTGTCTGTGAGATGTTCTAGCTTTGCTCATTTATTATTTGCCAGCCGGGGTTGAGAATCACACAGCAGCTTGTGTGTGTGTGTTTTGAAAAGTTCCTATAGAAAACTGCTCACTATTTCCCACTTATTTCTAATTATAGGTGAGGTAAATGGTTGCTGAATAATGAAGTGTTAAATATATTCAGTGTACACACAAAAGCGCTCGAGGGTGGGAAAGAAAAAGTTATCAAAAATAATTACCTGCTAGCTCTGCCTCCTGGGATCATCCTAAGTGAAAAGGCACTGTGATTTTTGAGAGAAATGTGAGGGAGTTGTGAGAAATCCAGGAGTTTTTACAGCAGCGTGCATTGATACAGCTCAGATTCTTCAATGTTTGCACATCAAACTGTTATTCATTCTGGATTTCTCCCCTGGTAATTTTTTTCTGTCATATTGAAGAATTTATATTAGTATAATATATACTGTAGGTGGCTCTAGTTCTAGAAATTAGTATTTTAATTCTAGCTGTGATTAAAAACTTCAGATATTTCCATGCTGGTTCATTATTTCCTAAGCGAGGCAGTAACTACAGAAGAGAGGATGGATTAAACCAGGTAGCAGAGATTACTTTATTGCTAAAATATCAAACTAATCAACGAGAGCCATGATTTGACAGGTGGAAACAGTACTGATGGTGGTGAATAATAATTGCTATGTGGTGGTAGCCCAGGGAAAGTGTCACTTATGGCATCAGGAGTAATAAAAGGCATCATATGCTGGACATTTTGCTGCCATTTCATTCTGCAGCACCAAAGTCAATGAAAAGCATTGATACAGTTAGCTGTTGGCTCAGGATAATCTCCATCTGGAGCACTCTGGCTAACACTGTTTTGTACCTGGGATACACTCCAAATTCAATTTAGCCAGAAAGACTTCTCAGCACATTTGGAAGAACTGCCTCTCCCACCTTCCTGGATGAATTTGCCTCGTGAGCAGCTTTGCACAGGTTCTCTTTCTGTGTTGTTATGGAGTATCAATATATTTCCTTTCCTCAAAGTTGTCACACCATAGTAATGAAAATATTTCTGGTTTTTTTTTATACTGTACCAATTCCTGTGAGAACTCTGCTGCTCTTTGTCTCAGTAAAGTCTTCCCAAGCTTTAATGCTGTAGTCACCTTTCTTGGTCTTGTGCTCACCACACATAAATTGGCAGAAATTAAAGGCTTGAGTGCCCAGTATTTTGAAAACAGGCACTGCAGCAGCTCAGTGCCTGTCCCTCGATGAGCAGGGCAATGTGCAGGACTGCCAAAATTTCCCAGATTCCCTCCAAATGTTGTGTGAGACAGCTCCTCTGCCTGGGGCCAGGCAGGGACAGAGGCTGCGGTGGTGGCAGGTTCCTCCTTTCCTGGCCTCTCTTTCTCTTGCTGTGCCCTCCTGGGAAGGCAGAGAGAATTTTCCAGCGGCACTACAAGCAAACAATGGGCACCAGAGCCATAATGACTGCACTTGATGGAGAGAGGGAGAACAATTTGGGTTCACTGCCTGCTGTGCGTGAAACCCAGTGCAGGCCAGAACTCAGACACCTGAAGAGAAAGCGGAGAAGCAGCTGTTGGTAAACTTGTGTAAATATCATTTATCACTCCTAAACTCTTATCTAGAGCTAACCTCTTTCCTGCACTCACAAAGGACAGTTAATAACACATTTTTATCCACCTCTTGCATCACTGAGGCGCCGCTTCTGGGGTGGGTGCTCAGTCTCTTTACAATATGTAGTTACCCTCTCCCGGTGATATTTCTAATCCACTCAAAGGGATGCCCAAGTTCAATTTCCCACTTCAGTTTTGCCCCAAAGCCAATGAGATCCACACACAAAGCCTGTAGGCACCCTTCTCCCCTCTCTCCAGTAGACAGCAGAGGTGATCTGCATCCATCCCAATGAGTGGGTCAAGGACCAAAACTAAACCCAAACCCCATAACATTCTAAAATTCATTTTGTGATGAAGGGCACAGGGCTTGCCTGCACAGTTATGTGAGCAGCTCTTGTGTCCTGTGGGTGGAATCACTTCCTTCCTCAAACACTAAACACATAAATGGAAAAATATCACAGAATCATAAAGTCACAGAACCATGCCATGGTTTGGTTTGGAAGGAATCTCAAAGATCAACAGTCTTTAGAGTAAAACAGTAACCCAGGATCTCCTTTGACTTTCCTTTTACACTCTGAAGAATTTCTATGCTTCTCTTCCTGTTTCTTTTTTTTTTCATTATTGCTTTTTCTTCAGGGTAGTTTGGTAGGAAAAGAAAAAGGGAAAATTTCCCCCAGGTAACATATAATTTTCCAGGAAAATGTGGCACCAAAGATCCCAGTTCTGCTCCAAGCCATATTGCTGTAAATTGGCAGCACTTTGGTTAATCAACATTTTGATTCTGACTTCATGCTGCAGCTTTCCACACAGAGATGAGGAAAAGGACTCACTTTTAAAAACAATACTTTGTTTCCTATTTCATTTCAAATGAGAAGTTATTTCACTTTGTGATATTTGGGCACGGTGGGATTTGGTCAAAGGTTGGACTTGATGCCCCCTGAGGTCTTTCCAACATTTATGATTCTATGCTTTAATGATTTTAACTTATATTGGTTTTATTTTTCCTTTCTTTTGCACATATATTCAGATGGAGGCAAAGTACTAATTGCTGTCTTAGGGAAATTGCCTTTTGAAAGGCCAAATGAAATTAGCCACAATTTTTCATATGCTAATGTGAGGAAAGGTAAAACAGCTTTTCGAACAGAATGAAACCTTGACAAAGATTTCAGCTACACAGATCTGGCCAGGCTTCCTACAGTTTTCCTCTATGGCAGTAATCAGCCTCATGGGGAGGTCTGTAAAACTTTGGCAACACATTGAGAGCCCAGATGAATCCAAATCATGATAAATCACAAGGGATCTCATTGCAAGGCATATTACAGCTGGACCAAAGCTGGCCCAGCAACTGAAAATCAAATTGTCCTTGTGAATCTCAAGGGAAAAAAACATCCAATGAAACTCATAAAGAGTAACTGCACAGAGCAACATCATGTTCTGCTTTCAGAATATTTTTTGGGCTTCATAAAAAAAATCATAATTTTTTTTCTCAGAAAATTTCCATCCCACAAAGGGGTGAAATTAAATGACGAAAACAAGCAGTTAATGACTGGACTTTGTGTTACAGGGATCAGGTACAGGATGCCAAAGAGAAGCATTCCTAAACTGAGTTTACCTCATGGGAGGAAGAGGAGCTGTAGATATCAGGAAGTTTGGTTCCTAATCCTGGTGTTCTCTTTCAGAGCTTGATCCAGTTTTACCAGTTTGCTACGGCAAGGACCATGAACACAAGCTCTCATTTGGCTCCTCAGCTGCTCCTTCTGTGGCCCCTCCAGACCCTTCCCCAGCCTCGTGTCCCTCTTTTGGACACTCTCTAAGGCCTGTAGGTTGTTCTGATATCATGGTACCCAAAATTACACACAGTATTTCCCTCCTTTGGACACCCTCCAACTGATGCCTTAGGTTTTTAAATTTTCCATATTCCCAGCCCTGCCCTGCCCAGTGTCACTCTGCAGTTCCCTGGAGCTCGTTCAGTGCTGTTCTCTCATGCTCACACACACACAACAAAGCCTCTCCAGCTCTCCAAGGACACCCAGACCCTCCTAGGCCCAACAACTGCAAACCACAAGCTTGGGGACAGGGGGGCAAGCTTGGGCAAATTCCATCCTTGCCTGGCTTCTGCTTGGGGAATTGATGCTGAGATCCAAGTGGGAAGAACTCGGGAGCTGTCCTTGTCCATGTTGGGATGCACTGAGGCAGGAGCCTCTGGAGGCCAGAGTGTACCTCTGAAGGCCTTTCCAATCAATCCCTCCTTGATTCCTTTATTCCTGTCTGCTCTCTGTTTCTAGGTAGCCATTTCAGACATCAGTGACACCCAAAATTACACACAATATTTCCCTCTTCTGGACACTCTCTAACGCCTGTAGGTTGTTCTGATATTGTGACACCCAAAATTACACAGAGTATTTCCCTCCTTTGGACACCCTCCAGTGCCTGTAGCTTGTTCTGATATCATGGCACCCAAAATTACACACAATATTCCAGGAGAGGCCTCCCCAGCCTTGAGCAGAGCAGGACAACTCACCCCACGAGTGGCCGGCAACGCTGGGCCTGGTGCCCCTCAGGACATGTGTGAAGATCTGCAAAAAGCCAAATCAAATTTCATAGTCTCCACTTCCTACACATTTCAAAACCACCTCCTTCCAGGGTGCTTTGTGGATAGAAACAGCCCAATATCGCCTGAGTGGTGCTCACACAAGATCAACATTTAAGATGAGCTCTCCCCAGGCGAGGCCTGGTTTTCCAGAGAAATCAGATCCTCGTTTAGGCCCAGCCGTGAAAAAACAGCAGAGCTCAGCTCTCAGCAGCAGCAGCCACTGCAATCCCATTAGGCAAATGTTCAAAGAGCTCTGTAGCCTAAACATGAGCTCACTGGAACACACAGGATGAGACCACAGACCCTTGAAATCAGTGGAGATTTTTGCCACTCGCTACAAACGAATCAATGCCACAGGAGGATTGCGTCCCTTTACTTGATTGTGGATGCTGAGCTTGTTGAATAATTCTGTCTTTGGTGCTTTTATCTGAAGATCCCTCAATAGTTTCATGAATTATTTTCATTATGATTCTTCATATTAGGAAAAAAGATAAAAATCTATAATAATCCTTACGTATGAGAGCTGTAAAATCAACACAGTTCTGTGCAGCTGTGACACAGCTTTATAAAATGGAATAAAAGTCTGCCTTATAGGACAGGTTGGATTCCTACAAGAATCATCTCGAGGGAGGTGATTCTTCCCATCTCCTCTGCTCTTGTGAGGCCCCAGATGGAATATTGGCTCCAGGTGTGGGGGCTCAAACACAAGGAAGATGTTGATCTGCTGGAAAAAGTGGAGTGAAGGCCACATTGATGCTCCCAGGGCTGGAGCCCCTCTGCTCTGGAGCCAGCCTGGGAGAGCTGGGGCTGCTCACCTGGAGAAGAGAAGCCTTTGGGGAGACCTCAGAGCCCCTGGCAGTGCCTAAAGGGGCTCCAGGAGAGCTGGAGACGGACGTGGGACAAGAGCCTTGAGGGACAGAACACAGGGCAGGGTTTGATGGGATATTGGGAAGGAATTGTTCCCTGGGAGGGTGGGCAGGCCCTGGCACAGGGTGCCCAGAGAAGCTGTGGCTGCCCCTGGATCCCTGGAAGTGTCCAAGGCCAGGTTGGATGGGGCTTGGAGCAACCTGGGCTAGTGGAAGTTGTCCCTGGCCATAGCAGGGGTGGGACTGGATGGGCTTTAAGGTCCTTTCCAACCCAAACTTTCCAGTGATTCTATAACCCCACAATACATCCTATTTTCTTTTCTTGCAACACGCCTTAAAGGAGCTCCCCTGAGCCCTGAACCTGATTAACAAGCCAGCCTCCCCACCCTTTGCCAATGTATTCAGTGAAGAAATAATCATTTAATGTGCTAGACAGCTCAGATCCTCATGGAAAGCTGTTCTGTGGGCACATAGCAGGGATGGATCCAAGCCAGCAGCCATGGCTCGTTTTCACTGAGACTTATTTTAGCCTCTCCCAGCACAGGCTACTTCAGCCCCATTCCTAAAACTCCATTTAAATCTTCCACTTGGGTGTTTTAAATGAGGGCTAAACTTGAGGCAAAGGCAGGCCTGCTGCCCAATTACAGCAGAGATCACTCAGCTGTCACCACTGGAAAGGCACACGAAGCCCTTGCAGCACATCCCACAGCCCACGGAATTGCTTACAGCAGGACACAGCTTCAGCTTCCTCAGTAAATCACAGGGAATTTTCCTCTTCCTGCCAAACCTAATTTGTGAATGAAAAGCCTTCCTACTGTTCTTTAAGTGTAGCAGACCTTTAAGGGCCTGAGTTGCATTATTTTATTACGCAGCGTGTCATTAATTACCCCTGGCACGTTTCTCCCGGGTACAGGAGCTGCGGAAGGCAATAAATTCAGAATCTGGGATTAAAGAATGCAGGTGATAGCCTGGGTTATGTTTTTTCTTTTTTTTTCTGAGTGCAGGAATGTACACAAGGCCATCACACTGCCTGGTGCTGAGAAGCACCATGTTAACAATTTACATCCATTTGCATCTCACCACAAACCCTGTGTTAACAAGCAAGGTCAGAAGAGTTCCCCGGGGAATAAACCCAGGCCGAGAATGCTTCTCCCCATGTGGATGGCAAACCATGGATGTCTCATACTGCATCACCACTGAATGTAAAGTGCATTTAAAACACAGGCACTGTAGTTAAGACATGGTTTTCAAGCTCTGTGCATTACAAATATTGTGTGGCACATTGAAATCAGTATTTACATTTAAAATGCCCACTAATATGTTAAGGAAAAGGTGTCAGGAATTACTCAGCATTAAGGAATTATTTTCACCTGAAAGAACAGATGGTAGTGAAGATCTTGTCTGCTGGAAGTCATTATTCAAATATAAAGGTACAGATTCTGGTTATTGTCTGTTTTGGGACCAGTCTATCAGAATTTGCCAAGTGCAGGTATCAGCTGCTGTGTGCAGCTTCTATATTTCCTTAATCCTATTTTTGGTTTAAACTCTGGATTATCTTGCACTCAGTGTGCTCCACCCTGACCTTATATTTTCCACAAAACATTTTAGTTTATTTCTGGGACAGAAAACAACAAGATAGAGAAACCTAGGTTCTTCCTGGTGATTTTGGGACATGAAATTATTGTATCGAGGTCACTTCTAGAAACTTTATGCAAAAAGGGAGAGTAAGGTCTTCCAACTCATCTTAGAGCAGAAATTTCTGAGGCTGAAGATTTTTTATGTTATTTTTTTCTTCTTCTTCTTTTCTTTTGGGTTATTGGAAGGGTTCATATTTTTAAGAGTGGGGCAGGTTATGTGCTTGTATTACTTGACCAGTGCAATAGCAAACTAGAGGGAAGGTAGATCAAAATGCATGGTGTGCACCCTCTTGAGTAACTCATATATTGTCACTGCACCAATATATTAATACGATTTTCAGTTATGTGGTTCTACCTGGATTTTAGAGAAGGAAAATAAGGAAGAGGCAAGCTGAAATCAGACAGGTTGGTTCTGATATGCCTCATGTTATATAGAGAGATGAAACAATGCAAGATTTTATGAAGTTTTATGAAAAAGTTTTGGATTCTAGATAACAAGGGATTTGTCTTTGATCTGATGATCTGTGGTACTGCACCTCCTCCTGAGGGGCAGCAGAGGGGCAAACACTGATCTCTGCCTGCTGGGACCAGGGACAGGACCCAGGGAACGGCTGGAGCTGTGCCAGGGAGGGTCAGGATGGAGATGAGGGAAAGGTTCTTCCCCCAGAGGATGCTGGGCACTGCCCAGGCTCCCCAGGGAATGGGCACAGCCCCGGGGCTGCCAGAGCTCCAGGAGTGTTTGGACAATGCTCCCAGGAATGCCCAGGGTGAGATTATTGGGGTGTCTGTGCAGGGCCAAGGGTTGGACTCCATAATCCCTGTGTGTCCCTTCCCACTCAGGATATTCTGTGACTCCATGATTCATTATTCCACCAGTTAATAGAATCATTGCAGATCTGACAGCAGAATATATGTAGCACCTTGTTGCAACTGGCTATAAAGTGACATTTAATCTCCACTGTACTTGATGAAAACAGAGGCAATGACCTGAGAATCTTGTAAAGTTTGGCATGAATTTTCCTACTTGGGATGTGTGCCTGTGCTCGACTCCAACACAGGAGAGAGGTCCATGAGTGAGGAGTACCTGACCCAAGAACTGCCACCAATCTTCTGTTTTTAAGCTCCCTCCAGACTGGTAAGTGATTGACTGCTTCGCTTTATCACATCTTATTAATATGATTTATTAATTGGGTAATCCAGGTCAAGTTGGCACCGTACATTGCCGAAAGGAATAAAATGAAAAGAACATGGTGATAAAATATTATCGTCATGGCATCACTGCAAGTGAAATCCACACGAGTGAACTGCTGATATCCCACGCTGACACTGATGCCTTTCCCTGCTCTTAAAATTAAAAACCAAAACATGGTTCATGGGGAAAAGGGGTTTTAACCTCGGGGTTTATTTCAGGATCTTTGGGTGCAGCACTTGGTCCAGGTGGAATGCCTCGAAAATGCATGAAATACACACAATCATAGGCATTGCAAAATTAACATATTTATCAAAGATTCCCCAGGGAGAGGCTGGAGTGAAGCCTTTGTTGTGAGGAACCTTCCCCCTGGATGGGCCTGGCTGAGGTTCCAAAATGTGTTCTGGAGAGGCCCTTGGTGTCTGGGTTATTACAACAATAAAGGTCTTATTGATGATAAATGGTAATTGTCCCAAAAATAGAAACTACAAGAAAAAAAAAAAGGGAACATAGAAGTATTTTACCTTCTGTAGAAGACCAAATGAACCCAAAGGCAGGTAGCCAATTGATACTGGCATTTTTATTACAGGTTAGTGACATGTATAAATAGCATAGTGTCTCTCAAAGGCTGCCCTGTAATGTGAAAAAAATGCTGAAAAATATCATTCTTCATTTGATATAAAAGAACCATAGTTTGTATATTCTATACTTGCACACTTGCAATTTTTCTGTGTTTGTGTTATTACATATATATATATATATCAGTTTGATTATTGCCTTATTTCTTTCAAAAATTGTCATATATTCTCATTTTTGTTTTAATGTTCTACTGTAGGAATACAAGACACAAAATTAAAAACTGTTGCCCTAACAAATGCTAGTAAAACATTGGTTCCTCTGCCAGAGACTGGGGAGATATAGTTAATTGCCTGGTCAGATGTGAGGTTAATTTTTATAAAATCTATGCACTAAAAACAGTTTAGGTGACTATAGTTAAGCCATTTAAAATAAAACTGTAAATTTTAATAGGAGTTCTAATAGCAAAATCAGTGGGCTCCCAATAGTGACTTGAAAACTTAGGAAAAAAGAAGCAATATTAGTGATATTAGAAAGAACAGGCTGCCCGGGCAGTGTGGGAATCAAAAAACTCATGGCACTGGAGGACGTGGCTTAGTGGGGATGTGGTGGTGGTAGGCTGGTGGTTGGACCTGAGGGCCTGAAAGGTCTTTTCCAACCTTTGATGCCTTAGTTTTTTAAATTTTCTAAGAAGTTTCCAACCCTGCCCTGCCCAGTGTCACTCTGCAGTTCCCTGGAGCTCGTTCAGTGCTGTTCTCTCATGCTCACACACACACAACAAAGCCTCTCCAGCTCTCCAAGGACACCCAGACCCTCCTAGGCCCAACAACTGCAAACCACAATCTTGGGGACAGGGGGGCAAGCTTGGGCAAATTCCATCCTTGCCTGGCTTCTGCTTGGGGAATTGATGCTGAGATCCAAGTGGGAAGAACTCGGGAGCTGTCCTTGTCCATGTTGGGATCCACTGAGGCAGGAGCCTCTGGAGCCCAGAGTGTACCTCTGAAGGCCTTTCCAATCAATCCCTCCTTGATTCCTTTATCCCTGTCTGGGCTCTGTTTCTAGGGAGCCATTTAAGGCATCACCTTAACCATTCCACACTGTGAAACACTGTTCCACACACCTACAAAGACCACGGGCTTTGTTTCCCAGCACAAAATCCTTCACAAGCAAAAAAAGTCTGGAATCAATAAACTAATTCCATAGGAATTATTTACGTCCCTCATTTGCACTGCCCGACTTCCTGAGCCTCCCACTCTGCTAACAGAGGCAGCAGAGATTTCCTGGTAGAGATCTGAGAAATAATCCTATTACAACTGCTGCTCCTGCTACCCAATTAAGGCTGTAACCAAAGTACAAGGATGGTGTAATTGCAATTAAACGTGTGAACAAAGCTAAGATCACAGAGCGGCTCCATGAAACACCTCCTCGGGAGTCAAAGCCTAAAAGGCAGGATGATCTTTTTCCTGTAGCTGACTCAGAGGGAACATCACACATTCATGCCCAGAAGCCATGGAAAATGTCACCATGGACAGACACCAAGGGGTTTTTACCTAAAAATCATCAGAGAGAAATCACTGCCTCACATTTCCTTTGAATGTATTGTTGGTATTAATTTGTATCGTGCTGGAGGAAGAAATGAGAGATGAATTGGTATAAGCAAGGGGAGGAGGAGTCCATGCTTTAGAGCAGGTGGAAGTCAGATCGTGCTTTGTTCCTGTAAGATTTTAACAGGCAACTGATTCAAGTCTTATTTCCTCCTCAGATTTCTTTCACCACTTGTTCAGAAGCTCCCTCTGAAGGATGCAGGGTGGGTTGGCAGCACTGGCCCTCCCCAGAACATCACATCACTTTCAGAGTCTCTGAGGTGACTGTGGTGGGAATGAGCACGAGAAATCCTTCTGCAGAGGGAGGTTTTCAAGTCACAAACAACAAGATGTAGAGTATAAATTTATTCCTTTTGTCTCCACATCACTCTTGGTGGAAACTCAAGCACTAACTCAGACAGGGGGGAAGAAAAGTGCTGGGGGTGCTCGAAGTTTTCACACTGCTGGCTCCTTCTCCCTTCTCCCTTCTGGATCAGACTTCCATAATCAATGTATACAACAACTCTTGTGTGTGTCACCGACAGAATCCACGTCTAAACATGGAATTCAATATTAATACATCCAATAAATAATTTTTAAAAGTTATAAATAAATAAATAAGTCATTTGCTGATGGCCCTTTTGATCGGGCTCCCTCTTCTAAAATACATTTTTCTGCTGTCAAAACGAATCAGCTAAGAAAATAACCCCATTCGTTTCAGCAGAAATGCAGGTCTGTAATAGCACAAATGACATATCTCTGGATAGAAAATAGATCTGCAATAAAGCAGGGCTAATCCTCAAGAATTTATTTGTAGAAAATCTATCAGGTGTAATACTGGAAACCCTCTATCAACAGCCAACATAAAGCAAGGCCTGTCTGAAGCATATGTAATCAAAGTCATGTCTTTTTTAATAAAAAATTACTTTGTCTGAGAAGCCGGAAAGCAAAAGTCCTCCAGCAGATTTCTGCTTCTGGAGGGTGCCAAAACATTTTTCTTTAATTGAAACAGATGAAGATTTTTGTTAAGCTTTTACATCCTTCAGAAAGCCTCCGTGGCTGTCTCCAAAGTTATCTTTTGATCTAAGGCTTTGCAGTCAACATCTGCAAGAACTTTTTCAAGCAGCACACTTCTGAAATGATTGGACTTTTTATTGATTTTGAAAATAAGGCCTTTCTCAGGAAAAGCAAGGAACAATGCTTGTCATTTCCTCGTGTCTCTGTTTGCCACGTGTTACCCCATGATGGGATCTGAAACACTTAATGAAGGTCTGTGGAGGGGAAAGGTGTCTTCCATTGTTAAGTGTGTGTGAATATTTCTCTACTATTGGTCCAAATGATGTAATTGGGAAAAAACAGATGGCAGGAGATTTTTTTTTTATCCAGGAATGGAAGAATTTCTGTTTTTTTATTGTCTTTGTCTATTTACGGGATGTTCATAAGTCAAAAAGGTTTCTTAATATTTATGAAATAAATATAATAATAATAATAATAGTCCTTTATGTAGATGACTGGCACACGATATTTAACTAATTCAATTAAACAATTATGTGCACTAGAGAGAGAATCTTTTACAAAACTATCTAGCACTGTCAAGCAGCTTTAATCCCTGAATGGGAAGGTGACAGAGGGAAGGGGATGCATTTGCAAACTGCTGGGATAAAGTCATGGGAGGTGGAATGTGTTATCAAATCAGCCATTTTATTTATCTTACAGAACAGTGCCTGCCAAAGGGTATCACATGGACAAGGCAATAAATATTGAATTTGTAGAAAAAAATATTTGTTCAAATATACCTACATTGCTAATGGAGCAAACTCAAGTGTTCCTGCTATAGAGTCCCAGAATCACTGAGGTTGGAAAAGCCCTCCCAGACCAGAGTCCAAGCTGTGCCCATCCCCACCCTGTCCCCAGTCCAGAGCTCTGAGTGCCACCTCCAGCTCTTCCTTGGACATCTCCAGGGATGGGGACTCCAACACCTCCCTGGGCAGCTCCTGCCAAGCCCTGACCTCCCTTTCCATGCAGAAATTCCTCCTGATGCCCAACCTGATCCTCCCCTGGCCCAACCTGAGGCTGTTCCCTCTCCTCCTGTCCCTGTTCCCTGGGAGCAGAGCCTGACCCCCCCCAGCTGCCCCCTCCTGTCAGGGAGTTGTGCAGAGCCACAAGGTCCCCGCTGAGCCTCCTTTTCTCCAGGCTGAGCTCCTTTCCCAGCTCCCTCAGCTTAACCCCAAACTCAACCCTCAACCCTGAACTCAACCCTAAGGTCTCTCACCTTAAAACTTAGCAATTAAATTAGCATAGGTTACCTCACCTATGTAAAACCCTACTACATCATGAAGAAAAAGTGAATAATTTGGGTCTCAGTTTTCCCAGAAATAAGTTTGTTTATTTGTTTTTTTCTTTTGGTTGTTGATTGGTTTTCTTGTTGTTTCGCTGAGCTTTTCAGTCTTTCAGCAGTGTTGTCCCTCTTGTATTTTCATCCAACTAGGAACACCAAATGGTTTATAAAAGAGTCTTGTTGTTTTCAGGCAAGTATTTTATTCAGTACCAGACTGGAGATTGCTTAGCTTGGCTGTTCATATCCTGAAATGATTTAAGTGGCCCTCGAGGTCTGTTAAGAGCAGTGCATTTGATTAAATTAGCCAACAACAATTAATTGCTTCTAACATCCTAAAGTGCCCAACATACCAGAACAAAGGAAGTTCTTGTGGTCAGTTCCCGCTCTTCTGTGCTGAAAGGACTTTTTTCTTTATGTGTCATTATGAATTTCATTAAATGAATTCTACTGAATATCAAGAAAGGCTTTGTTCAGAATGAGAAGCTTGGATTGTCTGCAGCAGATG
Organism: Erpornis zantholeuca; assembly: GCA_013400515.1. Lineage (NCBI taxonomy): Eukaryota > Metazoa > Chordata > Aves > Passeriformes > Timaliidae > Erpornis > Erpornis zantholeuca. Next base: position 14,914 of record VZTN01034057.1, on the reverse strand, counting down.
ATGAGTTACTTTATCTTCATATTTTTCAGAATAAAAGCAATTCTCTTGTTCATGCAGTTCAGCAAGGGACTGGATATAAGAAACCAAGATATGCATTAAAAAAGCCTAGAGCCACTAAAAAGTTTAAAATTATTTGACTGCAAAAGGGCTATTTTAATTTACTTGCTTTTTTCATTACATTTTAGGAAAATATAGTTTAGGGTTTTTTTCAATGTATTTTAAAGACACATGAAAGAGAGAGATGAAGAAAAGTTTAGAAAGTCCAAAGGAAAAAATGTTGAGTAGGAGGAAATCCTTCTCTCTTAGATAATCACAGGGACATTGAGAGTTCCCTGTTCAGAGTCCTGCAACAGGAATAACAAATCTGTGTAAGACCAGAGATTCAGGGTCTGCAGGAAATTCTTGGGGAAATAAGTTTCTCCAAATCTCCATGTTTGGTGCAACACAGATTTGCATGAATTTATTTGCAAGACTGGCGTCTACCATACTGCAACAGCAGTGGATTCTTTTAATTTAAGGTAGCTGTCCACTGCTTTGGAAGGTCCCAGGCAATTCAGGTGTTAAAAATCCCTACTGTGAGTAAAGCACAGAGAAAATATCCTCACTACCCTATCAAGGGAGGGGCTTGTCCCACTCTGCTCAGACCAGGGCTTGGACTCCATGATCTCTGTGGGTCCCTGCATTGGGTCTGACTGAGGAAAAGCTCACAGCCCTTACAGATCTCAGCTTGTTTCTTTCTTTTTGCTGTAATAAAACTGCCTTATCTCACCCTGCTGGTGTTTTTTTTTTTTTCCCCTATGTTTTTCTCTCCCCTGTCCAAGTGGGAAAGGCAGTGATAGAGTGACTGAGTGGGCACCTGGCACCTAGGCAGGGTCAACCCACCACAGCCTCTTTAGGTGCCCGAAGAGGGACAGATAAAGGCAGTTTTATATATATATATATTGCATGTTCTAGTAATTATCAATAGTAGCTCTCAAGCAGTAAGCTCTTGTGTGGCACACAGCCTTCAGCAGCCACACTGCTTATCTTTATTTTGTTAAGTTTGGGAACACATTGAAACAAACCATGACTATGAATGAATATAGAACTCCTTCTCTCTGCCCGGGGTGAATCTGAATGTGGATGATCTTTTACTGCAGGCTCCCAGTCACTGCCAATCCTGGTATAAGCTTCCTGATATTATTAATAATATTAAGCCAACACCTTTGGTACACTATGGAGCTAATGGAATTTGCCATCGCCCTGGTACAGAGGACAACATCTCTGGAAGCTGCTGCTTGCAAGAGAGACAGAAAAGCTTCTTGCTTTTGGCTTTGCTTTCTGCATCTTTATTTAAATGCATGAAATGAAATGTAAAAAATAAAACAGCCTTCTGATTGTCTGAACTTTCAAACCTGTGATTGGAGTCTTTGTGGAGAAGGCCCTAGCTTAGGGCCTTGCTGCTACCACATGCCCTGGTAGTGAAAACAAAAAGATGGACAAGGTGAGTTTCAGGCCCATACCACCGATTAGTAAGGGAGGAAGAAGAAGAAGAAGAAGAGGAGGAAGAAGAGGAGGGGCCGGATCAAGAGGCAGGCCCCTCAGCAAAGAAGTCAAAAGGAGTGAGGCAAGTTAAACAGGAACTGAAGTTCCTCAGTGTCGCTGTGGCACATAGAATGAAGAGAAAAGGGTCCAGGTTCCAAAATTCAGAAGGCATTATTTTCCAAGAATCCATTCTTTTTTATAGGGTCTCTTGCTAGCAGCTACTTGATTGGTTAAATGATACAAAACCTCTCTACCACCATTGGATGAGATAGAGCATATTTTGAAAACACACACAAGAAAATAACAAACTAAAGTGAAAACCAGCACCTGTTATTTTGAGAACAAGAGATGCTTACAAAACCTCTATCAGTCTTTTCTTGAGAACAAGAAATGCCTACGAAATTGTTCTCTTTAAAAGTTAAGATGTTTTTCCTTGGGAAGATTCAGGCCTGCTGCTGGATTTCTCTAAGATCCACTAAATGTCAGCCCCACAACTCGGTCCCTGACCTCATCAGAACTTTGAGAGTTGGGAAAAGATTACAGCTTGCCAGCCAGGTGAGTGGATTTCTGCATGGCTGCTGCAGGGATGGGATAATTGGGCCAACGGTCAGCAGTTAGAAGGTCATGAAGCCCAACAGCTAGGATCCCTTGCCAAGGATTGGGAAATTGAAAGAGGACTTGGAAAGGAAGGAGCAATTTGCAGCCTTTGGAAATGGCTTCTCTCAAGTGTGAGGGCAAGATATCCATTTAGGATATCCCTAGGGAACTGGACCAATGCAGATGAAGGTATCCAGTCCCTGAGAGAATTAGCAGTGATGGAAGTTGTCTATAGTGATCTAAAGGATGACAGGATCTAAAGGATGATGATCTAAAGAAACCCTCACCCCTACAAGCCACCACCCCTTACAGCTCAGGATGTTCTGGGAGTCTATAATTCTCTGATTCTAATAACAGATGTCCTTACTGGCACTTTTAAAACATTGCTGTGGAAGAATACAATTAAAACAATCGGGCCCTGTCATTCCAAACACTGAGATTCTAGAAAATAAAAATATCCTGCTCATCATCTGTTGTTTCATACTGTGTGATATTAACAAAACATGTCTAATGTGAACATTTAACATACATACATACATATATATATATATATACACCCATCTATCTAATATAGAATCACAGAATCATTAAGGTTGGAAAAGACCTCCAAGATCATCAAGTCCAACTTTCAACCAAATCCCCTTGTGTCACTAAATCCCAAATCACAAAGTGCCATGTCCACTCATTTTTTGAACACTTCCAGGGAAGGATGCTCCACCTCTGTCCTGGGCAGCCTCTTGCAATGCCTGACCCGTGTTTCAGTGGAGGAATTTTTCCTGATATCCAACCTGAACCTCCCCTGGCACAACTTGAGGCAGTTTTTGAAGCCATGCTAAGCGATTTTTCCTTGATTGTGCTAAATGAAACACACTTTTTGAAATTTAACCCAAAAAAGGCTTTTAAATTGCATTTAAAGTTGCAAACTAGTGATAATCAAGAAACCTGAAAAAGAATACCAGAACTTGAGACAATTTGTAGAAACTTTGAGCATGAGAGTTCTTCTCTCTGCTGACCAGAGGCTCTGGTTTCCTACAGTCCAACTCCAGTTATTAGAGCCATTCTCACTAAAGGCTCTTCACTCCAAGTGCTGTCAGAAGCTGCTACAGGGTGTAAGTTACACCAGGTTCTGCTGGTGCCCGCTCTAGCTCCTAAGGATGAGCAAAGTTTTCCATTCTCCTAAATGGAAAACTGCTGCTGTTTTACATATCTAGGCTTATCCCAGGAGCACAGTGTCAGCAGAAGCACGAGCCCATTTATTGATTAGCAGTGGAATCGAAGAGATCACAGGCATGGTGCTTTGAAAATCACCACTGAGTGGTAAATATATTCTGAACTTCAGCCGAGATGAAAGCTGGAAGCAAATCCTCATTGCCAGATATCTTGACAGGGTCAGGAATGTTCCATATGGAATTCTAGATACACATAGTAATGAATACATGATTTTTTTTCCCCTGCACTGGTATCTAAGTTCTGTCTCCTACTCCTGTTGTTTCCATAACAACATGAAATGAAGCACAACTGAACAGTTTGTGTGAGGGTATGTGGAAAGGGAGTGCATGGTCCTTTAAGGGCATCTGGTCAAGGGCCTTCTTCCAGGCAAAAAAAAGGTGAGATAAGTAAATCAGGAAGCCATAAACACAAGGATGCAAACCTGACTGACAAGTAAGGGAGTTGGTGATGAGAACCAACTGATGAGGGCATGTGAAAATGTTCATTCCAGTGAGGTTATCTGGTCAGGGACCTGGGAAATTGAGAAATTCAGGGCAAAAGGTAGAAACCAGGAACAAAAGAGGCACAAAAAACCCCACAGAGGCACAGATGTGACTAAACAAGCGGGGAGAACAATGATAAGAAAAAAGCTGTCCACAGACCCTTAGTGCTGGGTCATGGGGAAACAACAGGAACCTGGATATTGGGAAAAACTCCTCCCCCATGAGGGTGGGCAGGCCTGGCACAGGGTGCCCAGAGGAGCTGTGGCTGTCCCTGGATCCCTGGCAGTGTCAAGCTTGACCAGCTGGCATGTGGGGCTCTCTGTCATGTGGGATTTGCTACATGGGCTCACTTTCACAGCAGGTGTTTAAAGATTTGTATAGTTATTTGCATGAAGGATAAAATCACACCTTTTTATCCAGACACCAAACAGTCTCTAAATTTTAACCCTGTATTTAATGCCTGTGGCAGTGCATAAGACACAAATCCTTTATTTGTGATAACAAACACTGAAGACATGCACAGGAAAGGGCTGGAGAAAAATAAATGCACTTATTCTACTTTTCTCAAGCCTGTGCTTTGATTAACTATGGCCTCATGAAATGTTCCCTTTCAAAAGTATTCTAAAGGTATTAGATGTAGGGGAAAGTGTACAATAGGAACAGGAATATTAATCCTGTTAACAGGATGTTAATCCCTCCATGTGCTGAGAAAACACAATTACCAGATTACAATAGAAATAATTACTGCAGGTTCCAGCATTACTAAGGCAGCGTTTTATGATTTTTTTTTCCTATAAAAAGCCAGAAGGATCCCAGCTGAATCCCAAGTGTTATTCATCTCAAGGCAAGTACTGTAAGAACATTACACCCACTGAAGCAGTAAGATTTCGAAATGTCCTTCAGACATCCTTAGTGGGGAAAAGTTGATTTCTCTACAAGACTGTTAAATCACAGAACCATCAGCTCAGCACTTAAAGAATGGGAAGGCACAATTATTCACTACATCCAAAACATCTAAGTTTTTTAGCATGGTACAGTCATGGAGAGAACACAACTGTCATGGCATTTCCTGCTGTATTTGAAAAATCTCCTTTCTCTCCATGAATTTCCCTGATCATTTATTTAGTTTTTCAGTAATGAGAAAGATAATTTTTCAATAATGAGAAAGATAGAGGCAAGAGCATTCCCTAGAACTTAATGACCTCATCTCACAGCCCCACCCTGTGTGCACCTGAAAACTGGAACACTGACATCAACTCTTTCTTTCTTTTAAAAAAGGCTCTTTTCCCCTTCGCTCAGGTTTTCCTCTCCAATGTGCAACTGGTTGTGCAGATAGTCCAGGAAATCATTGTGCACACAGTTCAGGTATCAGAGCCTGCAGCCTGAATGATTTAGTGCAACCTCAGACTCAGCTAAAACTGTTTCAAGCCCACTACTCCTGATTTTTCACAGGGCCAATATTTGGATAACTTCATATTGATTGGAAGAAAAACGACGACCTGAACACAAAGGATGAAAGTCACCCTCAATTTATAGCCAAAGTAGATAAGGTCTTAAAAATAATAGCTGTTGACATTATCTCATTATGGATAAAACATCCTGTTTATTGATCATAACCTACTTATTTCAGGACTGTTTGCTTTCAGAGGTTTGGGGCAGAGGTCTGGAACAGTGATGCCTTATTTGTAACCACTGTTGCACCACAGCAGTCATGACAGCTGGACAACTTACAGCAGTGCCTTCCATCCCATAGTTGTAAAATTATAGTCAATTAGTTTATTGGACTGTTTCACAAACAGGCCCTTTTCCTGGCCAGATGAGGAGAAAGCAATGTTATTACAAAGAAAATCAAGGGAAAGTAAAGATAATGACCAGGACATGATTTCTCCCCTCTAGACACATCAGCAGAGTAAGCACTGAGGAAAAGTCAGTTTGACACCACAAGAAACAGGCAAGAGAATGTGAGAAAGAATGAATTTCAGATAGAAATTCGGGGGCAGAACCACAAGCACTCATAAAGAATATCCTAAGGCTCTGGACTTTGAGCTTTATATGAATTAATTGATATTAACACCACCATTAACGTTAACTCTTATCCCATCTTCCTAAGCACAGTTGCAGCTACTACTGCTTTACAGCTTGTTGAGTATTTAAGAAACACTAACAACTGGGATGAGTAGGTAAGTGTTGCACTTCTAAATAGTTTATGTTCCTATTAATCGCCCAACTGTTGAACATAATAAATCCAGGTTCCTTTTTTTTTGCAGGAGATAAAGCAGTTCTCTCTCTTCTGCCAGAGGATGCCCGCTCTGTAAATTCACCAATGAACACTGAAGAGCTGCAAATTGTTATTCCTTATCTAAAATGAAGCCAATTTCACTCCCTGTTACTTCCCTGTTGCTGCAGCAACAGAGGGAATTACGAGTGCTCAATATACTGTCCTTGTCTGGAGCTTGATTCTGGAGGCTAACACATGACTTATTTGTCTTTCCTCCCCCTCAAGTGGTAATTCAACAATATATTTTATTTCAGATATTTATCTTTGGGAGATCAGTCTTCAGAGGTTGTACCTCTAATTTTACTTTGTATGCTGATCTTTTCCATGTGTACATTTCCAAAACTTATATCAGCCTTTCATTTATTTACAGTCCGTGTAAATAAATTGTCTATATTTGCACCACTGAGTTTTCTTCCTGTGAGTTATGCTTCCTGTACTCATTGCAATAATGTCTTTGAGTCAATTGCCTTTTAAATTCAGAACTACAAGGGAAATTAACCAACACAGATTGACAACACAATTGGGCCAACACCACAAAATATGCTCAGGAACATTTATTTGAAGAAAGCAATTTCTATTATAATATATCTGACACTCTTCCTTGAGTTTTTAAATGCACTTGAGAATGGAAATTTTTGGTTTTAAGGAGGTTTATGGAAAAATTGTTGAAAATATTCCTGCTAATATTTATTAAGAGGACTGAGCAACTTGGTCTAGTGGAAGGTGTCCCTGCCCAGAGCAGGGGCTTGGACAAAGGTATTTTCAAGGTCCCTTCCAACCCAAACCATTCTAAGGTTCTGAGAAAATTCAGGCAGATCATTTAAAAGCAGTTTTGCAGTGTTATTCAGCAATAGGTCTGAGTGTGATAAGTAGAAAAGAGTCTTGCAGCAGAGTTAGAGACTCAGGTTGCCTTTCCAGCAACATTTCACCAGCAGCTGGATAAAGCACAACCTTTGAGTAGCTGAGGGATCCTTTCCACACAACAAATATCCTCTGTGAAAACAAACCAGTCCAGTCCTCACAAAATAAATGAAGCCTTTTGAGGCCACTGGGGTTTGTACAGTTTGTGCCAACTAAACAAAGCCTGACAAAACTCAACTGTGCCACTTAAAAACAGCAGAGCAGAGCTGTGCTGTGGTGATGAAAAGCCTTCAGCACCTTGACTTCTTTGCTTCGGGCAGCTGTAGAGTTGTCAGGACAGGACCCTGACACCAGGCTCAGCCATTCCCATCCCCCTGGGCTGTGCTAGCCATTTCACTGGAATACATTCCCTATATTGTTCATCACCAATTGAATTAGGTTTAAAGCAGCCCAGACACTGCAGTTCACAGCTTTTCACCAAGGTAGCATTTTTCTGTGAGGGTTTCATAAAGTAAATCAAAACTGGTGCTCCCAAATGCCTGAAAGACTTATAGGGATAGCATACATTTGAAAAAAAATGGCACTTCTTTTGTGCTTTTAATGAACCTCAAGCATCTGAATTGAGTAAATAAAAGTATTATGGAATTGGAATTACAAGAATTTCCCCTCATTTGCATCTGTATTGTTTTCAGCTGCATGTTTGCAAGTCACATTTGGGGAACGATGCCAATACTGCAATAGCCTGAAGAACATTTCTGGCTCGAACTCAGTGTGTAAAAATCCACGGAGCATTTTTTATGTAGTAAATTGTCTCTTACAAAACCCAGTAATAGAGCAACTGAAGAAAAGAAGAAATGTCTGAAAAGCCATCAGCAGGGTATGGCTGTGTTATGGCACATCATCCCATAACCCTTTACATTGAAAATAAAATATTCAAGCACAAAAGCAGAGCTGTTTGATGCCCGCTGTTCACTGTTAATTTGCATAACATATCACGACTGCACAAACACCTGTGCTAAATATCTTTGTGCTGGCAATACCTGAGAGCATGTACAGTCTTCAGTTCCACTCAAACCATCTCATTCCCTACAATTCAAAACATTCTCCACCGTGCATCTTCACCTGTGCATTTCAAGGCTGACAAAACTTCTTTCTGTTGATATACCATTGATACCATTTACATATATCAGACATTGAATAGTTTAATCAGCACATCTATAAATAACTCAGCTGCAAGAATGGCCAAAGGGAAAAAAAGTCTTGATTATCTTAATCTATTACTACTTTTGAGCTGGGTTTCAAGAGTTTTGCTGCTGTAACTCTCACAAATAGCTTTATTGGCTGCAACTGTTTGAATTCTAAGATGATTTTGTCAGAGCTGGGTGATGTTCTCCAGTGCTGTCGCTTCAGCAAAACCTGCCCAGCTTGCTGGGAGCTTCCCTGCAGCACAACCAGGCATCCTGTGCTGCCTGGGCTGCTCAGTGCTGCCTTTCCAAAACCCATCTGCAAGTTAACCCTGGGGATAAAACTCATCTTGCATGTTTTTGGGGCAGCAGCATTAAACCTCAGTGTCTTCCACTCCATGTCTCTGGAGTATTCTGCTCCCTTTTCGAAAAAAAAAATCATAGCACCTGCTTTTGCCTGCTAAATTTTGACATAAATTTGTACTCTGCACTTTATCTGTGATAAAGATCCCACAGGGTGGAAGAAGACTATGCCAAGACTTGCTGTTGGAGCAACCTGGGGTAGTGGGAGATGTTCCCTGCCCAAGGCAGAGGAGCCAGATGAGATTTGAAACCCCTTCCAACCCAAACCACTCTGGAATCCTGTGATTTGGTGATTCTATTATGACTGTATTTCTTATGACTCATGCATAATTTAGTTTATAGACCATAAATTCTTATTTTCAAAGTCTTTTCACAATTCCACCAAGCTTGGATGGAAGAAGGTGGTGCTGTCTACCCTGAATTACATTTTGTCCTCAGAGGAGTGTTTAATAATTGTAACTATTTTAAATTATCTTAGAATTTTTAATGCCTGAATGTCCTGTGAGTAGTGATTCTTGAGTAGCATCTCATTGATTATAGGGGATTGAAAACTGAAAAACACATTAGTTAGGAGAAATAATTTAATTAACTTCTACTCATGTGACAACAACATTTATAGTGAAACTTCTGCCAGGAGTTGGACTTTCATGATCCTTGTGGCTCTCTTGCAACTCGGGATGGTCTTTGATTCTGTGTTTCTATGTCTTTCTGCAAAAGGGAACTGAAAAGAACAGAGTTTACATCCCCTTTACAGTGTAAATTATATCACTGGATGAAAAGGATGGGATCTCTTTTTTTCTATTTCTTTTTCCTTGTAGGGTTCATTTCACTTGATTAAGGAGTTCAGGGAGGATTTTCAAAACACCTTGATGACCAAAAGGAAGTTATATTGGCTGATTACTGAAATACTGATGCTTCTGAATGTCTAACTTTCTTTTTTTATTTTAACTCACACTTTAATCAAGAAAAAACACCCTGTAAGAAACTACAAACATAATGAGATTTAATCTTAACCATTAATCCCAGAGCAAGTAGTTAGGTAGTATTAAAACATCTCATCATAAGGCATTTGATTCCATTACCATGAGCAGCAGCACTACAGGGAAATCAGCAAAAATAACTTCTAGAACTCATGAAAAAAATTCAAAGATAAAAGTATGTTGACTAATGAGATCAATGAATTAATTCAAGCTGTATAATCAGTGAGGTGACACTTGCCTCTCTCCTCTCTGTTATGTGATGTGGCAGACTCAGCACTTGGGGGAATTTGGATTGATGTGCACGAGGCAAACACATTCAGTGTCTATGAAGTGCCCTCGTGCCACATCCACGAACTGTGCCTGCATAGTGAAGGCACTTTCAGAATGACAGAAAAGAATCTTTGGCGTTTCCAAACCCTTGCTTGCTCTTTTAGCAACAGCAGTTCTGGATGGAGAACAGTCACAGATCAACAAGTGCAGTTTTGGAAGGGTTTTGGCTCTAAAGCTCTGCCTGGCAGAGGTTCTCTCCACGCTTTAGTCGACACGGTGCTGCTCGGTCCAAGTTAAACCCTGTGATCTCAGAGGTCTTTTCCCATCATGGTTCTGTGATTCCATGAACTTCACACAAAAGGTTCAGACTGCACAACAGAGCTTGTTAAAAACATATCAGCTCCTGGTGTTGCCTCCTTTTGCTTCCTAATTGTGCAACAGGTTTCGTGTCACTCTTTGGGTTTAATGGCCTGATTCTCATCACATCCTGGATACAATTTTTTGTGAAATTTACAGCCCTTTGTGTCGGAGTCCAGGGAAGCCTGAAAACTTCTCCTGCTCCTCTGGGAATTTCTTTAGTCCCCAGACCTCCTCAAAAATAGCTTAGCCTGCAACCTAAGCTGATGGGAGAAGCTCCCTTCACTTTTGGGAGAACCCGAATGCACCAGAGAGGTGAAGAGATTTTTGTTTAGTGTACCACAGAGAGTTTAGTTGTAGTTTTAGGATCTCACTCTATGTATTATCTAGAGACAAAAATGGAGATTTTTTTGGGTGTTGGTCTTTTCTTCTTTCTCCTTCTTTCTTCTTCCCTTCTCTTCCTTTCTTCTCTGACACCAGTGCCTGTGGTGTGTTGGTTGGTGGAAAAAGGTTAGTATAGAAAAGACATATCAATAAGATGAGGATTTACTGGTGTTGGAAACAAAACAAAGTACACAGAGTTTGCTTAATGGTCAATATCAGATATCAAAGGTAGCTGCTGTGAGTAGCCATTGCCCTTTTCTGCACTTGTGTTCCTGGAGGTCACAGCCCTGGCTGTGCCTCTGAGTTTTTGATAAGAGAAAAATTAACAACCTTGAAAAAAGCAGAGAGAAGCCTCATTTCATCTTTTCATGGGACACAGAAGAAGCAAGAAAACTAAGCCGGGGACTGTCAGGGAAACAAACAAACACCAACACTTTGTTTATGTCAGAACAGTGCAATGTTATGTTAACACAGAGACACATCCTCTAATCAAACCCCACGAATCCTATAGTATCTCTCACCAAATGAAAAGTGCAGAAGGAGAACAGGCTGGCAGGTGGAACTTGAACAATGTTGTTTTATTTCTAAGGGAAACCACAGCAAAATGAAGTCAAGACAGCAGAGCCCCTCTTTGTCCTGAAGAGTTAGAGGTCCTTCACAACAATGTATAGAATGATGAGCCACAAATAAAAAACACAATAGTGTTGGGTGAAACAACCAAACTTATTCTCACAAAATGAGCACTGGAGTTCTGGAAAATTCTCTCATCTCTTCACCAGGTTTCTCACTCTTTGGATCTCCTCGTGTATGACTCAAAACCACTGAGTTGTGGGGCTGACATTTAGTGGATCTTAGAGAGACCCAGCAGCAGGCCTGGAAAAGGATTTTCTTCCCAAAGGAAAACTTCTTACTTTCTAAAGAGAACAAACACTTCATGTTCTCAAGAGAAGTTTGATAGAGATTTGTAAGCACCTTTTAGTTCTCAAAATAACAAGTGGTGGTTTTTTTTGACTTTGTTTTTCACTTTGCATGGTTTCAAAATATGCTCTTTCTCATCCAATAGTTGTAGAGAAGCGTTGTGCCATTTACCCAATCAAGTAGCTTTTAGCTTTTAGCACCTTATAAAAAGAAGTTGAATTGAATAAAGACACAGCCTTTTGCTCATCTAAAAAATTGAGTCTATTTCTCTTTATTTTGTGCGCAACAGCGACGCTGAGCTGCACTCAAATTCACATCTTGACTTCAACCAACAGCTTAGCTAGCAAACACAAATTATTTTAAGGATATGCACAGCCTTGTAGACACAATTATGTATGTACTTTTTTGTGGTGTGTTCACTGCATTTGTCTGGAGAAGAAAAACAAATTGTGGAGAACAACCACATCACATGTTCATTTCCTTTCCTTTAGCTGTCCAGTGTTTGGCTTTCCATGGCAAAGAATTCTGATTAAAGACATAAACACAGGCTTTCATGCAGGTCTATTTACTGATGAAAGAAAACATGCTAAGGTGCAGTAAAAGTAAATACTAAATGTTTATTGTGAAATGGATTTAGCAGTTGCTTTGTGTCAGCCTTGTGAAAATCCCTCACAAATTGGCACCAAGAGTCCCTAAGATTTGTCTCATAAACCATAGACAAAGCCTGCTGATAACAGTGAAACTCCTTTAGAGTGTTAGTAAGAACTCCAAGAAGTACATTTTAACATGTGATGACCAACATGACAGAAACTTCTTCTTAATATGCCCAGGCATAAAAAACCAAACAAACCAAAACCCAAAAAAACCCCAACAAAACAAAACAAACCCCGAAACAAACAGCATAACTAAAAATGTGACATTAAGTTCCCAAAAGGTTTTCCAAAGTGATTCTTTTATTCTCTCCCCCCACCTTGAAATATAAGCCTCTATTACTCTTTAGTGACCTGTTAGCTCTTACACAAAGGTTTCATTTAATTGCCAGCAAACTCTCCAGAAGATGAATGTATGTGTTATTTCAGCATATTTTGAAAATCTGGGGTTCTGTGAGAAAAAAAGACCTCTCAGAAGTACCATTCCTTTGAGACTGTGCTGGCTTATTCATCAAGGAGACAGAAAGGCAATATCATAAAATACCATGCAGGAGTGAAGATCAGGGTTTGGCACTGAGATTTATTATTACAGTAACAGAATTGGAGGGGTTTTCTTATCTGTACCCAGCACATCAACTGTCAGTGGATGAATAAGGAAGCTCCAGTTCAGGAGCTGGATGAGCAGTGAGCAGAGACACCTTTGCTTTTGGTACAGCATGATGAAAACACAATTTGGGATACTCAGAGGTCAGGAAATCAATGTGTGACTCCCATCTGGTCATGGCAGAGTGCCCTTGGAGTGGCCACCCCATCCTTACCACCAGGAATCATAGCCATATACACACATAAATACATATATATATATATGTGTAAATATGTAAAGTAATATTATTTATACACACATATGGGTTTACAAATAGACCCTGGCAATTAAAGAGCAAATTCCTTCCTTTGCTATGGTTTTAGACGAGGTGTGGAAAGCCTACATGGAAAAGCATCACAGTTTTAAAGACTGGAAATAGTGGCTGAGCTATCACACATTTATCACATAAAACAGCAGCAGTGCTTGCAGCCTGCGATCAAAAATCAAACAGCAGGGTAAGTCTATATTTTCTTTGATATTTAGTGTTTTCAGGTAGTGTATTTCTGTCTTGGGCTTAGTACTGGAAGCACAATGGAGTGAAAAGGTATGGTAGGAAAAAAAGCTTAAGGGTAATGCTTTGTTTTTTTAAGAACTCTTACCTCCTTGGCCGTATTCCATTGTTTATCAGCACAGCTTTGGAGCTGCATATTGGCTGTCCCAAACACCATTGGTGGAAGCATTTTGTCAGACAGAAGAAAGAAGAAATAAGTAGACAAGAAATAAGAAGTAAGAAATAAGTGAAGAAATAAGTAAACAAGAGCTATTCCCCCCATGGTGGTAATTCCTGGGTTGGCATCCCCAGCACCAGGAGATATTTCATAGGCTCTAACTTTTTAACAACTGAACTCATTAAACTCAACAGCCCTCCCCAGACTTACAGGATCCCAGAATCAATTAGGTCGGGAAAGCCCTCCCAGACCAAAGCTGTTCCCAGAACTTGTCCCCAGCCCAGAGCACTGAGTGCCACCTCCAGCCCTTCCTGGGACACCTCCAGGGATGGTGACTCCACCACCTCCCCAGGCAGACCATTCCAGTACCTTATCACTCTTTTTGTGAAACACTTCTTCCTAATATCCAACTTGTATTTCCCTTGACGCAGCTTGAGACTGTGTCCTCTCCTTCTGTCAGGTGTTGCCTGGAGAAAGAGAACAACCCCCACCTGACCACAACCACCTTTCAGGAGTTGTAGAGAGCAATAAGGTCACCTCTGAGTCTCCTTTTCTGCAGGCTAAACATCCCCAGCTCCCTCAGCTATGGTGGAAGGAAACCTTTTTTCCTAATGAGCCCAGTATTTTCATATCACAGGTCTTGATCCTCAACTTGGTGTTGCATGTTCCATCTAAAATCTTCTGCAATTTTCAGTGGGCCCTCTAGCCTGAATTTAGAAGGGAATTCTCAGCTTACTGTGCAATTAACGCACTTAATAGACACCAATAGAATGATGCTCTTGGATTTTTTGGAAAATTTTGGATCCCTTTTAGAAAATTTTCCAAAATCTTTGATAACTTGTAATTATTTATAAATAAATTTCAGCCTGCAGAGATGCCTTCTACAACTGTACAGCTGTGTGTGATGTGCAAACACACATTTTGAAAGCTGTGGCACATGCACGGCTTCCATTTGCAGTCGCGGATTTGTCACTGTAAGAAGCTGTGTGACAGCTCTGTCACCGCACTCTTCCCACGCTCCTGTCCCAGCTGCTTCCAGCCAGTTCCAGCCGGTTCCAGCCGCTTCCAGCCAGTTCCAGGCGGTTCCAGGCGGTTCCAGCCGGTTCCAGGCGGTTCCAGGCGGTCCCTCCCAAGTGAGGCATGGCCAGAAGACACCAAGCTGACAAGGAGTACTGGGGAAGAGAGTGGCTCAGGGTCCTTCCCATGTGGTTCATGGGCTGAGGACACACACCTGAGCTGGAGCACTGAGGAGGAGAGCAGCTCAGGGTTCCTCCCATGTGAAGCCTGGGCTGAAGATGGAGACCTGAGTGGGAGCACTGACGAAGACANCTGGAATGCTGTGTCCTTCCTCTGCTGTGCTCCCCACACTGTGTGTGTGCACAGGCACCTGAGCCAGGCCCTGCACAAAGTGGATGCCTTGGCTGGAGTATCTGGAATGCCTTTGCATTGTTCCAGGCATCCATCCCAGCTCTTGGCATCCGACTGGAAGGCTTGGGATGGATAGGAGCCCTTCCCCAACCAGCTG
>VZTN01034056.1:124203-147519 GCA_013400515.1 Erpornis zantholeuca | reverse complement strand
GCTGTTACAGTGCTGTGTTTTGGATTCGTAATGAGAATGGTGTTGAAAATGCACTGATGTTTTGGGTTTTTGCTAACTTGTTTATTCCTATTCAAGGACTTTTGTTTTTTCCTTGTCTCTTGCTCTGCCAGTGAGGAGGTATGTAAAAGAAACTGGGAGGGAGCACAGCTGGGACAGTTGATCCAAACTGACCAAAGGGATATTCCACACCACAGAATGCCATGCTCAGTATTTAAACTGGGGGAGTTACCTGGAAGGACAGCCGATCTGAGTTCAGGAAGGGGTCTGGCATCGGCCAGCAGAGGGTGAGCAATTACATTACGGATAATTTTGTGGTTTTTTCTTTATTATTACTATTATTATTATTGTATTTATTTTCAATTATTAAAATGTTCTTATGTCAAGATAAAAGTTTTACTTGGATTCTCCTCCTCATTCCATTGGGTATTGAGAGAGAGGATGTGTGGTGTTTCATCTCCAGCTGGACTTAAAACCACGACACAGCTTTAGCTCTGGCACAGTGGGAGAATCCGACAAGAAGAATGATGATCCTGGGCAAGCAAAAGGATGCAAAAGAGCCAGCATTGATGGTATGCAGGGTTTGCATCGCCTGCTTTGGAATAAACCCAGTATACGAAGTAGTCTCTTTAACAACACTCAGCCATTGTGCTTTTCTGCTTTTCTGTCTCCAAATAAGCTCTTTTGGGCAGGCACTAGCTCTGAAGACAAAACAGAGTACAAAACATTCTCATTTCAGACACTGTCACTTTCTCAGAAGGAGTGAGAGAGGTCTGTTCCTCAGCCAGAACCTTTCTTACAGTGTTCTGTCAGTTCACCTCCATGCTCTTCTTACTACATTTTCTGTTCTTTCTCCAAATGTGTTGAGCATTGCCCCAAGCCACGGATTTACTGCCATAATGTAGTGATCAGAAAGAGAAAATACCATTAAATCAAGTCAAGGGAGTGAGCCAGTTTTGCAGTTTTATGTAACTCAGTGGAGCTCTGTAGTTATTTAGTTGCATTGAATAATTCAGTGGGTAGGCTGTCTGAAGCGCAGCAGCCTCTTTGTTTCCTATGAAGGGAAGGGTGATGCATGCTTGTAGGGCTTCAGACATCTATCCAGCAATTGGCACAGACTTTTTCAGAAGCACATGCATTTATACATTCAGAGACTAGCTCCCAGCACTCATCCAGGCCCTCTGCCAAATCTTCTCATTTCCACAATATAAGGCAAAATCCTGTTTGCAGTTCTGTCAGCATTACTCTACTGCTGTCGGCAGAGTCATTCCACAGTCACACTGGTGCAAATGGGTTTGATGTAATCTTTAGTGTTTCCCCAACCCAGCACATACCATCCTAAACCTTCTGCCCTACCTGTTCAGTGTTTTAGCCCTGCCTGCTGACCTGACATACAATCTGATGCACAGATGCCAAACCACAAATATCAGGCCCCAGACAAACACCAAAACATGTGTGACTCAGGTGCTAATCATCTCTGAGTCCTCATGCCAGACCTTACCAGAGACTTCCCTGCTAACCTGCACCCCAGGCAAATGCCCCAGCCACCTCGACTCAGGTTCTAATTATCCTGCCCATCCTCACACACTGCTATTACCACTCCATGGCAAGAGGAATGACCCTCTCTGGGGAGCTTTCTTCCTCTCAACAATCTTTCCTATTTCCTCACAGCATCCCTTTACCTTAGAAATTAGATATCATCATAAGGAATAAAAACTGTTTATAAACCTGTAGAGCATACCTGGTTTCCTCAGAGAGTTGTTAATAAAAACCAAAGGGGCAGCAACACAGAATTACATAGGTATCCTCCTCCTGGGCACTCCTCTCTTAGCATTTGACATGGACCAAGCCAGAAGGAGGCTGCTGCATCTGCACAAACTGCTGCAGTGGAACCTTGGATTTTCTGTCAGACTGCCAGATGAAATCACAGCTTCCTTGCTGGTATGCTCTGGCTGCCTTTCAGCTCCACACGAGCAGCCTGTCCTGCAGAGGCTTGGAATTCAAAAGTCGCTTTGGTTTTGTTTTTCTTTGAGTTGCTTATGCTTCTGTGTCTGCAGTGCTGCTGGAGAAAAATACATATAGGAAAGGAAGAAAAGAAAAAGGATTCCTGCAGGCTCTTACTGTCAGTGGTGCAGGAGGATGAGTAAACACTGCAGCCAGCTAAAAAGATTTTGCTAAGTGATGCAAGAGTCAGTCTAAAAGCTTTCCAATGTTCCATTCCATTGTGTTTGCTTGAGTATTGTATATAGGCATATAAAGAGGGAACAGTTTGGCCTTAAGGCCATATTCATGAGCTGAGATGGCTGAGTAAAAAACTCAAAACTCTGTCCTGTTCTGCTAAAAAGACTCTCAATAAGCAATCTGAGCTGATCTGCAAATGTCATTTCTGGTCTCCAACTGATGTAATTTCTCCAAGAACAACAATAACAAAATAAAAAAAAAAGGGGAAAGGGTGATCAAACCACACAATTCAAAGTCTTTGTATACCTTTCAGAGCCTGCAGTATTAGATGTCTCCTTATGAATTTCCAACTGTGAGGACAGCAAAGCCAGGATCCCCTTATTCTAGTGACACTAAAGAAATTGTATTTGTTCTAAATACCAAATTACTTGATCAAAATGTGAGGGATTGCAACTTCATAGGCATCAACTCTCTTATGGCTAATACCAGTGAGCAGCTTTCAGCAAAAAGTGAAGACACCCAGAGCTACAAACCCTTTAATACAGTGTTCTGCCTTAGCACTGTGGCTGCACTAAGGTTTCAAAAACACTAAAGTCATTAAATCTTGATGCACCTCCCTGAAACTGTCAGTGTAATATTTGTGGGTTTTCTGAAGAGTTTGATGGTTTAGACTTCTTCTTTCACCTTTCCTAACACATATGCTTACTTACTTATTAGTCTTAATATCTTAATACACTGAATTACCTTTATGGCTTCTCCTGTCAGTGTAATATGGACTTGGGATTTGCCTCAAGTATTTGCTGGTTGTATTAGTTTTCTACTTTCTGCACTATTACAGCTACATCTCAGGGCACAGTTTCACTAAGCTCAGGTGCTGCAACAGGAGTGCTCATGCTTGTCTGATCTTGTAGTCAGCTGGAGCAGCCCACTGACCCAGCTGAAAAACAATCTGCTATTTTTCTAGGGCAAGTTTTCAACAGGATCAGCTTGCTGATCTCTTTGATGGCACAGTCACGAGTACTTTGCCTACACAAGGGATGAGGGGGATATGCAAGATGAAGGACAGTGTCATCCATTTTGATTTTGGTCTGCATGAACATCTCTTAAACCTCACCATGAAGGCAAAGTTCACCACACACTTGAACAGCACAGGTCCTGGCTGAGTGTGGTTCTATCATGCTTGAGTCAGTATTTATAGTCACCAGACCTACACCACCCTAGCTTCAGAGGATTTACTCCAAAAATAAAGTTGTCTGAGGGGTAACTCAGGAAATCTCTGTAAAAGGAGCAGCTGGTATGAAAGAAGAAGATACAGATCACCACCAGTGCAATGTTGTTGAAAATATTTAATCACTATTTAGTTTTATTTCTCAGCTTGCTAAGCTTTTGGAAAATTTCCAGCTGTAAAAGTCCTTTCTTTTCTTATACTGAGAGGAAGTTTCTTCTGAATTTCAAGGAGACAGAATGCAGCACAGGACACTATAAAATACTATAGCAAAAAATTGTGTCTGACACAGAGACCTAAAACAATTGCTGCATTGGTGCTGTAGTGACTTCATGTCATAAGGTAACCGGGAAATCTGTTTGCATATCTGTCTGGGAATTTCTAAATATTTTGATGTCATTTAGAGTTTTGGTTGGAAGTCAGACATCTGCCATAGATAAATGGATCTTGATGTTTGTCTTACCTAAAGTTCTCCTTACAATAAATTTGACATGCAGTTGAAATAAAAATTCTTAAATGGTAAGTGGGGAGAAATAGTAACCTCCAGAAGGCAACTCAGTCTATCCAGTAGGTATGCATATATGGGATGAACTGAACCCTGAAAGTGTTTCTCTTCCTTCCTCATCACTGATGGTAAAAGAAGCTAAGGACTTAAACTGAAGGAGGAAAAGAAATCCTCCGGACTCACTAAAGTATGGATTGGAATCAAAAACCCCAGTTTCATGACAATGAATTGGGTTGTCAGAGTAATCTAGAGCTGTGTGTGTCAGGTGCTAAGCAAGACACTTAGGTGTGTGACACTGTGTGGCCACAGTGCAAGCCTGTTTTATTCTAACTTCTTGAGCTATCATTAACTTGTGGAACTCAGGCTGCTGGAAAGCACCAGGGCCAATGCAGTTGTATGGGCGTGAGGAGAGGGGTCTCTTTTCTCAGGCAGGTGACTGCTGTGGGCAGAGGAAGCACATGCTGAGCAGGAGTGCAGAGGTCCAAAGCCAGGGCAGAGTTTAGATCCTGCTCACCCTGAGCGTGTGCCCACCACACTGGAAGACAAACACGAGCACTTGATGGAAGTCCAGAAGTCTTCGGCACCTGAAAGTCTGGAAATGCTCTTCTGGCAGAGAGTCAGGCTCACAAGTTTTTATGCATGTTGTACAAAATCAATTTGTCACTTGCTGGCTCCAGTCCAGGTAGGACATAAATCTTACCTTGAGTAGAATTTAAAACAGACATTTCCACTCAGACAAGAAGGCAAGTGACTGTAATTTGGGAGCAGAAAAGCCTCAGTGCTGCAGCCACTCAGTGCTGAAGCATTACCATTTCCAGGGCCTGCGTGTGTCACAGCTGACGGCAGTGGAGCCTGAGTGATGGAAATGGCTTCCTCCAGGCAGAGCAGGTTTGTTGCTATGCTATTTCTGAGCCTTCTGCTTACTTCTGTTACTGGAAAGGACTTACGTTTGTTTCTAAATTGGTGTCTATTGATTAGCACTTAGTAACTGGCTGCACAGCTTAATACAATGATCATAGCTCTTGCTTCTTTTGTTATTTCTGATGCACAGAAGACTGTTCTTTCTTTTTTTACTTGCAGGATGTTCTTGTTAGTTCAGCTTAGCACTGTGTGTACTTCGCAGTCCAGGGAATTTATTGGGATTTCCTTTGGAAGCATTTTATACTGGCAATGAAAACAAAGTACATAATACTAATTTTGAATGAAGTTGTGGCTATATACCAAAATATTGTCGAGGTGTAAAATACCACAGAGCTCACCAGTTTTTACAGCACTGGCATTTGGCTCTCTCTATTACAGAAAACACTTGGTTTTCTCACAAGTATATTAATTACATGTACAAACTATACTGTTTATATGTCTATGCTTTGGCTGAAAAATAAAATTCATCAGAGTGTTTTAAGAATTGCCTTTAAAAGATACTCATTGCAAATACCACATTAAAAAATTGCCATTACCTGACTGGCTACTGGATTCTCACTGTTATAGTTTCCTGATTGGGGTATTACAGTTTTTGTGGTTGTATCTCTCAATAACTTTTACTTATCTCATGCATTCCAGCTCATTTCCTGAGGAAAACCTGTTATCAGATGTCAATTATTGATTACAGGAACTTATACAAGCATATTCTTCAGCAATTTCTAGCTTTCATCATGATAAGAGAGTTAATTGAAAACACAAGTAATACTACATGTGGTTACACAAGTGGCCAAAAGCAATTCTCACCAATATTTTAGATGTTCAGATGCTTTAGATGTTCAGTCAGATGCTTACCAAGATGGCAACAATAGCTCCAGTGTAGTCCAGTGGAAAGAGGTTATATGGACCATTATTGCATGCAGTGCATCCTCTCATGTGATATTCATGCCCCAGCCCTATCCACAATAGCTCTCTAACATCTGCTTTACCACAGATTGGGTGGGGTTATGGTTCTTCAGGACTTGTTGGGGAAGAGGACAGACTAAGTTCCTGTTGATGTTTCTTGGGGAGCTCATCTATCAGCATTTCCAGGAGTGCTGCTGTACCATTCACCTCTGCTTCCAAACACTGTAGCAGTGCCCACTGCAGGTCTCCCAGCTGCAAGCCACAGTCTGGGCAATACTTCCTAGGATAAAATAGAAGTTTCCAGATGGCCACTTCTGTGATCCTTTCCCAACTGACAGATCTGAGGTGCAGTGATTCCAAATTCCTGAAGAAGACACAGACACACTCATTTTCCCATCCAGCAGTTCTGCAGTTCATAGTCTTCATTTTGCAACCCAAGAACATCAGTTCTTGGTCAGAGTCTGGATCTAAAAGAGGTCACAAGTAGTTGTTTCAGGTGCAGCACGGAGCCATCCCAGCAGGCTGCTGCTAGAAGGTGTCTGATGACAAGATCATGAAATTTGGGAGCTGTCTTTGAGACTTAGGATCTTTCTACACAGTCCTACCGTGTCCTGAAATCAACTCAGACATCTCTCAGCTATTCATGACCAGTAGGAAATGAAAGCTTCTTTCCTAAGAAAAGAACTTTAAACTGGTATTGGCGCTAGGGGACTGAGTGGAGTAGCCCAGCAGACTATATACTCCATCCTCTCCCCCTGTACAACAAGGCCCCTGTTTGAAAACTTAGAATAAGCTATCGGTTCAGGTGTCTGGGACTGGTGTCCAAGTCACCATGACTATAGACAGAACTGATATATACACCACAGAGACAGAAGAAAGACCCATCTGGAATAATGTCTCTACAATGCTTGAGTGAGATCAATTTTGCTTACACTGGTGCTGCCTTACCAGGCCAGTTCTTGAATACATATTTTTCACAAGGTGATGCTGGAGACCAGAGGTCCTTCTCTGTGGCATACACTCTACATACCAGCTGCTTTAACACATCCTACTTGCACTGAACATGCTCAGGAAATCCTGCTCTAACACTTTGGATGTCACTCGAAGCATCACCTCAGTAGCACTAATGCTGTCCCAGGCAGTGACAGAAATGCTAGGCCCTTTAAGAAAGCTAGATGTCTGTTACCAAAAAATCTCTAGGAGATGAATGAGGAAGATTACAAAAATTAGAAGATAATACTAATGTAGACAGCTGATGCTCTTTTAGCAGCAACACACAACAATTTTTAGTCATCCTTCCGAGGATTCTAATCTATATCTTGGCAGGATGGTAAAGCAAAACCACAATCACAGGATATACAAATTACTCATCCTGGAGAGGGGGGGTTCTGCTTCTTCAGCTCCAGTGTAATGTTCCACCTAAAACACAAAAATGCGAAATGTAATTTAAGAGTCAAGAAAGGCTGGCAGTGGTATCTTTGGCTCTGTGCTCCACTGCTCTCACATCAGCCTCCCTCCCGACCCTGTGTGCAGTGTAACAGCTCCTACATTCTGCTTGCACAGCTGTAAGAGAAACACAGTGCAACTCAGGCACACATGGAGGCTGTCATTGCAATACAATGGCCACAATCAAATCATGCACCTACATTCAGGGAGATTTTGAAAGGAGATGCTAAGTTCCCTTCCTTAATTTCACTGTAACTTAAACATCACACATCCTTAATATTCAAACACTTTGCAACAAAAGAGATACATTTTTGTCTCATTTCAGTCTGGTTTTTGTTGTTGCTTTTTATTACAAAAACAGGAGAAAAGATGGTCCTGTGATTAACATCACAGACTACAAGTCAGGAGGTCAACATTATGCTTTTCAAAATTTTTCTCAGTAGTTTTGTTCTCTGTTTGCTCTAGGAAAGAGTGAGTGACGTGCTTCCTTAGCTTACAAGACTGTAAGAACTTTTAAGAATAAAACCCAGAAATGCTGGATTTAAAGTCTGGTGATCAGATCAAATTTTGGTTAACTAGGGCTAGTTACATTTCCAGCAGAAAATCTGACTAAATTAACGCTCTGTATATGTCTAAATCAGTGTGGCTTCTTGTTTTAAAAGGAAAATTGGAGTAAGCACTCAGTGCTGTACTGGTTGACCCATGGCTCACCTATGAGATGCTGTTTTCACTTCATAAACACAAAAAAGCCAGTTGGCAAACACATTCCAAGCTGAGCTTTTCTGTAGTGAAAATGTGACATGGAAACATCATGTCGTGTTATGCATGCAATCTTGTCAATCTATCTCCTACATTTACAGTGCAGTACTGCCTGAAGCGTGGTCTGGGCTCAGGGTCCCATTTGTAGCAGGTAGGGTACAAATAAATGAACTTAAAGCATGTTTTGAAGCCAGAGAAGATCTTGCTGCACTCACTGCAGAATTATGTGTTTCATCTGACAGTGTGGGAATCATAGAATCATAGAACAGCTTGGGTTGGAATGGACCTTAAAGATAATATTTTTCTACCCCCTCTACCATGGACTTTCACTAGACCAGTTCTATGAGGAGAAGTTTACTGGGAGAGAAGCAAACACAGCGAGATAAAGCGGAAAATGTTGCTGCTTATAACAGCACTGCTGGTCAGAAAGTAGACAGCTCCAGGAATGAATTCTGGCTGCCTCGAGCTGTTGGAAACTTCTGAGGGCAAGCCGTGGCAGGAAATAAAAAAGCACATTGAATAAATCACTTGATGCTCTGATTAAGAGGCATGGGACTGTGTATCATGTGATAGTTAAAGCCGTAAGCTCCAGCCTTGAAGATATTATTTGGTACACGAGCAGTCTGAATGGGCAGATGGTATTCATGAGCAGGATTACTATTTCTAGCAAAACAGGTCAAACCAAGTCACTTAGAAATGGAATTAAAATGTAGATTGTTATCTCTGAAGGTGTGTGACTTTTAAAAGAGAGCTAATGAATCGGACTGATTATAATTGCATAATTTTCAACAACAAAAACATTGTGTGTAGTAGAGAAAAGTTTTGCCTTTGTTTCCTTTCTGTCAGCTAACTACACACTCATTTTTCAGCATGAAATTTGCCTCCAAATAGGGATAGATCAGCTGACTAGTACTGATCAAATGTATTCATTTTCCTACACTATGTAATAAGGCCACAGGCTGACTGTCATCATGTCGTGAGTGAGAGCAGATGCTGCACATGAAGCGTGGTTCACTGGCAATAATGCCTATCCTTATAAATAATATTCAGACTCACTTCCCCTTGGCTTTTCTCTTAGCAAGCACCTTCATGGCTCGCTGACTGCTCTGAGCCAGGGCTTAAAGCAGGTTACATAGGCAGCTCTGGGATGAAACTCCCTGCAAAGGTACAGAATCACTAAGATCAACCATGTGGCAGAGGGGCCCACACTACTTCCTGTGGCAACCTCTGATTGTTGACTGGGCTGAAGCAGAGGGTAGGAGGATCTGCTTTTGCAAACAGAGATTCCAGAAGCCTTTCAAAACTCCTGTCTCCTCACAATGAAGTGACAGTAATTCCTGGGTAACAGCAAGAGCCAGGCAGCTGCTTGTAGGGCCAGGAGGGCAAGCTGGAGCAAAGTCCCTACAGAGGACCAAAAGGCACTTTGTCAAGGGCTTAAAGGAAGAAGACATCCCTCTGCCTTTTCTACATGAGCATCAGCTCTCTGGGACCATTTCTTGCAAACCCATTCCCAGCATCCTGCTTTGCCATAAGACCTCCCCAAACCCCAACACATTAGCACAGTATTAGCAGGAAAACATTGTCTAGGTTGACTTAATGGACGTGGAACACATGGGAATTCCAAGCGCTCTGCTTTGTCTTCCTGAGCTTGAGTGGGTGTGACCCTGCTCAGCTCCCTACAATGTGGCCAGATGCTTCTTCAGCCCTGGGGCAGCCTCCAAATCTCCTCGGCACCGGCTGACATTAGGCTCCCAAGCAAGCCTGGGAAGGCTCACTCGAGCCCATGTCTTGCCCAGAACCCTGCAGACAGGCACTGAGCAGCAGCCCACGCCACACGTGGTGCTGGTGAGAGGCAGCGGTGGCCCTGCAGCTCTCCAATGCAGGGAAGGCTCTGCCAGCCCAGGTCTCCCAGGGCTGCTCTGGCAAGCTGGGCCGGCTGGGGCTGTTGGAAGAGGCAGGCAGCTCCCTCACCTCAGGCAGGGGAGGAGGCAGCAGGCAACAACCTCACAAGCCTGAGCAGAAAGAGGCCACCAGCTTGGGACAGCTCTGCTCATTTGTGAGAAAGAGGGTGTCTCTTCCCTGCTCCACCTATGCCACTTCAACATTGCCAGTCCTAGGAGTATGAGAAAATTATACCTGCAGCTTCCACCAAGCCTGTAAAGGCATGGACAAGAAAATACACATTACCTTGGCTCCACTGGCTGTTGGAGCTATAGTGTGAAAAAGCCATGGAGCTGCAGAAGCACGAGAGGGTAACAGAGAGAGGTGAAGACTTAAGGGAGTTTGTCACAGAATTAATTACTCCTTGAAGAAAATGCTCATCATCAGGCAGCTCCCATACGAGACATGATTTCAGCTGGGCCTTCCGAGACAGTAGGGGCCAAAATCACCTTGTTACATCCATGGGAGAGAGGGCTGTGCTCTCCTCATACAGAGGATGGGCTGGCTAAGCAACACCAAGAGGGGTCACGTTGCATTGGGATATTTGTGTGGTGGGCACTGCACAATCTCACAGCAAGGCAGTGTTTGCTGCAAGGGGCTTGCACTGCAGATTGGTCTACTAGTAAAAAGTAGAAAGAGAGAGGAGAAAACAGACCATCACAACTTTATCTGGGGGAAGAAAGGAAACCAAAGCTGAAGGGGGTAAACCATGGACAAAAGACAAGAGAAAGAACAGGCAGTGAAACTGGCTGGAAGTGAAGGAACTGAGAAAAAGAGACGGCAAAGGGTTTGGCTTGATTGTCGACCTGTAGAGGACGTAATCAGAGACCCAGCACAGTCCAGGAGCAATACCAGCCAGCTTTGCCTTCCTGCTTTTGCTTTAAATGCACTCCCTGCATCAGCCAGCTCTGCCTCTGGGGTCAGAGAGACAGGCTGGTATGTGCAGAGGAGATGATGAGCTGTGTGATCCTGAAGAGAAAGATTGTGTTAGATCAATATCATACCAATTTCCATGTCAGAAGGTGCAAAAGCAAGCAACTATTTTGGCTGACTGCCAAAGATATACTTAAAAGATACAATCTTAGTCCCAGAGTAGATGTATAAAAAATTTTACAGTGACACTTGTATTCCAAGCCTCAGACTGTACTGCAGTTAATCAAAATGTGCACTGTGTTTCTTCTACCCATGCCTACATATGAATTTAATATGCGTGACCGGAACACTTGTGAGAGATGCCGAAACGAGGATTTTGGCGAGTAAAACAGTACCTTTTTAATGTAAGTATAAGACAAACACAGGGTAAACAGAGCCTTTAACAGGCCTCATCCAGGTCCAGGGGCCACAGAGATGGGGGCAGAGGGGCTGCAGCAGTTTGCCTCTCACAGGCACCTGCTCCTTCCTCTCTGGGTTCAGTCTTTCAGCAATGCTGGCAATTCCTGGCAATGCCTGGCAGTCTGTGCATTGGCCAATGGCTGTCCTTTTAAAAGTTTCACCTGAAGGACATTTATTGATTCTTTGTTTCTTATGTTTTCCTATTTGTCTTTTTTTTTCCCCTTTTATTTTAATAAATTGGAAATCAAGGTATGGAAAGCAAGAACTAGCAAAGGGAAATCAGTGACATTCCTTTCTGGGTCAAGGGAACCAGAAAGGTTGCCATTTTGTTGGCAAATATGCAAAGAACTGAACCTAAGCACATTCATTTGATGTTGCAAACAGGATTTAAATGCTGCATTAGGCTTGTGACTTCTCTTTTGACTTCTACTATCCATAATTCATTATTTGTTGCATGTGACTCATCAGTTAAATCATATGCATTATTTCTGCTATGTAGTGAGTTTATCTAAAACTGGTCTATTAAAAACAGTGTCCCTGAAATATCAGCAAAAAAAAGACCTTTTGCAAATGTTGGTAGAATGTAAAAAAGAAGCAAAAGTAGGGTAAGTTGAGCAAGGATGGTTCTTGTATAGGTAAAATATCTGGAAATATTTTATTTCCTTTTTCACTCCTGTCAAGCTATGCCAATTCACCCAGAGAGACTAGGAATAAAGGATGCAAAGGTTATGTCTGATACAGATAACCTCTCTTTTATCTCTTTATGGTCTCAGTTTCTGAGCTGTAATTTGAACTGGAGATCAAGTCAGTGTAACAAAGACACAAAACATTAGTCAGACTTCAGTAGGCACAGGTCCTGAGATTCAGTTTCCAAACTTTCCAGTTTGTGGCTAGCATCAGATGTCATAAACCATACCCCTATTCTTTTAAAATGGTTCAGTGGTCTGAAAGAAACATAAGAATACCAATGACAAATTACAGTATGCAGGCAGTTAGGTTTTCTTACTCTTTTTTGCTTTCTTTCTCCATTTATCAGATTTTATTGTAAATTCTAGATTGTCTCTTCACAAGCACCTTTTTTTGACAGTCTGCAGCAGAGAAGCAACATTTGACAGTTTGGCCCCAGCCTTTCAGAAAGAGAGAGAGAGAAGAGAGTAATTTGGGCTTTGCAGAACATATACTCACCACAGAGGTGCACCTTCACATAGGCTGAGTGTCATCACCACACCTTAATGCTGTAGTGATCCAGGGAAGCCTTAGTGTAAGTATGCATCAGGCACTGTTCAGCAAGATGGCCAACATGCAAATGAAAGATAAATAAATGACAAACTGCTACAGCTTCAGCTTGCAAAGTGTCAAGTAGCTCTTGGAAAGTGTTTAGAACTTTCCGCTTCAGGTAATTTCCATGGAGGCTGAGCGATTTCAGCAGGGGCAGAGTAGGTCTGTCACTTTGTGATATTGAGCCTCAGAGATCAAGGGGAGTGAGGAGCTGCAGAGCCCCCAAGCTGTGGGAGCTTTGCCCATGTGACAGCTACACACTCAGTAGACATGGCTCTGGCAGCGACTCCTGCAGCCTGTTGTTTTTCTGTGGCAGATGAATGGAGGTCCCAGGCACTCTAGACTCTGAAGCATTCCTGAAAAACCCGAGGTTATCTCTGTCTTGCTTAAGGATAGAAATCCCATTTTTAAGTTTAGCTGTCCTGAGGAAAACCCTCCTCTCCTCCATCTCCACAATGCAGGCAGTGCAGGAACCTAGAGACTACTTTAGGTATAGATAACAGTATCATGGCAATAGAGACAAGTTTGTTGACATCTACTGTGACACACAAAAGGAGAAATTTCTACTTGTTACCCCTACTTTTAATATCTGTACTACTTTATGCTAGCTGGACAGGTTTAATTGAGAAGAGATTAAATTATTAAAGCAGGTATATTTATCTTAGTGAATATTTACATATATGTTCTTCCATAGCAGCTGTGTACATGACAGACTAAGTAAATTCAGTTAAAAAGCCCAAATGAGCACAAGAGGCAGTAAAAATAATTCTCCAGGCCTCAGCAGAACCCACATCACCCCCTTTAATCACTCTCATACCCAGTAACTTTCTAACTTCATTATACAGACATTACACAGATGTTGGTGCTTTTATGTTGCTTCTCTTCAAGAGATTTATGTCAGTGTCTCTCAGGTTAAGGGTCACCCATGTCCTGTCCTGCCCTGCCTGCAGATCCCCAGGGGCGTGCAAAGCCTCCAGTGTCCGGGCTGGCCTTTTACTTTTGTAGGAGCCACCATGGGATCTGGGCTCCTATATGAAAGTAGTGGGCTGTGGGGTCAATCTGTGAGTAGGACACTCTTCTCTCCTCACTATTGCACATTGTGACACTGACTGTGTGCTACACTTCAGGCTGAGAAGCTTGGGATTTCACTAAACAGAGTTGCAAAGACAGGAGAAACTAGTCACTAAGTATGAGGAGTGCTGTGAGAGACAGAGAGAGAGACAGAGATTTAAGAGTGCCCAGTGGAGATGCCTTACTAAAGTCATACAAACCTAATAAACAGAAGAGCTGCTAATCAAAAGGAGTTAGGCAGTGAAAAGTTGGAGAGAAACTACTCAGCAAACACACAGTTTGTAATACAAAAGGAAGGGACAGATCATATTTTAATATGATTTCCATTGTATAAATAATCTTCTGTTTTTAATAATCTTCATCATATTTTCTGGCTGAAGATATTTATGTACATCCAGTGGATGAAGGATGGTCACAGAAGTTATGTTGTTTTAAATATATTCCTTGAAGCCAAGTGTTTCTCCTTTGGAAATAAAAACCAGCTTCTAAAAGTATGTAAAACTGAGAAGGGAAATTACTGAGCTCTGTAAGTATGAACTCCAGGGCTATAGAATGAGGAGAACATGCAGATATTTTCAGGGAGAAGAACAGGTGCCACAGAAGAGAAACATTACACATGCACTTGCATTTCTATCTCCTGGAATTCCCAAACGCTGGGCCCAAGTCATTGGTCACTGTGGTTACAGACAGATGTGACAGCTCCCTTTGAACAGACCATCGGCTGCTCTTTGTTGTTCCTGAGGCCCCCAGAGAGGAAGATGGGAGAGAGGGGCAGCCTTTCCCCAGCCTGCAGAGGAGGATGCCCATGGTGGTTCAGAGGCCTCTCAAAACCATACCCTGCTGATGAGCAGAAACAGTGCTGTAATGTACAGGCTGTGGCAGGGCACAGGGCAGAGGGATTGTCCCTGGGAAGCTGATCTCGTGCGAAGGCAGGGAACAATGTGGCGTTAATATGCAGCCACTGGCACTCCAGGCAGCATCCATAAGCAAAGCCACCATTTTCTTCAGAGGTTGGACTGAAGCAGAGGGAATGACTGAGAGCCAGAGAGCCACATCCCAGTGTGAACCTGTTCTCTTTCTTGCCAGGGCTCCACATCATTGAGTGTTTGCGTAACAAAAGTGTCCAATCAACACACCACTGTGCAGGGACCTGGATGATCCTGAGTCAAGGACTCTTTGGCACAAGTTATTGCTCTAACCCCAAGTGTGGGCAGTCAAAAATGAAATGAAACCCACCACAACTGGAGTGAATTTAGTCCTTATATAATGCTGGCTTTTGGAAGGAATCATTCCAAGTGATACTCCCTTGATTCTTTTATTTGTCCTCTGAGTCAGAAGCTTGCACTCTACTCGTGACATTCTGCCCAATTTTTGCTGGGATCTGTCTGTGTATTCATGTGGATATCACACATCATTTTGCAAATTGCTCTTGCTGCACTCTTGGGTAAATATATGTTTAACAGTTTTTCCAGTCTTCTTACTGACTTGGCTAACCATTAACAAAATCATCCTTTTTACAAAGTCCATGAAGTGTCTGTAAGCACAAGGTGCAATGTTCTTCTCTTCAGCACACTAGGCTCTGGTTTTCAAAGATGATGAGTTGCAGCCTCCTGAAATGTTGTTCCATTTGCACATGTGAACTAGAAATACTTAACTTGTTGCTTTATACAAGATTTCCAGGCTCCTAGGGCAACTCTTTTTGTACCTCTACATAAATCCTCAGTAGATAAAGAGGGGCTTTGGGTATTATTTTTATGAACTATATTTGTGCTTCTCCAGCTTCCTGTGTATTGCTGGTCAGGGAAGAGGTCAGAAAACAGTTCATCACCAGTCTTCACTGTAGAAAGCAAATTGTGGACAAACAGCACCCAGGGCAGACAGGCTGGTATGAAGTGATCTGTCGAGAGGTGAATGGGCTGTTTACCTAAGGGCAAGCCACCAGGGTGGAGATAACAGAAGGTCCAATAACTAAGGAGTGATTTCAGTAATTCAAATTTTAAAGGAACATAATATAGTAAGCAAAGATGCATAAGAAGAGACATGTAGAGGGAGAGAAAGCAGCAAGATATTTCCTGGGAAATTGCATGGGTACTCCTGCATCTGTAGACATAATCTGAGTTTGACTCAGCCCTCTAATCAAAGGGCACTGCCAACTATGTCCAGTGAACTAACAAATGCTGGCTTGTTTGGAAGGAAGAGCAACATTGCTACAATTATTTCTGATGGCACTATTTGCCTAGAAGGTACGTGCCTTAAAGAAGACTCCTCGGCATGTACATGGAAACAATTAAGAGCTTGACTCACGGACCTTGTCTGGAAGACCCACCTCTTGAAGAAGCTGCATTCTGTCTTGCTTAAGGGTGTATTTGGGGAGACTGTTTTGAGAAAAAAACTGTAGCAATTCTTCCTTGAGGAGGAACCCAACACACGCTTTCATATCTCATTATCATCCAGATGCATTTCCCACGTTTTCAAAAAATGTTCTTCTATATTGTGCGGCAATGTGAAAAACTCATGGACAAGCCACCCAGGGAGGGGAAAAGTGAAACTTTGGGAGAAGTTACATGCCTTATGACTTTGGCACTAGCTGATCTTAGAACCATCAAAAGGGGATGGTATCTTCTTCCTTGCCCCAGCCTTCTCCCCTTCTTCCTCTTCTGTCATCTGGGCTGCCCCAGCTCCCTGACCTGTCACAGAAGTAGCAGAGGGCAGAATGGAGAAATGGGGACTGGGCAGTGAGAGAGGCATGGAGAGGAAAGAAGACTCTCCTTCTGCTGGCAGGGAGGTTGTGACACCTTCAACACCATGTGCAGCTTTGAGTACTGAGAAATGTGCAAACACTTTGATAAACTTTGGTATGAAACAAATTGTTGGGGTCACAGGGAAATCACTTATCTCTCTAACTACCTTCAGTTGCCAGACTCCAAAGTAACATACCAATTGTTGTAAAAGAACATTGACTTTCAAGTTGAAGGCTACATTTCAAGTCCAAGATGATAAACCTCCATAAATGTACTTAAAATTTTCCTTCAAGAGAGGAGAATGTTCTATCACAGAGAGACTGTACCGCATATGCTTCCTGACCCAGTCTCTTTCTCAGAGGGAAAGCAAGGGCCTTTTTCATACAGTATATATTTCTAGCCATAAAACAGACCAGGCATCTGTCACTCAGAAAAGAATAGAGAAAGTTGAAGGCAAAAAAAAAGACAAGCCAAGTCATAAAGATCCATTTTACATCTAGAAGATGCAGGCAATAAAGTCGTGAGTCATGCTTAACAAATTTGTCTGCTATTTTGTGACTAATGCATTAAATTATATAATTCACAAATGCACAGCCCTTTAGGATTTTACTAAAAGCTGTTTGCTGATTTAGAGATAGCAAAATGAAGTGAAAAAGCAGGGCCTTTTGGAGGAAGGGAAGCAATCAGCACTAATGGATTTATTGTGCAAAAGCCCACGTGGTTGAAGAACCACGCACGTACACACACATCTGGCTGGTTCAGCTGTCAGTAGTTGTGAATGCAGCTTGCTGATGCCAAGCAAAATCCTGTATCAATACAATAAGTTTTTTGTTCATTTTTATAATATTTGTTCATTTTTATAGCCACAACTGTAACAACAACAGAAAACAAACTTCTAGGTTTTCCAAGAGAAAGTTAAATTTGAACAAAGTTAATCAAAGTCCATGCTAAACAACTCAGCTAATAGGTTGGCAGAGCTTACCTACTGAGTCACAGAGGCACTGCTCCAATATTTGCAATGACAGCAGCTGGGATATCACTGTCAAAAGAGAGGAGAAACTCATTCCCTTTACGATCACGTCTCTGGCCCCTGAATATAGGTCAGAAGTGTGTGCACCTTTGTTATTGCATAGATGCAGCACATTGCAATGCCAACAGCAAATTTCAAGAAAACGTAACCTCAGAGACACATAACGACCAAATCTTTATCTTTAAAAACCAATAAAAAGTAAAGTTGTGAGGAGGGCACATGTGGTAAGTGGGTAGAAATCATAAAATAGATTCACCTTAGGTAAATAAGCTAAATCTCTGCCCAGCAATATAGATAAGAAAAACTTTTTCTGGTACCTGCAGGGAAAGCACCAATCAAGCTGAACTCTGGATGCAGGTACTTGGCTATTGGGATGCAATGCCAGGGCTCAGAATTATTTATCTTCCCTTCACACTGTTCAATAGCACCCAGGACTCTTCATGCTCTAGGGCTGTTGTCTCAGCCATGTCAATTTGGGTGGGTTCACCCCTGGTTTCAAAATATTTAATTATCTTTCGTAAAAGCTCAGCTCTTGCATTTATGTGGTCAGTGAAGAAACTCCACTTCCCCTTTTAAAGCTACTCATATCCTCAGAGTTGCAGATCCAAACACAGAAAATAAAAGTGCTAAAGTCTCAGGAAACAGGAGGCTAAAAAATAAATTAATATTCAGTATTTTCAGAAACATTATGAATTTTTAAGCAAGTATTATTTTTTTCAGAAGGACTGATTCATGGGTTTTGGGTCTCTGGTATGATAAGCGTAAGTTTACATAGCCTTCTTCCCATGGCAGTGAAGAGGAGCTAAATAATTCTCAGAATTCTAATGCTGGTTAATATCACACATAACACAGAAGAATTTTTCACCAGAAAGATAGCTGATGACACATGCTTATTTTATAAAAAATTAGAGTTTACCATAAATATATGATTCCTTAAAAATTCCACATTGAAGAATTTAACCTTTGGTTAGTGATTCTAAAATATAACACTTAGAAATCACATTTTCACAAACCCTTAGAAATCACATTTTTAAAAGAAAATGCAATTCTGGGAAAGCTCTTGAAAAAAATCAGTATGCTTCAAAAACTGATGTTAAGAAGGCCTCCTGTTTAGCAGTTATTTAAAGTAATGATTTCCAACTAATTTTTAAAATTTTTTACATATTGCATTGTTATTTCCTGATTATGATCATACCATGAATAAACCAGGAAATGCTACAGAAAAAAAAAAAAAGAGTAATACATTTCCATTTTAATGGGGAAATTGTATTTTCACTGGATTTTTTTCAAGGAACAGATTAAATGGATTAGTAACTGGTTTTAAAAGGACAAGTGAGATCATTTTGCACATTTCTTTTTCTTCTAAGTAGAGGCACTCTATGGAGGCACGTCTTGCAAGCGTGCAGTGTCTGCTTCTGATAACAACCCTGGGCACCCACAGAATCTGCCATTTTTAGATCAGTGTGGTACATTTAACACAACAAGACACACCAAATGAAGAGCAGGATATATTCATCTCAGCACAGAGTGGGTAGGTTGAGATGAGTTAAACGAAGCTCTGATTCTATACAGGGTACATTTTAATTATGTGTTATACTTTGAATATAAAAGAAGACCTGGTTTACCCAACATTTATGTAACATTTTTCCTCATTAAGAATTTATTAACAGTTTCATCAGCACTTAAATCACAAGAAGGAGAGCTAAAAAACCACTCAAGTCCATTTAAAACCATTAATTAGCTGGGCAACCTGATTGTTCATTCACAACAGCTGTTGCCTCCTTGGGGTTTCAGTGATCAGCTGTGGAAATAAATGCACACTGGAATATATTAAAATAAGAGAGAGTTGGTTTGTTTGTTTTTATTTTTGTGAAGGAAACAGTCCCAAGCAATCCTCAAAGGTGGAAACATTTCATGGAGGCATGAAGTACATAAACCTGCACTGTCAAAATTGCTTTTGTTTTCCTGAGGAGCATTTAGAACACTGAAAATATCTCCTGCTGCTACATGATTTACTTCCCTAACAAAGAACACAGAATGCTTTTCTGAATCACAGCCATGTGGGGCTTTACTGTATACTGCAACTCTTTGTTTGATTCATAATTATCCGATAGGATTTGCAGCTTTGGCCTCTGTTCCCCCTGAAAGCGATGGGAGCCATGTTATTGATTTCAAGGAGACGCAAGTGTCAGCAGCTTTTCCATCCACAGCAACTACATACACGCAAGAACACACCACTTTGGGCTCCAGTTACTTAGTTAAAAGTTAAGTGTACCAGAAAATAGCTCATCTTTATCTACTCCTTACTTCCTGCAGCCAGTGAAGACATGCAGTGATGATGCTGACAGCAATTTCCCTTTTTGTCTTAGGACACCAGGTCTTACACTGCCTCTACCTCTACAGAGAACTAGGTGCTGTTGTAGGCCTTCTGCTACTGCCTAGGTTGAGAGGACTTTTGAACCAAGAAGGTTTCAAATATGAAGCCTTTTGAAGGAGAATGACCTTAATATTCATTTGAACAGAGGCTGACTCATTCAATTATTTTGCACACTGTGACTGAAGAATAGCAGTAATTTCAGCCAAAAAACACTACCCAGCTAGTGTAAATCACACAATGTCAATGATATATCTTGCTTTTAATGTAATTTTAAAAATGGTCTGCTCATGCAATCTTGTCTCAGCTGGTGCAGGATGTATTGATGAGGATAGAATTTTTCATGTCTGTTCCAGAGGGAATATGACTCACTACAGTAAAATCCAAATCTCTTCTTCCCTCCCTGCAGATGATCACAATTCCAGGAAACAATTTTTGTGTCATCCCTTAGTAGTAACTGGAGATCAACCTCTGAAAACCTCTGAAATCTCATCTCTTCAGGCAAGAACAGAGAGCTGGCGAGTCGCATTTTCTTCAAGTACCTCTAATGAGTAGATTTAGAATACAGTCAACATATTTGAAAATACATTTGAAAATACATTCCAAAATCACAACCCTAACTCACCTAATTTCTGTGACAGCTTCCACAGGGAAAATGTGTCCACTTGTTCCTGCTTCACCATGGAGAAAACAGAAAGAACTGTTCTGGCCTTCAAAGAACCAATGTTTTTTCCCCAAAATTATGAACTCCAGCTTTTACAAACAAACTTGTGAAAGAGTCTGATGTTTGCTGATATTACCTAATTAGTTATATACTAACATCAGAGGCTTAGAGGGCTTGTCAATCATTGGCTTTTATAAACATTAATTTTAAATTTTCCATCATCCTACAGGCTGAAAAATTTTCAAGTAGTAATTTTTAATATAAAAGTATTCCTAATTATTTTGGGAATTAAAGTATAAGAGCTGAGTATACTATTTGGTTTCTTTGTAAATAAAGAAGAGAAATACCCATGAGCATGATTATGCATTCCGTTCCTGATTCCTGTCTAATAATGCAAATTTGGCTTTGATCTCTTCTAGCCTCTATAGGTAGCTCTGAAGGTGAGAATGTTGGGGTTTTTTACCAATTCTGTATGAAATATGTGAGTTTGCTTTTGCAAAACAGAAAGCAGCTAATTATGATTTTGCTGCCTTTCATATTTGATAGAGTTTTCAATTCTGAATTTTCAAATTTACTTGGAACAGAACATTTTGTGATGCACCTATTCTGTACGAGGAAAATCCACCGCCTCCCTGTAGATCCCTGTCCTGATTCTGACACTGTCTAGAAAAACTTCCTCATCTTTAGTCCCATTGTTTTTCAATATTATGAAAAGGAAGGGGATATTCAAAAGGGAAATTAATCTAAAATGCATAATAAACAGTTGCTACTCTGTTGTGAAGGACTGGAGGTTATTACTGTTTTTTCACATGCTCTAATAAAACATCTTATGTTGCTACCATGATTCTGTTACACACTCAGCAGATTTTAGGGTTTGTTTTACAAATACATTTACTTCCAATTGCCAGCCTGATCCCTGAAATAGGATATTCTACAAGTTCAGGTTACAAAGAAAGCAAGGAAAGATAGAATTTTACTCTCAAGCAAATAAATAATGTTAGGCATTAACCGGTGTGAGAAATTTTATATTTTAAAAATCATTTAATTGTTCAAAGTAAAAAAGAATAGCATTTATTCACAAGAAGGGCTAAAGTTCTTTGGGACATTCAAGACAAGGAACTAGTCATATTTTTCCAAGAATATTGGCTCCTGATTGTGCCCAGTAACTTCTTGCCAGTGAAGGTGGCTTAGGAATGTTAAATGTACATGCACAGACATGTGCACTGACAAGTCATGCTGTGCCTTAATATTTGAACTTTCACTGTTTATATGTTTAATAATATGTGAACCCTGCCTGGGTCATCTGAGGTCATCGTAGCCAATGAAACCACAGAACTTGTTCAGGCAGGCATTTAATCTTGTTATCCAAGTCAAAACCCCAAAGGTTTCAATCCAGACCTGGCCAAAAACAGCGGCTTGGAGTGAACTCCTAACTGAGGTCCTTTGGAGGAAGAATAAAGCAGAACTGAAGACAAAGGACCTGCTAAGATAGGGAGAGGAAACCTGGTCAGTAAGAGAGACAAAGTGTGAACTGTTCTGCTCCTTAAACACTCGCTACAGTGAATATTTTAATATGTCCCCTAGCAGGGATAAATAGAACCCATAGTATTTCAGTGAAGGGAAAAACAAGACAAAAGAAGAGTTTTCAATGAATGAGGCAAAAAATAAACACCTAGTCCAGGTATGCAAGCCTGTAATGGTACAATCTCCCATTGAGATTGCTGTTAACTGGACAGAGGGAAAAAGAAGAGAAGGAGGAAGGAGTGAGCACAGGATTTTGTGAACCAGGTTTCTAGAAAATTGTTGATGATATAGGAAGACCTTTGACTGTGAATTGTGCCTTTAAGCCCAGCATGTACATAATTCTGCTCTCCTGTACACCAGCTAAACAGAAAGTCACTCAATTTCACTTGACTGATTTAGACAGCCTCTGTAGAGAGCATGAGTTGAACAGATGCGAGTCAGGGTGTTTGCCTGCTGCTGTCACCCCCAGAGGAAATCTCATAGCTGCTGAACTTGCTGGAGCTTCTGAAGAGACATGGTTGGCAAAAAA
Source organism: Erpornis zantholeuca (assembly GCA_013400515.1). NCBI lineage: Eukaryota > Metazoa > Chordata > Aves > Passeriformes > Timaliidae > Erpornis > Erpornis zantholeuca. The sequence goes on along the minus strand of VZTN01034056.1, from coordinate 125,077 downwards.
TGGTCAGCCCTAGAGATGACTTACTCTGGGATTTCACAAAAGGCAGTGGAAGAGGCGGAGTACGGTCCAGAGGGGCCAGTGATAAGCAGAGATACAGATGTGCTTGGAATGGCCTTCTGACTGGTACAGGAACAGCCCAACAGCACAGAGTATAGCAGCTCATCTCACAACTATCTATGAGTTCCCAGGCTTGTCCTCTCTGACCTCGTTCCAAAGTACTACTCCATTAACAAAAGATCCAGCTGAAGAGGTTTCCTGCACCCAGAGAGTCATCCCCTCCTCTCCTGTAGAAGGTGATGCTGTCACCAATAGAGGTTCTCTCAGACACAGCTCAGAGCCCAGTCACACAACCCATTGGATCAGCTGCAGCAGGGAGAGAGAGAGGAATATTTTAAGGCAGATTTGTCATCACATGTTTGTAACATGAGGGTAGAAACTTAGCTGCTCTGCAGCACAAATCCTTGCAGCTCTGAGGTCTTACTGTGTTGACACTCACAACTTGACAAGCTAACTCAAGATGAGTTCCCTTGGATAGCAGTTTATTCGGATTAGTGCTGAGATGGAAGCAAGTGCTGCAGTGCTCTTACTGAGCTTTCATTCTTCAGCATGAAGTACGTTGTGGAGAGCACACATGCTTTATTAAAGCATAAGATTTCTTCTTTGTCTTCCTATATACAGTGAAAGTTTGATTTATCCACTGGCTTTGGACTCTAGTTTTATTTACTGTGGACTACTAACTCTTCAGGTTTTACACATTGCACAACAGATGATCCTACTAAATGTGTCATGCCTAACAGCCTGAACACTGTTAAATTAAATTACAAAGGCCTCAGACAAAAAAGTAATACTTAGATACACACGGTAGGTAATGCTA
>VZTN01034056.1:56805-123746 GCA_013400515.1 Erpornis zantholeuca | reverse complement strand
AACCATTCAAATGTCAGAATAGAAATCAGTGTTTTTCTCTTCTGGTGGAAGCACAGAGAGACTGTGGCTCAAACAAAAGGGAAAGCTTCTTCAAGCTCTCAACCATAGATTACAACATAGACAGAAAAAAAAATTCAAATGCTGAAAAAATATAAACAAAGCCTTGAAATGCTCAGGAAACTTTGTTTACACAGGTGTGACACATTATACCTATAAACATAACCCCCACTACTTAGCCAGACTTCTGTGAGAAGGTGCAGTGACACTGGAGAGGAAGTCTGATGGCTCTAGGCAGGTCACAAGGGCTAAAGAGACCATTATTTATCTCATCTTAGGGGTGTCCAGATTGAGAAGTAACAATCTAGTTCTGCTTAATCTAATTACTCCATCTAAATTACTGCCTAGATGTTGAATAAATCCTTCCCAGCAAGAAAACAAAACCCGATGTTTTTGTGGTTTTTTCATACAGAGCAACAAACTCCCTCCAGCTCAGTAGAGTTTACTGTGTAGTTTTCTTCTGGCCATGACGTTCCTGTGGTGTGCACGTCTGCATGCTGACCACGAACTCGTTTTGTGTCATTGAACAGCGAGAAGGGGGTAACAGCCCTCTCCCTTTTCACTTTTTATCTCTAGTAATGGGTGTGCAGTTGGACTATCTATGAGCCAGCTTGTTTTCAGCCACAAGAGGAAGCAGCGGGAATGGTCTAGTACACTAAAGCAGGAACAGAGAACGTATAGGCAGCCAACTTCTACCATCCACTATAGGCAATTGGTGCCTTGATACAGGAGAATGTTGCTGAAGAAGTCCCTCAAGACCACTTTTTTTATTTAATAACATGTGAGTTCACAAATTGTAACTCTTCTTCCTCTCTATGCATACCACCACTGACATCTCCTCACTATCTGCAAATAGATTTGCATGCATTTTAAAATTGAGGTTTCAGATTAATATAATAGGAAACATAAATTTTTAGATCCAAAGCAATAAACCGGATTTGAGGAAATGCATGAAAAATCCTAAAACTTCAGCTACTGGCAAAACATGATACTACTCAAGAGGGAAATTTTTCCATAAGGTACTGAGCCGAATTTGTAATGACATACGTAGATGAAGGAAAGAACCCTGTGATTCAATACATCATTATTACATGTATATCTGACAGCATATATGCAGACAGACATGTTGTATATACTGTACAAAACCCATGTTTTCTGTTCAATATCATTGTTTTCTCTAAGAAAAATGAACTCTAAAATATGTGATACCTTTTACAAACTCAAATTATGAATAATTTTAGTTAGTAAAAGTCATCCAAAGCAAATAAAAACCATCAGGAATTTTCCTCCCTAAAGATAATAACCATTATATTAATATTTGGAACAGTACAAGGTAAATTATATCTGTTTTCTTTTAAATATTAGAAGGATATCCAGATCTCTGAAGATTTCTCTTTCAAAGATGGTGGTGGCCATCTCAGAGTTTATTAGAGACAGACATAGTTTCCACTCTCATCTCATCAGCAGCATGACAGTGAGCAGCAACATGAACAATCCACACCCCTAGCTGCAGTGCAGCAGACTGTAAGAGGAGGAAGCTGTTGGCAGTGGCTGACCTGACCTGAGGAGAAAACTTATGAGTCATGGAGCCTTTATTGTTTTGAAGATTAAGTTTGCACTCTTCATGAAAAGAATTCTCCCTCATCCTTTGCCTCAGGAGGAAAATTGAAACATGAGCCTGTTGGAGCGTGAGCAGTGAGGAAGGTTCTCATGCAAATGGTTGTTTTAAGAAGAAATGAAACCATGTGAAAGTGGCTGATTTTGTTCATCTAGAAACTGTGTTTTAGTGCTCAGTTTGACACCTCCATTCATATTTTGAAACATTCACTCTTGCATTCTACATCTTGATCAATAGCTTCTTGGCTATTTTGTACTGAAAGTTCCCCAGTTTCATTCTCACTGAAAATTACAGGCTCAATAAATTACCTAAAACACCAGTAAAGTTTAGAAAGCTGAACAGAAGAGCTTTGTGATCCCTCCCAGCTTGTAGGAATCTTTTTCTTCCTGAGAATTTCTTACCACATTAGCCCGGGTAGCTCTGACAAAGCCAGAACAAGGAAAATGCTCAATTACCCAGACTAAGAAGTGGTGAAATATTTTATGCTTTCCAGAACTTTACTGTAAAATAAGACACATTTAGAGTAAGACAGCAAAAAGGAAGTGATCATTCCAAGTCCCTCCAGATACAGTCAGTGACTGTATCTGTAGACTGCCTAGAGATAAAGCTCTTCACATCATGTATCCTTCCCACAGACTTCAGGGGTACAAGAATAAATGAAGGTAAATGTGATTTACCTTCTGCCACCTCATAGGATTGGAACTTAGTAACATGAGTGATTTTGTTTCTATACAGACAGCATAGAATACTGTCTGGTGATATTTCCACAATGGTTAAAGGTTTCCCAGTACCCCAAAGCATACATTTTTGGCTGCTTCCCTTTATCACTGGATGACTTCAGAAAGGTTGTGTCATGGGTTAACATGTTTTTACTGTGCTATCTTTGAAGTCAATGTTAGCATTTCCATTTTTCTCTATAAAAATGACATATTTTCTGGTAAAATATTTCTGGTAAAGTGTTTCATCTCCTCTGAGTTGAATTTTTAAAAAATAAATGCTAAAAGATGAAAAGGTCAAAAGCCACCCCCCATGCTTAGGGAACTAAGCCAGTCCCAGTTCCTAATGCTCAAGAGAGAAGATTGTTATAGAGACGAGTCACCCACATCTATTTATTGCTGCTCCCCACTGTCAGGGATGGAACAATAGAATAAAGGGGCAACTCTGTAGGGCACTGCACTCAGTAGGGCAACGCTTAAGAGAGGCTTTGCATGTGTGTGAATTACGGTTTCATTAACAACTGATGTAAATTGGTGTCAGTGACATCATACAGCCCTAAACGATGTCCATCAGGCTGCCTGCTTTCCTGCAGACACACCATCTGTTTCAGTCAAGGGCGCTAGAGGCTCGAGTCAAAGCCTATTGAAGTTACTGGAAAGATTCCCGTGAATCTTTGCCTCTGTGACTCATCCAGAGCTTATACAATGCACAAAATGTCAGGCTCACAAACTGCACTGTGCCAACACGACAGCTAAAGCCTAAACAACACAAAGCAGCAGTCAGCTCCCTCACACCAGTCTATGCCAGGATTTGGTCTGCTAAAACCATCGCAGCTGCAGCCGTGTATAGCAGGAGTACACAAGAAGAGGAGAAAACTCTGAACTGCTGCCTTTTACTGAGAGGACTTTAAGAGACAAGAGGACTCTCTTAGAGCCAGAAGAACCAGTTCTGCATCTGGAGTGATACTGCCATCAGTGAAGATGATGTGCCTAAAAGGAAAAACGTGGGTCAACAGTGCCTTAGTAAATCAAACACCACAGGAGAGATGGGAGGAAAGAATCTCTGAAGGAACAATAAGACTAAGCAGAATTCAGTGGCAGTGAGTAAAATGGGAGGTTGACATAAAAATAGTCAGCTGTATCTATAGATTTAACTTGTCTTCTCTAAGTAGAGACGACAGTGTTTTTCTTTCTCAAGATTATATAAAGGTACCCTGTTCCCTGCATGGAGCTTCCACTGAAGTCAGTGTGAGTCATTTGTGCAGACTGCTGGAAAATACATTCCCAGGAGAGCTAATTATTGCATATATCAAAATCAGCTTGCAGAAAAGGCTTTATAAACATCTGCCACTGTTTCATTATCTCCAGTTGAGGAAACAGAACAACTGTCAGCCTAAATGACATGGTTTGGTATTTTTCGCAAATTCTGAAAATAAAGCAGTGGAGGGCAAGTACTGATAACGTATTCAATTTTCAAGCTACTTTCAGGTAAAATGTGTATTTTAAAAAGCATGCAAATTTTATCTCCAGTCTCCCATCGGAACAGGCAGTTGTTAGGACCTCTTCTCTCACTTTATGTACAAGAGACAACCAAAAGGCCCCCCAAGCATATATTTACTCTTGGACTTGCATAAAACAGAACACTCCACCAGTGCTAATTTTTCAGAAGAACTCAATGAGGTGAGAAACATAAAATTTGAATGTATAAATCCAGCAAAACAGAAATGAGATTTTATTAAGGACCATGCTTACGTGCTGCTCTCCATGGATTAAAAAGTCCATTGGCCTAAAATTTATGGCCTAAAAATTTGTGACTAGAACCTGTCCTGTCTGCAAAGACTTACCTATATTATGTTTATAAACCTTTAAAACTTGAGTTGCTTGTGATCTAGTCAAGATCTTTAAGCGATCAAATCCTTTTATTGATCAAGTGCTGAACATGAGCCTTATGTATGGCAATGGAGATCCATTGGATCCAGATTGCCATTGTCCCAGCATCAGCAGCAGTAGAGGCTCTATGGCAATCCTGAGCATTAAGCTCCTAAAACAGATACGAAGTTTGTTCTTACTTTCTCATTCCGGGAGGAAAAATGAGAGGCTACAGGCAGGAAAAAGGAAAAGGACTTCAGAAATCAGGGAGATGGAAAATAAGGGCAAAATCTCAAGAAGAACCCCTAATCCTGAAACTAAACTCTGGGATTTGCAGCATGTCAGTGTTTGTTTGTTTTCCCGACAGTCCCTGGCTTAGATTTCTTGCTTTTTCTGCGTCCCATGTCCCAAAAAGATGAAACAAGGCTTCTTTTCTGCTTTTCCAAGGTTGTTTATTTTTCTCTTATCAAAAGCTCAGAGACACAGCCAGCGCTGTGACCTCCAGGAACACAAGTGCAGAAAAGGGCAATGGCTACTCACAACAGCTACCTTTTATGTCTAATATTGACCATTAAGAAAACTCTACCTACTTTGTTTTGTTTCCAACACCAGTAAATCCTCATCTTATTGATATGTCTTTTCAATGCTAACTTTTTTCCACCAACCAACACACCACAGGAACTGGTGTCAGAGAAGAAAGGAAGAGAAGAGAAGAGAAGAGGAAAGAAGAAGAAAGAAGAAGAAACCGACACCCGAAAAAAATCTCCATCTTGTCCCTATATAATACATAGATCAAGATCCTAAAAGTACAACTAAACTCTCTGTGGTACACTAAACAAAAATCTCTTCACCTCTCTGGTGCATTCAGGTTCTCCCAAAAGTGGAGGGAGCTTCTCCAAAAGCCTAGGTTGCTGGCTAGGCCATTTTTGAGGAGCTCTGGGGATATAAAGAAACCACCAGAGGAGCAGGAGAAGCTTTCAGGCTTCGCTGGACTTGGACAGCAGCAGAATCTTTCTGGATTAGTGGTTCTTTGTATGCCTCGTACTGAAGAGGGTCCCTTCTCCTGAGGGACTTTTCTTGGTGGGTGAGGAAAGCAGTTTCACATGACACTTCCTCCATATGACTTGCAACATACTGAGGCAATAATATCTCTCACTAGGTACAGCCCACTGAAAAATAGAATTGTGATAAAAGTTTGCACTCATCCTTATTATCTTGTAGTAGAGATTGAGGATTAAATAAAAATTATAATTCAAAATAAATATTTAGCAAAAAATCAGAAAGGGAATAAGGATTATGTGATTTTTTCCAGGCTGACAATGTTTCTCTTAGTTCATCTGTTCTATGTAGGCCTTCCTTATACACATTTTCCCAATAATTTGTCAGAGGAAGATGCAGCTACACACCTGTCCCCTGTACAGCTTGCCTTTTAGGCAGTGTGGCATCACACAAGCAAAATAGTCCTTATTCGTCAGAGCAAAACAGCAGAACAGTTTGACTGGCTCAATAACTATTTAAAAAAAATATCAAGCTGATCTATGTAGCTGTCATGAGCTTCAGCATCTGCACAGTTTTTTATCTTTTTAACACTTCATTGATTTTTACACAGTAACAAGACAATTCAAGAAAAAAAAAAAAAAAGAAAAGCAGCAAATCTGAAACATGATACATAAATAGAACAGAAAATGGACTCAAGGACTAAAATGGCTCCGGATGCCATTTTTACTGATGGTGGCTTTGGACTGAGCCACATTACCTTGGAAAAACATGGACCTGAACAAAATATACTGCTGGGTTTTTGTTTTGTACAAACATTCTCTGCAGTCCTTTCCATATACCTGTATTCTGACCAGGTACCAGTGTTAGTGAAAAGTTACTCTAAAGAAATTAATTGATATTAACTGGAATAGGAAAAATTATACTTAAGTTCAAAAAAGCAGTAGCTGTATCTACCCCTAGGGCATTTCTAATACAAGAACTTATGATGTCCTCTCAAACACTGTTTATGGCTGATAACTTCACTCTACTTCCATTTTGCCACAAACTGAGAATGCAGCAAATACAGAAAGGCATTTTCCCAGTTCCTGGAAGGTGGCTATGTTAGAGCAGGTTTGGGCACAACTCAGATCTGCCTTTCTCCTTTGAATAACATTAGTAGGCCTAAAATGGTTTAATTTAAAAAGATTCAGTAACAAAAGCATCATTTTGCACTGTGTAGCAGGTATCTGAGACCCTTTGTTGTACTTTTTACTGCTTACCAATCCATGTGCTTCAAATTTACATGGGAAAACACTGGCATCAGCCATTATCTGGCCAAACTGGAAGAACTCTAAGTCCTATCAAATATATAGCACAGGCTGCACCTAGTATTTTACCACTGTATTTATAGAACTGGAATATGGAAACATTTAACCAGAGAAAAAACGACACTCTTATTATGGCTTGACCAATACAGAAATTACAAAGTCTATACTAACACTGCTCAAAGGATTCCTGCTTAAGGGAAGATGCCTGAAGCTGAATTTCCCTTTTTGTCCCAGTTCGTTCAAATTTGTTGCATTTTTTTCCCTGCAGTTTGCTTTCTCAGCAGAAAGAATGTAAAGACGTGGGACACTCAGCTGAGCTGAGCATGCCTGTGATGATGGATGAGGGGACTAGTTGCCAAAAGCTTGTACGCAGTGCAGCACTCTCACAGAAAACCCTGTGTGTGAGTGCCACGCTGTGAGGCACTGCCTGCATGGGGCTTTTTCAGGACAAAGCAGAGCATCGTGGGTCCCTCTGTTCAGAAAAAATCTAATTCAGATTGGAAGGAATGCAGAGAAGGATGCTGGGGATCTAAAACCAGCTCATAAGAGGAGACTAAATTAGCCAAGATTGTTTCATTAAAAATAGTCTGTGAGGGAATATGACAGCTTTTTGTAAAAGCACTGGAAAGGGACACGAAGAGGGGGAAAGAAAGGCTTAAGCAATGGTGTAATGTTGGCACAAGAACACATGGCTGCAAAGCAGGCACACACAAACTTAGGCTGGAGTTCAGGGATTATTTCTACCCATCGATAAAGTGATGCCCTGGAGCTGACTTCCAGTCAGGAACAGGGACTGGAAAAGGCTTAATGAGTTTTAAGATGAAGAATGATAAATCCTTTAAAAGGATAACAGGAAAAGGCTGCCTACAATGGGAGACAACTGGATTCAGTTTTAGAAGATTTTTCCAAATACTAAGCTCCCAGAAAATTGCTATATGCTATATCAAATTTGCAAAACTCTGTGCAGTATTTAGTCTAGAAATGTATATTGAATTCGGTTCTTGGCTTAAAAATATTGCTATTTCAAAGTGTCACGTATAAAAACCATTTTGCATAGAGAAGGAAATTTAATGGCACAATAGTGTTGAGACAGAGTTATTTCTGATTTTCTCAATTTGTATCATCCCTTATTTCCAAATACTTAGATGATCCTATTATTGTAGTTAAACCTTCCATCATTATTTTGCAATAATGATGGAAGTACAAGTAACTACCCTCATTATTTTGTGGCTGCAATACAAAACACAAAGTGGTAAATTAATTCATTCATTAATAAAGCATGCTGTAATTCCCAGAACTACTCAGTGAGAAAGATCTTTTAAATTACTACACTCAGAATTTGGAACCTCTCCCTGAAACACTGGAATGGAAAAACAGCTAGGCCAGCTACCTCAGACTTATTCAAATCTTGGCTCAAGGACCAGTGATGACCCTCCAGAAGAATGAAATCTTTTCAAATATTCTGGTTTTTTAAACTACATTGCCATTCAATTATCTCAGCTACATCAATAGCCTTACAATCCCTGCTTGATAAAGGAAGGTGCATGAAAGTCCTGGGATATTTGAAAGGTGAAGGTGCTCTAAAGGTGGGACAACATTCATGTAATAATAATCCCATACAACAGCTTCCTGATAAGCAGAGTGGTCAGTCCTGAAAAGATGCCACAATTCCTCTCCTAAGGAAGATTTTGTATATATTTTACCCTGTGACTGGAACAAACAATAGGAGCATAAACATGTGAAAAATACCTTTTGGAAAGATTCAATATCAGATGAGTCACAGATCTGACCCTTCTCCCACAGTCCATTCCAGTGCTCCACTGTGGTCTGGCTGGCCAGTGGGCAGGTACTCTGTGCTCTACCGAGGCTGTGAGATATGTTGGTAACCCAGGACACTAACGGCCTGATGTGGCAGCTGATCCCAATGGGTTGCCAGGCAGATGGACTGACTGACATGCAGGAGAGTCTGCCAGGCGAAAATCAACATTTTGGGGTTTGTTGTGCATTTACTGGAATTAATGTTTTCCCCAAAGGTTGCTTTGTTGGAACTTTGTTTCCATAGGGGGCTAGTTAATGCGAGGATCGCTAACTAGTCCCAACATTACTGCTGGCAGTTGCTGGTACAGACCAGAACAAAGGTTTGTCACAGGTCTGCGCTCCTCTCTGCCTGTTTGAGTCTCTCAGACTGCCAGTGTCAAGGTTCATTCATAACATCTTTGTTCAAGAAAACTATGAGCAATTTCTTCAATATATATTACCGATAGAAATGAACTAAATTCTATTTCGGTTCAGCTTTTCAGAATGTTTGTTGTGAAGCACAGCACCGTCCAGGGACCCATAAACTAAAGATGGCACAGAACTTAGATACCTTAATGCAGAGTTATGTCAGTAGCATTAGATAGCTGCTAATCTAAAATAGATTAATGTAATGATAGCAGCTTCCTCAGAACAGCTGTTTCTCAGTCACCCACAAAGTCTGTTTGGGACAGTGCCATTCCCAGGGGTACCTCATCAGCATCTTTGGCCAGATTATAGATCATCTCTGTTCTGCTGCTCTTTTTTTAGTAATAGGAAGAAAAGGGTTCTGCTTCCAGAGATGGTTGTTCATCTTTTTTTGTTCTCTATTCTAGAAAAATTTTACTTTCTGAACCCTCTGTACTTGTCGATGTTACCATTCAAATTCACAATCCACCACAGGTTCTGCAGGGAACGTGCAAAGCTACATTCCTGTGTAGCCATGGAATCACAGCAGAAATTCTGCGGGTCCAAACGCTGCCCAGCTTCTCCCTGCTCCCAGCTCACCCTGGCTGCCCCTGCCTCAGGCTTGACAAGCTCCCAGCTGTGGAAAAGGCATCTGTGTCCATACGCTACCACCTAGTGGCCCCTACTGGTCCCACACAGACTGCCGTGGGACAAATTCCCTACACCTTTCTGGGTTCTCAGGATCCCAAATTTTATCTCATGGTTTCTGGGTGAAGTCTGGAGCATTGCTCGTGCTCTTGATGCCTTAGGTTTTAACTTTTATATTTTTCAAATCCTGTACTGCTAGTGTAACTCTGAGGTTTCCTGTAGCTTTTTAAGTGACCTACCTCTCTCTCCTGCTCACACAGACATAACAAAGCCTCTCTACCTTGCTCTCCAAGGACACCCAGACCGTCCTAGGCCCAAAATGTGTAAACCTTCATCTTGGGGAGAGGGGCACTTGGGGAAATTACATCATTAGCTAAAGTTCTAATTGGTGAATTTATGCTGATATCAAAGTGTGAAGAACTCGTAACCTGTCATCCATTTTGGGATCCACCGAGGCAGGACCCTCTGGAGCCCAGAGTGTGCCTCTGAAGGCCTTTCAAATAAATCCCTCCTTTATTCCTGTCTAGTCTCTGTTTCTAGGGAGCCATTTAAGATATCATTCTACCCAGGCATGGCTCCTGCAGCACCTTGGGGCTGCTCCCTTCTTGCAAATGGTAGTGTTTCCCTAGGCCACTATGAAGAGCAGCATCAATTCTCACCACTGCTTTTTATCCCAAATTGGCTGTCCCTCCCACAAAGAGCTCTGCCCAAACCATCAGCCCCCTCCTGCAGCAGACAGGGCTAAATCTGTGTCTGAGCAGAGACTTTGAAGGACTGCCTCAGCAGAACCTGTTGCTGTCTGGAGCTCCTCTCCCCTTCCCATGGCTAAGTAGCCAGCTGGGCTGTTCATCTGCAAGATAGATCCAACTTTTCAAAGTGATTCTGGCCCTTTTGGGCAAACTACAGCTGTGGCCACCAGCTTCCTAGGCAGGCACCTGTGTGCCCTCAGGAGCAGGACCCTTCAGTCACTGGCTACAAAACCAGCACAACACAAACTTTTCCCATCTTGGGGAAAGGAAAGAAAGAAGGAAAAAGCAGACTCTAGGGAACACCTACAGCTGAAGAAGGGCTCCTTACCTAAGACAGCACCATCAGAGAAGTTCTACCTCTACTCTTATTTTCAGGACCTGCACTAGGACGCGTGAAAAACATATTAAGCTGAAGACACTAACATTTTAACCACTACACATTTGTGAAGATTTAAGAATGCTGTGTCTTACTCTGATGCTATGCTAGCCCTGAGAAAGCAGACAACAGGGGGTGCTTAAAAACACTCCCCAAAATACAGACATGAAGAACATCCCCCAGAAACAAGTATTGCAGTAGGACAAAATATTAGGTCAGATTCTGCTCCCTGATTTATCAGTGGGAATATGCCATTTCAGAGCACTCATATTTGATGCTGAGATGAGGCATGTGAGCATTGACCTTAAATACATCCTCTCTGACAAAAAATTACCCTCTTTGCTTTTTGTTTGCTAGTTAGCAGATTTTAGAGTTGAAAGTACAAAAGAAATGTTAATTATCCCACCAGCTAAAATATGTGGTGAAAACATGCAATAGTGCAGAACTTTAACCTCAACATTCTTTGGAAGAAAAGTAGACAATCCTTTACAAAAGCTCTTCACATTTTGTTGCAGCTGATTTTCCAACTTAGCAGTTTTTCAGCAACCAAGGATCACAGCCCACTAGTTGGGGATTGTAGTGAAGTATGGATGATTATTGTTTAGAAGATCTTTATGTAATGTATTTCTATAATGTATTTCTATTTTTTCTGTTGTGTCTACTATGTATTCCTTGTCTGTGCTTCAAAAACTTCCACAGCCTAGTTCTATCCTAGCAAAAGGCTGATTTTTACTTCTCTTCCTGTACTTTCACACAATGCTACCTAAAAAACCCCTTCCTCTTGCAAGTTGCTAAACCCACCACTGGTACATTTTAAAAGTGTGTCATTCCCTAGGGCATCCTGATAACTCCTACCAATGGCAGTAGTAGCCACTGAAGGCACAATTTTTACCTGGTTTCTGTTCATCTGGCCCAGCTCCTGCCTGCTGTTTGGACTCACCTACCTATCACACATCCTGTTTAAGCCTGTAACCATCCATGGATGGTGCTGTAATTTTTCTGATGTGTTTAGGTCACATGCATATATACATGGGCTAGAATTTAAGTCAAACCACATCAGACAAAGCTCCTCAGTACCTTAAGTGTGATAACCTTTTTCTAGGCAGCAAAGGCATGCTGACAAAGCCTTTTCCCAATTGTTAGTTTAGAGAAGGGCTGTGAAGAGTTCCATTTGTTTAAAATACACAAGGGCCCAAAAATTTCCCATCGCCTGCTCCTCCATCTTCATTAATCTGGACTTAGCCCCACAACCTGCCTGAGAGCTTGTTCATTCAGGAGTCTCTTGGGTCTAAGTGAGGAACAGACAGACTTACTGAGCAGAGCTGTGGCTTGTCACTGTCACTGCCCGTGGAGCAGCCATCATGGGCAGATCTGTGCAGCCTTTCTCCTCCTGCACCTTCTCACATTAGACCAAGGCTGCATGTGCCCTGGTTCTGAAAAATGGCAATTCTGTAGCCCTTCTCATACTCATGGTCTAAAGTTGATTGTGGCAGCAAACCCATGGGGTGAGAAACTATTCTTTTCTCAGTTTTAGAGCAAAATAAATGAGCAAGTCACACTGCCTGTCACAAAACTATCAACAGAAAGTGTTTGAATGAGAGCTTTGTGTTCAAACTTTGAACATGGGATGCTCAGCGCTCTCTTCCACATTTGACTTGCATAAGAACTAAGACACATAATATTTCTGAAACTGCCAATTATTTCTTCTCAGGCCTGCAAAATTTTACCATGCACAACTTACAGTTCTGCACAACATTCAAGCAGAAAATGCACCCGCAGGGGACTGCAGAGCAAAGCAGAGGAATCAGACAGATTCTTATCTAACACCCAACAAATGCTACAAAACTTTAACCCACGTGGTGACCCCTTGACCTCTCACTCTAACAGGCACTAACCACCAAACCTTTCCCCTCTCTAACAACTTCTGCTCAGTAGGTGTTAAATACTCTTAAATTCAAAGCTGCTACTTTTAATCCATAATTGAAATATCTTACTTGTACTTCACACCTGTGCCTTAAAACTTTTTCCCCAGAGCTGTTTGCTCTAATAAATTACAGCTTCCCACAAATCAGAATTCTTTCAAATAACAGGGACTGCCAGCAATTTAATCTCTGTATCAGATCAGTCTGTTCATTTACCTTCTAAGCCAAAAGCAGTATCAAAGACAACTTGCTAGAGCTGCACAAAACCAGGCAGCTGCCAGCAAGATTATGAAGGGAGGATGGGTTTGAGGCAAGCTTCCTGATGTTGGAAAGAGAGAGAGATGGTGGTTGCTGGGTGTGTGAAAAGCTGCAGCTGTGTAAGGCTGCTGGTGTATTGATACTCACTTCCTAAGAATGTAGAAAATGTCAAAGTGCTGGGGCAAGTCTGGGTGAGTGTTGATGTGGCCCCTGGGTGGTCCCACAAGGACTGGCTGAGGATGGGTTTTCACAGATGCCTTTCAGGGAAGAGTAAGGGAACATAGTAGCAGCACTGGGACATTTAATACTTGATGCTGCAGATATTTTGTTCCTAGTGCTACTGGAACTGATTAAACCATTTGTGTTTCTTGTATAAAGGAATGCAGAAGATATATTTTAAGGCTTGAGTTTTTTCAAGTAAAGTTATGCTTGAGCTATACTAAATAAAGGTTTTTAATTTACTTCACTAGTTACATGAATCTCAACTTTACATATGGCTCATTAGAAACCCTGGATAAAGCAGGACAACATCTACTGGGATTTCTCATATATGATTGTTGATGCAAGATCTCTCATTTTTTCTGCTTTTATGTGCATAACCTGCCTAATACATTTACTTCAAGACAGAGGTTAATGTCCCAAGTTTTCTGTGCATAGCCTAAAGCTCTGGTAAAAGATAAGGGTCTTTTCATAAAGGAGAATGAGATCCAGCTGTGAAGTTTCAAATTTCAGTCCCTCTTCAAACATGGAATTTTGACTGGAGTTCACAGTTCCTAAATTGCACTTCTCTGTTTGGATGCTGTAAATTAGCTGGTCTGTTCTTTAGGACAGCTCTTTTTTGTATTCAGCAGCTCTGCTATTAAATGCCAATTTATTTGGGCTTCCAAGCAATGACCTTGCCTTTCACTTGCCTTACTCTTTACATGAAGAGTAAAGGATTGTCATACAATGAAGTAACATAATGGAAATACATTGCTAATAGGTGACATCTATTTGTGTTGGGGGCCAGGTCCAGTGAGAAAAGCATAGACTTGGCATCAGCTTCCTGTGCTTGCAAAAACAATGTATTTTCAAGAGGAAGGGGAGGAGTTTCAATTTTACTATTCTTCAGTTTTACCATCTTTTGACAAATATTCATCCCTGAGACCTTGAAGACCTCAAGAAAAGGAAGTACCAAGTACTGCTCTCAGCTTTAGTAACTACTAGCAATACAACTCTGAATGATGAAAGCTGAGATTTGTTCTTTATTTTTAAATTAGGCTTTATTATGCTAAAAAGAGACCAAGGCAAGGAATCTACACTATTAGCCAAGAACCTCCAAAACTCATCCATCATGCTGTGCTAGCCAACAAAAAATTAGTTACTCAATATCTTATTTGCAGTGTACAAGCAAGTAAAAAAAAAAAAAGTAATATCTTGTTTACAAAAAATGGCACTAAAGCCTTAGTAAATGTTTGTTTGCATAAATCATATCCAAAGCAAACACTAAATTGTCTTTTACTTGATTAAGACACTGCACTCTCCAATAACCTCAGAACAACTAATACGCAAAGCTTCAAGCAAATATTTGGCAAAACATGTGTTGCAAATACTAAGCAGTACTTCCCTTGCCAAGCTGTTCTAAGTACTGCACTCAAATAGTTCATGCTTTTAAATCAGAGCAGACAAAAGAAAAAGATACAAAACCCCACACCAAACCCAAACCCAAACCCCATCGCACAACCCAAACAAAAATCCCATGCACACTTAGGAGCTAACTAGTTTTAAATGCATTACTGAATTCTACACATTGGACTACTTCTAATCAACATACTGATTGATCACATGCATTAGAAAATAATTGCAAATTGTAAATACCCTCTTGAGGGCTGCAAATTACTAATAACTTATTTGACAAGAAGCTGACATTCAATTTCCTGAGTTTGTGAGTCAGTACAAGAAGTAAATTTTTTGTCTTCAGTAGGAACCTGAACACCGTGAGCAATTGAATAACCCCCAGAGAAGGGATCAACATGATTGTAATCAGATTATTTTTGATCTTCTGCCACTAGATGGTGTCCGGTTACCTGAGCTGTAACCACAGCTGCATTAATCAAAAACCAGCCTTCAGACTTGCTGAATTCTGGCTCTTACAGCTTTTGCTGATGTTTTGGGTAAGCTATTTTCAAGGGAGATTTGGCTTTTCAAGTCTTACTTTTGATCTCTGCATGGTCTTTTAAATGGGAAAAGATGAAGTCTTTGATGAGGGCTCTTGCATAAACAGAAACAAAAAACTACAGAGCACCTTAACTGCAACCAAGGAAATGGGACCCAGGTTTGAAGCAATGAAAAATATATTTTCTAAAAGTAAGGGGGAGAACAAAAGGGAGAGTAATGCAAAGTCCAGAGGGCAAAAACCAGCACCTCTGTCCAATTTAGCAAGCATCAAAGGATCATGAAAGTCAGTCTGAAGAAAAATGAAGCCCTTCCTGTGTGCGTTGTGCAGCTTGGTATTGTGGTATTTACCTCTCATTTGAGAGCTACTGCAGAGCCATACTCTTGAGAGGAAAGCTGCGAGAAAAATAAAGGGCACGAGAGCGCTGAAGAAATGTGGGGTCTAGGCTTGCATGTGTAGTGGCAAAGAGCATTATCTCTTTTATCCGTATAATTAAACCCAAGGACAAAAGGAAAACTGCAATGCCTCGCTCTGTTCCCAGATCTGCTAAAAAATAAGGCACCAGGGGGCCTCAGTCATTCACTAGCAAGAAAACGACGGAACATTAACTCTTTACTTGCTGAATTAATGCACTTCAAAGACTACATTTCAGCAAGAGAGGCAAAAGAGAGAAGCAATAGAAAAAGAGCATTAAAATTCAGCTATGTAGAAAATTACAATAAAATCGCTAGAAAATGAGATTCGAACTCAGTTGTACCATTTGCATAGTAAGTCTCAAAGTATGGTTTCATGGTGGAAAAATAACAAATCCCCCTTACTACTATCAAAATGGAGTAATTTAAAATTTAATTTTTTTAAAAGTGCACTTCAGACCCTTTGATCAGCTCTAGTGTTGAGAGGTGTTTGGAGCTACCTATGCCATGTGTGAAGAAAGTCAAGTCAGTGATGAAACTCATGAGTTCAGGACTGTTTAGCTGTAATTTAAGAGAGGCCTCCTTGAGCTTTTCCTTAGTGATACTGCATGTACAAGCACAAAGTGGACTCTTATTCTATAAGAGTATTACAAATCAGTGCACCACAAGTTGTTTTCACTGATGTCAGTCAGGTTGCATGTAACCTCTCCTACACATCTGGAGCTTGTAACTTAGCACACTTGAAACCATTCAACAGCTGCCTGGCAGATTAATAAGATTAATTCAAAGTAGCATTTTCCACAGAATAACTTCAGTTTTACTTTCTTTTTCTTCTCTAAAACACTAGAATTACAACCATTTGAGCGTTGTAAGGAGACTGCACAGCAAAGCAATAGGGTTGTGGGATCCAATTACAAGCAGCCTAAAAAACCCCCAAACCCCCTCTGATGTCCAATCTATTTTCCATTTGAGGCAGCTGCAGCTGGATGCATTTTGGGAGTTGAAGGCAGCACACTGATCCAAGATAAAAAGAATAAAACATTGTTCTCTTGCACAACTCTGGGAAGCTTCTCAAATCATGAGAACAGAGAAAACTATACTTGAAGGCTCTCCCTTTGGAATTAGTAACTTGCCTAACCACCTGAAATGCTGAATGAGAAATTACTATAATTTAAGTGATACTGGGAAATTCTGTGTTAAGAAAATTATGCCTGAGCCATGCGCAATATTATGGCTAACCTGAGGATGATAAACTGTTGTTGGCTGTTCAGCTGGTTACACTGGTACAGTACTTAAAGTTTAAAACATAGTTTGTGTTTTGCAACTTGAAGCATCTCTACCAATAGATTGGCAGTAAGGAATAAATTCTGAGACTTGCCTGAAGGTATACTGCACTCAGAAGTATTTTGCTGCTGAATATTTTGGTAGCTCATGACTGGACTGTCTTTTAAACATTCCATGAGACTAATGGCAACCCAGAGTAGAAAGTAGAAGAAATACAGAATCCGAAATACAGAGAGATACATAATATAAGAGATCTCATCTCCAGCATAGACTTCTGTGATACAGCAGAAGTTCTTCATTTTCCAAATCCATTATTATATTTCAGAATGCTATATTCAAATCATTATTTTGTTCATATTATGCCTTGTTAGTAACTGAAATGACAGAACCTTTGATGAAACATGCTTCATAAGTCTCTCTTTCCTGTGACAACATTAATCCTGACTTCACGTCAACATAACATCAATCATTTGGATAAAGGTCCTTCTTATCCTACTGATCTTTTGAGAAAACACTTAGCCCTCATCTCTCATTTGCAGAACATGCATCTTTGCAGCAAGTTCTGGGGGCTGTGCTCTTGAATTTCATGATTCAAGAATGCAGCCTGGCAGGTGATCTGCTGACCTGATACCTATGTTAAAAGCCTTGCTTTTCACTACCTAAACTTTGGAAATTTTCACACCCCACTAGGAGTTTGAAGCTGCTGCTATCACTTCATGCCAAGTATTTATTTGGCACAGAATGTCTCTTGACACTGAGTAACACTGGTAGATATCACTGCTCAGTGAATTGCATGAAAAGAATGAGGAGCAGGTCTAGAAGAGGTCTCACTCATCATAGATGTGGTACTGAGACCCTCATATCCCCTCCTGCACAGTCAATTACTACAAGGTCCAAATTTCACCTGGTGCATATCCAGCTCAATAGTTTTACCCTGTCTAGGGCCCAGCAGGACTTCAGAGGAAACATTTCTTTGTGCATCACACACCACCCTTCTCAGTGTTGCACCCTCTAAGTATTCCTGATTCCTGCATCCAAAAGCCTTTCTGCTGCACTTTGACAGTAGGAAGACTCCTGTGTCCATGTCAGTCCTTTTAAAGCTGCAGTTGGGTGGATTAGTTCCCCTCACACATGGGGTATGAATACAGCTCTCCTTTTCCAGGGCTTCTCTCAGCCCTAGGGCTTTCAGGGGAGAGAAGTTGTAGTTCTAAGAATTCATTAGCTCTAAGAACTCGAACCAGGAGCAGCAAATGCACAAATAGCTATTTTGGGTGTTGGAATAGGGCTCCTACAAGATGGAAGTGCCAAGAGACATGAAGAATAACATACTTTCAGAATGACCAGGAAAAGAATAGACACCAATATCCCAGCTTCCCACAGCTTAGTGTAAGTCTTCTACTACCTAAAGAAAGGACCTCGAACCAAACCCTTTGCATAGGTGCACAGGGAAATGACAAGAAGCAATGGCCAGGAGTTGCATTGAAGGATGTTCCCACAGGACTTGGACTTCAACACTGAAGTGGTTCAGTGCTGAGGCTGTTGTCCAGAGAGGTTGCATCCCAATCTTTGCAGATTTCAGAAACTGACTGGACAAGGTCCTGAACAATCTCCTCCTACATCAAAATTGTACCAGCTTTGAGGTGAGGACTTCACATGCTCCAGAGCTTCCTTACAATCCCAATTTCTCTATGAATTTTCTAAGAAGGCATATGTTCAGTGTAAACTTGAGAAATAGTATCATGTGTGGTGGTAATTTTATTTGCCTTTTGGAGCCAAGGTTATTGAGGATCATGTGTACAGAAGTGTCTAGAAGAAAAAATGATTCTGGATACAAAACAAACCCTTACTGTGTGTTTCTTAACTGTCGTACATTTGTTTCTTATTAAAGGAGAGCTTTTTTCTATAAGAACATGCTCATTCTCCTTTTGTGATTCTTCATTAAAGCAAAAGTCAAGCTCAAAATGAAAGAAATAAAAATTGCGTAACTGCATGAACATAAATTTGTCACAGCACCAGTGAATGAAATGAAGTTAATTTTCTTGTTCCGCTAGTAATGAAATAGTATTTCAGAACAAATGTACAGTTTGCAGAGGTTTTCAGACCCTAATGTCATTTTTTGCAGGCAGTCAATCTAGTAGACACACTAAGAAACAGACAGACAAATATGAGTACTGCCAACTTATCCTTGAAAAGTTTGGATTCCAGGAAACACCCAGTGAGGACTGAGCTTTCACAGGGAGTGCATAAATCCCATGAGAGAAGCAGTTTTCTCCTTTCTGTTTTAATCAATGGATAATATTAAAAACATATTTACTGGCAAAGTCCAGGCTCTCAGGTCCATAAATTAATCAGTAAAACCTACCAGAGTGATGGGTGTCACAGGCAGCCAGGCTAAAGCACATGCAGGCCACAGACATCTGTCTTACCGCAAGTTTTCCTGCCGTGACAGAGCACAGACACGTCTCTCTGGAGGAGATTCACCATGCCAAGTGTTTTTGGCTCAGAACCAAATACACTTTATTTAATAGATACAAGAGGCCATATCAGACATCATACTCTGACTTATTAGTTGGGTGTAACAGTACAGAATCTAGCAGACATGCCAGGATTTAGGCTGAAACACATATAAAAGAACATTGGCTCTTCAGGTTAAGGTCAGATAAAAATGCTAGTGTGGCCTGTCAGCACAGAAATCTAGTAACAAGCCATATAAAGATAGAAATTGCCTGCAGTACATCAGTCTTTTACTGTTTTGAAGAAATCAGTGCCGTGGTTGCATTGGGAAGCAAAAGCCTAGAAGGATACTCTACCTAGAAGAGGATGAAATGTGTGGTTTGCGACCTTCCATGTGTGTATGTTTGAAATTACAACAGACCACTAAAGAGAAATTACTAATTACAGCACAATCACTTAAAAATACATGAGATACATGTTCTCAAATGTTAATCACTAATAAGACAGCCTGTAATACAATGCAAGGGGAAAAATCTCATGCTCACAAATGCATCGACAGGGACTTCCAGATTCAAGCTGCTGAATAGGTTTAGCAGCTTGCTAGCACACCAGTGCTTTGATGCTGTTTAGTATTAAAGGAGGTCCCTGTAACACACTTGTTGTACACAGTTTATAGGCAATAGCTAGAATATCTAGTCCTGGAAAAGGTGGTGCAGGTGGGTATTAGTTAGGAGCACCAACTTGAGGGAATAGCTGCACCATGAAATGCCAGCAGTGGCTCACCAGGCTATCTAGGGCTGTGTCAGAAATGAGAGAAGTTATGCTTGGCAGCATCCTCTCCCTCTGGTTGGAAGCTGGATGGACTATTACTGTCTTCTGGCTTACCTGGTTAGGTGTCTTATCCACAATAAAGCCGGGAAAAGACAAGGGAAAAACAAAACCTCCTGCTCTTGGGTTTTGCCCTCAAACAGAACAGGATCTGAAATCAACAGTGCCTGGGACAGTATGGTTCTAGTGGGAAATGAAGAGACTGGAAACATTTCTGAAATCCAGTGTAACTCAGTTACTCTGCATCTTAGTCTCCCTCATCCAGCAGCACACTGTTGAACTGACTGAAGACCTCAAATACACAGTACAAGCACCACCTTGCTGATTGCTTCCCCCACTTCCCAAACATCACACACTCTTCATCCATTGCCATAAAACCTTCTTCAGTTGCCTTCCACAACACTTTCCCTTTCACTATAAACCTGGGAAGCTCCTGGGGAAACTTCTACAACACTGCTGTGCAAGTTACTGGGTGAGATCCAGAGGCACCATGTGCCATTGCCCACTAACATCTGCACAGCCAACCATTTTCCTTGTGTTGAAGGCCCTGCACTACACAGCTCCTCTGTGCTTCCTTCGTGTTCTAGACACTCATCGACTAGGAAACACTGCCTGCTTGCAGCGAGCAACACCACCACAAACCAAATGGATTCTGGTGAATATTGAAGACTAAGAAACAAAAACTGAAACACAGCATCCTGGTTATCTGTGGGAATGGCAGTTTGTCCCCATTCATCAGCTCCAGAATCCTTCTGGTCAAAAACCCCATTAACAGTCCCATCTGCTTTGCCACAAAGCAGCAGGGAGGGTCATTCACTGCATTTCACTGCCAGCCAAGCCTTTTGTTTGTCAAGCAAAGCTCCAGACTCATCAATATGTACATTTGTAGGATGCAATATACTGACCTTTCACCTGTTTTACTGGCATGCTATCCTAAACCTATTTATAAGATAGAGGACAGACTTCAATTAGAGTAGAATTTAAACAAGAAAGTGATTCAATCAGTTCGTGAACAATGGTTAGGTGCCAGATCCCCAGCCAATGACTCAGGTTCTGGAGGTAATACTGCATTCTTATAGACTGGCCAAACAGGGGACTTCTCACAACTATATTCCCTACAGTCATATGTGTTTCACATCCTGGTTTGTTTTTTTTCCTTCCCCAGCAAATTCTCCAAGGAATACATTGTGAAATACTACACAAAAACCCGTTTCCATTTAACCATAGGTTAAACTGATGCATTGTGACACTGCCATGGAGGGGCCATTATCCTCTAGTAATCATCTGTCATTCTTAATCATATGCTGGCAAGTTAAAAATCTAATATGTTGTGACAAAACTGTGCAAGTGGATAACTGCAGAGTAAGCAGTTTGTCAACCTGGAACAACACACTGGTCAGGATGCTGAGCTTCAGAAAGCCACACTGGAATTTCACTGTGAGGAAGGTTATTTGCAAGCTAAAAAGAGAGTAAAGTTGCGGTTTTCAAACACTCTTCAGATGGAAACATAACCAAACCATCACACTAAGTCATGAGGAAGCTGCTACTCTTTCAGTAGTTTCACTTTTTTGCTACTTACTACAACATTGGTAAACATCATTAGTAATCTCACCATTAAGTATTTTTGTGTGTGCTGGAAGATCTGAATGGAAGCATTTAAGAAAAGATTTATCTTACCTCTTGAATAGCTCTAAGAAGTATTTTGTCTTTTGTTTAAACACTGAAGTAATTGTTCTTCTTTCCTGGAAAACCTGGGAACCTATAGATTTTTGTAGCCAAAACCTCATGAACTGCAGTTACACAAAAATTTTCTTCGACCAGAGACTGATATGACTATCAGTGCCAGCCTATTATAATAATAAAATTAATACTTACAATTAAATAAACATATAATAATTTCCATTATCTCTTTAACTTCAAACATAATGTAAAAGTATATCTGAAATTTACTTGCCCCAGAGGCAAGGCTAGAACAGTTGAACAATCAACAGTCAGAAAAAGGACAGAGTAGGTGAATTAGATCCAGGTCAGCAGGAGAAAACCCTTGTCTTATAGAAAGATACCATTAACTCTCTCAGGTTAGAAGAAGGAAACTGAAAATGCACATTTTCAGTGTTCAAAATACTTGTGAAATTTGAACTGAAAAAACATGACAGACACAGGAACAATATAATGAAATGGCTAATGCTAAATCCCATCAAAGGGTGAGATTCCTGGCCAGACTTTGATAAAAATACAGAACTCGACACCACCAATAATTTTAGAGGCCACAGGTTTACTAAGATTCAATGACAAAGCAAACATATATAGGAATAAAGAATTCCAAAGTGCCAGCACCAGAGTCCAGCCAAGCACTAGCAGCTTAGCTTGCTGTTTAAGGCCAGCTGGCCAACAGAAGGTATGAAGAATACTTGAGGGAGCTTCATCAGAGGTTCATCCTCAAACAGCTCTGGTGGGGGTTCTCAGTGAAGGTAACCCTTTTTTTCTCTGCTGTTAAAGGCTGACTTAAAGCTGGGGCTCTCACCCTGGTCCTCGCCTGAGCTGTGCCACCACCAGGCACCCCATGGATTCAGGCCAACTTCCCAATGTGGCTGTAGGCCTGCCTCAGCACTGTGCACTTGGCTGGGAATCACTGATCCTGGTCACTATGTCCAAACCTGATGATTGTCTACGATCCTGACTCAGTTTCCCAGCTTGACTTTAGACATACTGTTTCCACTACAGACTTGCTTGGTGGTCCAGTCCCTGGGCTGAACCCAGCTTCCCTCACTGGCACTGTATGCCTCACTTGGTTCACTGCTGGAAAAGCTACAGCTTCTGCTGGCCTCCCTTTCCTGAGGGAACAGCTTTGACCTTTGGCATTGAGGTACAACAGTTGAAATTAGCAACAAGCCTTAGCAGAGAAACAAAACATGATGCTAGATTGTTTTAAAAGTTCCTCATTTTTAGGGACTGGAATGCTGAAGTTGTGCAAACTGCCACATCTACACCACTGACACGGATTTGCTGAAGCTTCCCCTTGTTTAGTGCTACCTACACTCCCAGATATGATACCTGAATTACTGAGTCTAAAAACTCAGTCCACAGTAATATTGTTTCTCTCTTTCTGCTACAGACTACTCAGAAGTTCACATATCAACACTAGAAGATCTGCTGAGGTGTGTTTTCCTTGATGTCTTTGTCATTGCCCATTGATTTGCATAGAACTAGCTGACTAGTGTTTAGTAAATTAATAATCATCATAATGCACAAAGAGGAACATTGGGTTGATTCAAATGAAAAAACCACATAAATCAGTGCATACAGTCCAGTTCCATGTGCAGTCCCCAGGACAGATCACCCTCAATCTCCTGCTGTAACTCCAAATGCCACCCTTTAGATCCCAGTAGCTCTCTCCTTGCAAAGCACCCTGTCACCTCGAAATGCAGTACCAGGGTATTTTTGAGCATAAGGATAAATTCTACCTCCCTAAACCTTGTCCTTGTCCTATATTTTCACTAAGGTAGAAGTCTGAAGTATGGGATAACGGAATTATGCTTACTTGACAAAGGTAAAAGAGAATTTACAACCAGCTAAAAGATTCCATAAAAACAGAGAAAGCTCTGTGTTCTTCACGCACTCTCATGTATTTGTTTTGAAGGATCCTACTGTTTCTAGACTACAAAAACCCCAACAGCAGGTTTTTCCCCTAGGATTCTGCATCTTTAAGGAGAAGTATCATCACTAGATATGAGAGCTAGCTAAACCCCAGAACTCAATAGGAAAACATATTTGAGACACCACATATCACTTCCCTCTGCAGGCATGACATTCTTTTTTATAGAAAATAAAAACCAACCATTTTTATTGACTGTACTGTAGATACCTGTACAGAGTGTAAACTTTAATATTTCACCAGATATATGAATACTTCTGGAGAAAGAGTTATCAAGCACCTTCATTTCAATAAACTTTTGATATTTACAGTAAGACATACCTGATTAAGTGTATGAATAGAATGAATTAAAAGTTATAAAAAGTTATACAAAAAGACCTTTAAAATGTTTATATGTTTTGTTATTTTATGATAAATATACAATTAAAGAGGAAGATGACACACAGTTAAGACTTAGAACTGTCTCTGTTCAAAACTGTCACTGTTGTGTCTGAAGAAGGAATGAGGAAATGGGGATGTTAGCTTACTGCTCTGATCAAAACACAGCGAAATGTGGTCTGGCAGAAGCTTTGCAAGCCCTGTTTTGCTCTGTCACAGACTGGTTTGCAGGCAAGCTTCCTTCCCAACACACAGCAGGGAAACCAAACTTCACTCCCAGATTCGTACTGCTAATTTGACATATGAGTACACGTTCAGATTTTCCCTCTCCAAACTCCAAAAAGTTGATGATGAAAACATCAGCTTCGCTTTCATTTTCAGAACACCTTTTTGCTGTTACTGAGCACTGGCACATAAATGGGACATCATTATCTTTTATTCTTGTAAGCACCAAACCAGAAGTGAGCTTTCTGAAAATCAGATTTTTAGCTGCCATGGTTTCTTATGGTATACAAAAAGGCATGGCATGTTTTGCTAAAGAAGAAAGGTCGCTAAGATAGAATTCACTTTGAGGCTTACAGAATCAAACACAGAAATACTATTTTAAAACCTCTCAGGAAAAAAAAATGTGACTATCTCTTTAAAACCATTTGTCTCCCAATGAATCAACATCCACTCTTTGATGAACTATCAGCAATTGCTCAAAATATCTAAATTTTGTTTAGTGGATTTTAGGGAACTACTCAGGAATCTACCTCAAACAGAAGAAAAACAAATCTCCCAAAACCTAACAAAAACTTCAAAAATATCCACTAAGCAGTGTTGATTATCTATAAGAAATCATGTGCTGTAGGAAAGGATCACGTGAGCCAGGGTGAGAATGATAATCCTTGCAACACATGGATAAAGTACTTCTGCAATACAGAAGTCAAAGGCTGAGATTCAAGTTTTAGAAGTGAAAGGACTGGTAGTGAGAAGGAATGTGGTTGGGCATTAAATATGTGCTATTACTGGGTATTCCCCCTCATCTGTTCATCCTTGGGACCCCCTGATTGTTTCTCAGCTGTAGATAAGCCCAGCCACACATATGATGGGCTAAGCACACCACTTCTGCAGATAACTGCTGCGTACTCCAAGGTACAATTCAGTATCAGGATTTGAGTAGTTCTGCTCCCTTCACTCTGTTCTGTGTTTATTACTTCAATTTTGCCAAGAGACACATCCTCCTTCTCCAGGGCAGATGCAATTAAGGCTTCCACATTTACCTTTATAAGCAAAGAGATAATATTACAAGGAATAACATGAAGCTGGATTGAACCTGGGCAGCTCTGTCTTGCTTAACTGCTGCAAAACAGCCTCTGCCTCTGTGTGTGTGTGTCTGCATATGTGCATTGTGGCTTGCTGTCAGCAGCATGGAGCACTTATCTTTAGGGCCTGATTGTGTTGATAGAAGTGAATTGTTTACAGCACATTTCCAAAAGGTGCCTGCTGCTCTAAAGCTTATTTTAATGCTCAGTTTCTTTCTATACAATCTACTCCAACTGTGTTGTCAGGGCAGCGGCAAGTACGGCCTCCTGGGGTAGCCAAGCAGAGGTGAGTGCAACCACCATTATTCACTGTACAGTAGTTATGTCCTGGAAAAAAACAGAGATGCAAAGCCTTAGAGAAAAACAAATGCAAAGCCACAATAAAATCTGAAACAGACACAAACAGGAGATGTTAACATTTATGGCTACACTAGGGAAACAAGCCATAATGAGATTAAAAGTAAACTATGCTTTGGGAAGATAAGAGTCACCATACCCCTTGTGTCAACTTGACATTCACATCAAAGAAAGACCAAGATATCGGGACAGAGTGAAAGAGGCAACATGAACCAACTGGGCTGTTCCTGAAATACCCTTCATAAACTGGCTACATGGTCACAGATATTAGAATGAAGAGTGAGTAAATAGAGAAGTGCAACATGTGAGGACAAAGTCCAAAATGCTACATAACATCATCCTCAGATACCAACCATAAAAAAACAGACGAATGATCCATGAAAACAAACAAAAAAAACAAACAAAAAAATAAATTGGGTGGTCGGGTTGGGGGAGTGTTAACATTAAAAAGTAAAATGAAAGAGAAGTCAGTGCCAAAAGGAGGGGATCAGAGAGGAAAGGCATCCATCTAGAAAACCACTTGAAATATGACAAGAAAGAAATGACACCAAGGTTCAGAATACTATAAGTAAAGGCATCTACTCAGAGCACACAGTGTTGTTTAATTTTATACTGCCTACCAAAACTAGTAATAACAAAATAACATATTTCTTCATTATGACATTTGTATGTATTTTTTAAGCTCTGAGACAAAACTTACACTAAATTGTTTTTTATTACATATATTAAGTAATTTGAAGAGAAACTAGCCTAAGGGTGTTTTTTAGTCCTAAAGTAGAAAGTATAGCACAACTCCTGTAATTCCAGCCATGTTGTAATAAAAACCAGCAAATGCTTCTCCTGTGATTTGCTAAGAACAACAAAACTGCACAATGATACTGCTTCACAAAAATCAAATTATATTTCAAGGGTATCAACTTCCTCTCTTCCTCTTTTCAATAGCATATCTGAAAAACTTAACATTCAACAGAGCAGAAGGGCCAGCTCAGTCCAGCCACTCTACCACCTGCTGTTTTCTGAAAAACACTGGAACTCATTAAGGACATCTGGAAGACTGTAGTATTTCTGTAGTTTAAACTTAATAAGTGAATAAGGCCCTAGCCATGAATATAACATTCAATTTAGAAGACGATATATTAGCATTTTTGACAGGTCAGATGCTCGTCTTAATCATACACATGTCCTTTCCCAGAGGACAGAAGAGGCCCCTTCTCCCCCTCCAATTCTGGTTGCATGTGGCAACTACAACTGCTTTTATGAAAACAAAATTAGGCAGCTTTTAATTTCTAACTAAACAGAAGTCTAAGCACTAACCAGCTCTTCACCACCTAAACCAGTTGGCAGCTTATAAATGGGAGATTCTACTAAGTTCATTTGGACAGTAAGGTGTTATGCAGTTGTAAAAACTTGAGGATCATCTGGATTACCTCCTGGGCACTGAGCAAAGGCTGTGGTGATTCCATAGAGTCGTGAGCGCTTGTGAGGCTGGAAGTTATCATTTTCTAATGAAATTGTGCGATCCACTGCTACAACAGCATCCCTGCCATATGCAGAAGAAAAGATGTGAGATGAAGATGAAAGTACAGGGGAAAACAAAATGACACAACAACAACAACAAAACAACAAAAAAAACCACCAAAAAAAAACCCAAAAAAACCCCCCCAATGAACGAGTCAAAAAAACAGAAGAAAACCAAAAGCAGAGAAAATCTGAAGTTGCTTCTTTTTTACAATTAGGAAGAGATACCAAAAGTAAAATCCTCCAAGACATCACCTTTCCTGGACAAACCTAGTATGTTATGACCTTCACTCTAGGAAGCTAAGAAATTTATCAGGGAGACACCTTAATAATTTTGAAGATACTTTGAATACAGGACAAGTTGAATAGGTCAACTCTACATATCCACTCCACCCTGCATCAGCTATTGCCAGGAAAGCAACAAAACAAGAATGTGTGAGAGGTCAGGCATGAGAAATGCAGTATATACTTCAGTTGCTACGAGAGAGAAATAAAAGAGTAAAGTACTCCACAATTTCTTTAGCAGATAACATACCTTCTCCAATCTGTGTAGTATAAATTCTTCCCATAGCTTGTAACACCAAAGGGATACTGAATCCCTTCAACAATCTTTCGTCGACCAAGCTGATTAGGGTTCATGCATTCCAGCCTCTTGGTACCTGGGTGTAGTGAAACAATTAAGCCTTTGAATCAGAACAAGAGAGCTCTCATCAAGGATGAAAGACAAGCACAAGTATGCAAGCATGAACACGGTAGAAAGTCCTGGAAGTCTTTCAGTGTGCTGTTTAACCAAAGCCTTCCTCCATGTCACATGTATGCATGTGCAAAAAATTGAATGGATAAGTGCTCCAGGGATAATGCTACTCAGCACACCACTGAAGTTAAAGAAACACAGATGTCCCACACTGCCATGGCCTGTGCTCTCAAGCTGAGATTCCTGCTCTGGATACCAGCATCCTTCCTTCCTTGGTGTGGAAGCTGACAGAAGGCCTCCTCCATTCTGGAGGGACACTTAAGCCTTTAACTAGTTCCACCTCCTCTGGAAGGCATTTGTGCAAAGTCTGCTCGGTGAGCATGTTCTGGAAATGTTTGCTGGGTTGGGCCATGAAGGTGAGACTGCAGGAAGAACATCCAACTCATAGATGCAAACAGGGTGCAAAAAGGTCTAGCTGCAAAGCTACTGCAGGCTGGGAACACTGGTAAGAACATAAACATGGGTAGGTTTCTCCTAAGTAATGGGTTCCAGATTTAGACAAAAAAGGAGAAGATTCAAATGTGAGAACAAGAAAGGAAGAGAGAGAAAGTAACTAGAGATAGCAGAAGGAGATATATTTGAAGGTTGGAGAATGTGTTTTACAATGAAAAAGAGAGCTTAACCATTTGAGTTTATCCAAAACTTGAAAGGTGACTTGAAGTGCAAAAGCACCTCCACAGGAAGATATTTCTGCCAGAGTCTACAGGGTGAAAGACAGCAAGATGTCAAAAAGGATAAAAATTAAATGAGTATTAAAAGCCTACTTTCCCCCCAGTCACTGGTTATACACTGTCACAAAACTAACAGTGGGTTTGTGGAAGAACTTTCATTTCTTCATCTTTTGGGTGCATTGTTTTTTCAAGACTTGCTTCAGTCAAATACAAGCCAGACTTTGCCTCAGGCCTTAGAACAATAGTGCCAGGATGACATTCTGTAAGGCAGATTAGATAAATCTGTGGTTTTTCCCTAGTCTTAAACTAACAACTTCTACAAAGCCCTAAGTACTGCCTTAAAAAATAGCCATATATAAGACACACAGACAAAGATCTGCTGCATTCCTAGAAAGTTTTGTGATCAGAACTGAAATCCTTCATCTTGCACACAGTCTCATGTGAATAGCAATGAATAAATCATTAAAGGCAAAAGCTATGGCTGTGCATAGTTTCAGGACTGGACGTGCTTACACTACTACAGAGAAGAAACATTTTAGCCCCTCTTTACCTGCATCTACCCAGCACAGCATTGCAGAGTAAGGATCAAATGTCAGTCCATTTGGTAACCCAAGATCATCTTTAACAAGAATTCTTCTGTTTGTACCATCCATGTATGAAGTTTCAATTTTAGGAGCTTCTCTGTTCCAGTCAGTCCAGTACAAGTTTCTTAGGAAGAAGAAAAAGGCAAGAGTTAAGACAGGGACTGAGCTCAAAAGATTGGTGTAATTAAGAAAATGCTAAGAACACAAAAGTAACACACAGCCCCTAAATAATTTAAATCAATAAGAAGGGTTACACTGCACTTAGACAGAGGACAAAAAAGTGTAGTAAAAATGTAGTAAATATACTTCCATTAAAACAAAAGGAGCAAGCACAGACATGAGAAAAAATGCTCTCTCTGCATTGCTTAGCTTATGATCAAAACGCCAGCCGAAAAGACCTATATTGCAACAGTTCCGAGGGCCACTCAAAATGTACACCTGCATTTTGAACTCTGAATCTCACTTCACATCAGGCTCAGGCTAAACCAAGAACATTTGGCATACATTTGGGATCCATTTGAAACTATATTTTTCTTTTCAGTGTACTAAATAAGCAACACACAATGGAATCAGAGTGGTTTATCCTCAGGGGAGATCCCCAGAGAGGCCCATTAACTCTCTGATGTTTTACTATTAATAGTCATTTTTTAGTGGTGGGCTTTTTTTTCCCTTGGATGTACATTCTGTGCCTGAGAATTGCCCCTCAATGCCACCTTTGTTGTTTACTCCTTAATGTGCACATGATTTACTATAAGATGGAAGTCCCTCAGTGGGGTTCTGCATGGAACACAGGGGCCTCCCTGCTGCCTTAAATGGCTACCTAGAAACAGAGACTAGACAGGAATAAAGGAATAAAGGAGGGATTTATTTTAAAGGCCTTCAGAGGTACACTCTGGGCTCCAGAGGGTCCTGCTTCAGTGGATCCCAAGACGGATGACAGGTCACGAGTTCTTTACACTTTTATATCAGCATAAATTCACCAACCAGAACCCAGCCAATGATGGAATTTCCCTAAGCTCCCCAAGATAATGGTTTACAGTTTTCCAGCCTAGGACTGGGTGTCCTTGGAGAGCAAGCTAGAGCAACTTTGTTATGTCTATCTTAGCACAGAGAACAGCACTTAACAAGCTACAGGAAACTTCAGAGTTACACTAGCAGTACAGGGATTTGAAAAATATAAAAGTTAAAAACTAAGGCAGCATCCTCAGTCTGCTAAATAATCAGATAAGTAAAATCGAGCTTTGCGCATATCTCTTGCCGACACATCCATACCCTCTCACAGGATCCACGACAATCGCTCTGGGGTTCACCAAACCAGTGTCAAACAGGATGCGACGCTGGCGCCCATCCAGCCTGGCCACTTCTATTCTATCCAGTTGAGAGTCAGTCCAGAAGATGTTGCGACCTAGGTGATCTACAGCTATCCCTTCAGGGCTTCCCAAGTCTGAAGGAAAACAGAGAAAAACATTCCTAGGCATTATATTTATTCCCAATATACTGTATCAACCTCACAAGGATAACCTTTAACTAAGAAAAGTTTTCCTCGGTGTTCTGGCTGTGGTTCAACAAAAGCTACTTTATATCACTTGGAAGAGGAACATTCATTTTACCTCAAAGTTTAAATACACAAAACTCTCATAAAGACATAGAAAGAAAAGTTCCATACGGAACACATTTGCCACCCATAGAAAAAGTCTGCTTGAAGGGGCAGACATAGAAAGAGCTGGTAACAGGGAAATGAACAGCAGATAGTGTCAGAATCTTATTCTACCCTCCATAGAAGGCCATGAAATGGATTTTATAACCCTTAATATTTCTTCTTCTTTAGTACTGGCATCCATGGCACCCCTCTGAAAACTGAAATTATGCTAAATTTACCTGATGCAGCAATTAAACAAAATCAAACTCTAAACACTAGAGACAATGACATTAACTAACTGATGCAATCTAGATCTAGTTCTTTGTTTTTGCAGACCAATTCTTTTTGGAACACATTCTAGCACGGTATGCGCAGTTTTTCTTGGACAGTTAGTTGTTCCAAAAGCAACAGGAAATAGCAGATAATGACCTTACTGCTTTAGCATTAGCAATTTCTAACTTGGATGCAGGATGCAGAAAAAAAATTATAAAGTTTAATTCAGCTACTATGAGAAACTGCTCTGTTTCTTTCAAGGTTCCATTGAAAAAGAGCAAGCAGGCCATGTGGAATGTAAGGGAGCCAAAGACAAGTTAAAAAAAAAAAATCAATTTCTGGTCAATTTCAGTTCCAAAAGAAAAGGAAAGAATTGTACATGGTCACTCCCCAAAAGAGGTGAAGTAACCATTTATACCAGCCAGCTGTTGAAAAAAAGCACCTTTCAAATGCTGATCCACACACCAATGGAATGTAGCCTGTCAGCCTTCTTTTAATTCTTAAGTTTATTTACTGACAGCCATTAAACAAACAGTATGTGACACAAGCAACCTTTCTGAAGAAAAGGCATTTGGCCCAGATCATCGAGTAGGGCTGGCTAGAATTTGCTACTGTGACTTTGCTGTGAATTGAGTTGCACAATAGTTTAAGCATCCTCTGCTCTCCCACTCAAGTGAATTACACTTACCACTTAATATGCACACGTGACATTTTAGATTTTTATTAATTGCTGAAGAGGTGGAAAGGAACAAACAAGATGTACCTCATTGTTTCTGACTCACAGCTCACACCCAGAGGGAAGGGGCAGTGAACAAGAAAGTAAAAGTCAATCAGGGATTTCTTTACTCCTCCTGAGGGCTCTTGGGCACACTTTGACTCAGTTACATTGACTTCCCATTACTACCTTTATTTGTCTTAGTGCCTCTGTAGAGTTAAACCTGTCATCTGCAAGAAACCACCTCACATATACTTCAGACCCTCAAACGTTCCTACTTCTTTTCTTGCTAATGGCAGTCTGCAGAGGCCTCATTTTGAGGTGGTGGTGGAAATAGTCCCCAGTCTGTAGGATCAGAGGATTACTGACTAAATGGTGATGGAGGAGTTCCCAGAGTCTTTTAAGAAACAGAAGACAGTAGCAGGCAAAAGATTTGCTGTCACTGATTACCAGGAGCCCCTGCTCCCTGACTACTTTCCTTGTTTCAATTTCCTTATGTCAGCTATATGTTAGGAGATTTATAGAAGTCTAAAGCAAATGTGTGGTTGATAATGAGCCAGAAAAAACTATCCCACATGGAGGGAGGGGTAAGGGAATATTTAAAGGCTTCATTTATCACCTGTTTTTCCAGAGGCACAAATATGTTCCCGCTATATTGTCATCAGCCTGGTACAGTAAGAGGCTCTGTCCCTGAGGGCAGGTTTGTACAGCCATGCACAGCTGATAGGACTTTAAGCAAGTACAAGAGAGGAAAGCTCTCCTTCCTAACCTCCTGCTACAGCTGCAGAGCTGAGAAAGCCTCCGCAGCCTATACAGCTGCAGGGATAAAGGAGAACTGGATGGGGCTCTATAACTCCATAAACAGTGTTTCTGCAAAGCAGCACAACTTGGATCACAAGAACTTTAAAAAAATCCAACCAAAAATGAAGTACATTCCACAAAAATACACATGAACTGAAGAAAGCAGCTGGAGCTCACAGGAGGAAGAAGGCAAAGATCAAAACAAAACAGAAAATTCTCATGATTCTTCTGAGGAGAAGGCATTTTCCTATTTCACAAAATTTTAAAGTTTCAATTTCAGCCTGCTTAGAAGATATCTTTTTGAATGCTGAATATTCAGTATTATTTTGGTCTGAATCCCTATTGAAATATCCATTAACATACAAAAAGTAAAGTGTAACATCGCTCCCAGTCTCTTCAGGAAAAGTATTCACATCCTATGCAAACAACAGAATAACAGAATTCATGAGTTATCTTCATATATACAATATCTTTTATAGCAAATAGAACCCATGAGGTTTCCATGTGGCATTGAAGCATCTTGAATTACCTTAAACAATCAAACAAATTTAGCTGAAAGCCTTCACAAATATTTTTCCAATATTTTATATATTGCAAGAATTGTAATGCCTACACACACTCTCATTAGACAGGCATTCATATCCATATAAAGTTTTTAGCAATAGTAATTTCCCCCATTTATAAAAGTGCAGATTCTGAAAAAAAAATCATCAATAGTGCAAAGCAGAAGTCTTTTCCCTGCAGAGTTTCTAAGTTGCACAGACACATGCTTGGTTAGAGTCCCTTTCAGATTAAATATTTTGGGATGAAAAAAATGAAGCCTTACAAAATACCTCAGCCATCAACTGGTACAGAAATAGGAAGTTCCATAACTGCTGGAATGGTTAGGCATGGTCTTAAGCTGTCCCTTTTTCCTTCCTAGGACAATGGTAGGATCTAAGTCACCCCAATCTACCTGCTGTCCCTAAGAGCCTTAATGCAGTCTCCACAAACTGACTATTCCAAACCACAAAATCCAGGCAGTGATTCTCTACACATCCAAAGAAAACTAAACCAAATTTATTATAGAGTTTTATAACTGTCTGATCATTTTCCAAAATAATTTCATCAGTTTTTGTAACAATGGCTGCAAAGGATTCAAGGCAAAGGTGACCTCTTTCAGTATCTTCACTTCACCAGTGTTCTAGGATCCTGAGGACACCAGTATTTAAAATGCGCCTCCAGCTGTTTTTGCTGTTGTTTTTTTTAATGACACCTTCCCCAACCATTCACTTTGTTCTCTAAACCTGTCCTTCCCCTTAGCCTTTTCCACTCAATAAAAGGTTTTAATATCCAAAATTCATGAGCTTGCACTTAACCCTTCTAATGAAAATGAACATGGACTGCAGTGAGCAGCAGTCTTAAAGGAAAGAATGTAATAACAAGGTATAAACTGTATGAGCACTAACTCCACAATAGCTTCTAGTCTAATTCTCAAATCCTTGAAAAACTACAGAGGGTAAAAACCAAACAAGATGGCTTTACTTTCCATGTTACCACTTGAGTGGAAGTCATGGAAAAGTCACAGCTGAAATGGTTTCTAACAACTTCTCAGCTGTTTGATGCCCAAGCCAAGGAAGAGAGCAGGAGTTCTTTTCAACCTTCGTGCTCATGAGTCCTTTCTCAGCAGAGCAGGCAGCTGCCAGGCAGAATTCAGGAAAGAAAAAAAAATACTACCTATAACAAGATCTCAGCTATTCAGCACCCACCTTGCTTGCCAGAACAAAAAATCAAAGACACCCTCTGGTAGTATGTTAATATGTAAACACAACTCTTAGTCAGCTCAGGCAACACCTAGGAAGTACATATGACTAAATTCAAGTCTAATACCATTCATAGGGAGTAGTAAGAGAAAGAATTTTGTGCTGCTACCTGTTTTGATTATTGTTGTTGGCTCCCCACCATGCAGGCTGGTCCTGCTGATTGAAGGGCCACTGATGTCTGTCCAATAAACCATCTTGTCCACGCAGTCATAAGCAACTCCAATAACAACTTCGTCCTGTTGGACAACAAGCAAGTTAGATCAGCTTAGGATAAACAACAATTATTCATCAGCAGATCTAACTTATGGTTTTAAGCCTCAAGCCTGAAAAAACAAAATTCTTGAGGAAAGCTGGGAAATGGGCAGGAGAGGTCAAGAAAATGGGTGATAGTCATTGTCAAATATCTTAGAAAAATAATTTTAGTTAAAAGTCCCTTTAAACTATCAGACTTCATTCACCATTATTTCAAAGAGGCATTGGAGGTACTAGTACTCAACTGTTTGTCTGCCTTCTACAACTTCACCTGCATATCCATCTAAAGAAATTTTGTGTTGACATTTTACTGTGTCACTCCTTCATGTACTTTTTTTCCTCTCAGAAAGGGGAATTCTGCTTTAAGAGAGAATAATGACACTGACATCCAAGTCATGTGTTATGGCTGTGCTTCCTACGTAGCACCGTTTGACTGTAAAAAGTTCTAGCAAAGTAAGGTTTTAAAATAAAAGTTAGCTTAAACAAGTACTACATAAGTCATTCTGGCAGAAAGAATATTCTCAGCAACAAGAAACATTTATAGGCAATTTCTCAGGCAGAAAGAAGATAGGACTAGAGTTTGAGTTCAGATCTCAAACTCCCTCTTCCAGGCAAATCAAAGAGACTTAGGGTAAAGCAATAGTTGTACATGGATTCCCAAGTCTATCACTGTTGCTGCTTTTGCAACACAGCTTCTTAGAAAGATGTTCCAAACTCTTGAATTAGAACAGTTGCACTTATTCATCAGTGTACATTAATTCTGTAGGTTGTAAAAAAATCTAAACACTTCTGGTTTCACTTTGCAAATACACAACACAGACAACACAAAAGTCAACAATGCTAGCAGAGAATGAAAGTTTCATTTTAATTGAAAGTTTCAAGGAAAAACTGCGTCTTATCTCTTGGAAGTTCTTTCCTGAAGATACTTCTAATTAATCAGTTAAAGCTAGATCAAGTAAATAATGAGACTAGGTGACAAGTATTCAAATCATGTCTCTTTCAGTCTTATTACACCATTTTTTACACAGCATTTTACTTTTTTTACATTATTGCAGCAGGACTTTACATAAGGGACAAAACCTTGATTTTGCCCTTACATCACAGAAATTTATGGTACTGTTTACTGAAGTGAATCTGTGTAATTTAGCCAGTATTCGTTTTACTAAGTACTCAGTGTAATTTATATTTTTAAAAAAGAGCTCAGCATGCTACTTGATATTGCCATCTATTATAAATAAAGTAGCACTAGAATGGAAACAGAAATCCTCTGCCTCAGGCAAAACAAATGAATGTGCTGAAACTGCCAGTGAAAAGGGCTGGCATGTGACACAGGTGGTGGAAAAGAGGTTCTCAGCATCAGGGATTCATTTTCTAGGAAAAAAAGATTCTCAAGACAGTATTAAGAAGCATGAGAAAAAGATCTACCACCCACTGGGCCTACACATGGGGAAGGAAGTAAAAAACAGAAGAAATGAAAATATATGTGTAGCCAAGAGGGCAGACAACTGACTGAAAAAAAACAGGAATAGATTAAGACTTAAGAAAAAACTTTGAGGGAGCAGGAATGGAACAAAAGGCCTCTCTGCATATTGCTATTGTAGATCTCCTAAACTTTTATACCAGTCAGAAAGTCAATAGAAGTGTGAATAGAAAGGAGTTTATATGAAGAGCTGAAGGAGACATGTGAGATTAGATTTTTGTCTTGTGAGATACTGTGAGCCATTCTTTAAAGGCAAATAATTATTTTTTCTATAGCTTAGGTTGAAGGTTTTTGACTAGTCAGGTCAGGAATTTTCAGTGACAAATTCATGGGGTACTGAAATTTTAATGAAGAGTAAAAATTGAGTTTTCAACTAAAATTATCAGGGTATGCAGACAAACTGTAGCTTTCACCTCAGTCAGGAATCTTCTAGAAAACATGGACTTAGTATACTAAGTTACTTACCGGAATATGCAAGAGTGCTTTTGCACCATTTTTCTTCATATTGTTTCCCTCTAGTGGAACATGTTCAATTTTACCACTTTGGGCAAAGAGCAGGTGGGTTCCTGGGGGCAGAGGTACTGTATCTGGTCGAACAGAGGGCCCAATAACAACAGGAGGAGCGGCTGTGCTCAGACCTTGTTAGTGGAGAAGGAAACAGATGGGGAAAAAATTAGCTTGTACAGCACAGCAAGGCTTCTTATTATTTGCAGAGATACAATTACAGTCAGACTTCTAAGAAGGAAACTCTTATAAGCAGACATTAATAACTATAATCACATGGAGAAAGCTTCTGAAATTTTTCCCTTGGCTGACAGAGAAGGAGCAATTGACATAATAGGTCTTTTCACATTCGGCTCTGTAACTGCCCTTTCCTTCAAATGTTTAGGAAAAAAAATCTATCTTATTTTGCAGTTGAAGTGAGGACTACGTAGGAAGGAACATCCTTCATTTCCTGAGGCAAGTTGGCTATTACAGCTCCCAGAGGGTAGAGACTATCTGAGCCTCTCACTGTTTCAAGGCAAGGAAGAAGCTGGAAAACCTTCTTCTTACTCAGAAGCTTACCACAGCTGTCCAGATGCCATGGCTGAAGGAAAAGTGTGTGTTGGAGTCACTGAAGGGCATGAGACATACCGCCACTGGGACAGCAGAAATCTGCACTGCTCCAAGTCAGTGCTGTGTCTCAGGGAATAACTAAGCCCCACATTTGGGAGGCAGTGCACTCGGGTGGAGAGATACCCACAATAAACAGCTGCTTCAGCCACTTACATGGTGGTCGAACTCCGGGACCGCTTCTGGTGCCATCGATCTCATTTCCATCCCTGTCCACACACCAACAATACCCACTGTTAGAATGGCACTGAGTGGGTAGGTAATTCCCATGCTCATCACACTGGGGAATGAAGTGACCAACTCTCACATCCCTAGGGAAGAAAGCACCTCCACTGCCAAGAGCTACTTCTCGTTCATGCTGGCATTTGGTCTTTTCTACTTCTGGGGAAAAAAAACAACAGAACAAAACAAACTGCAATGAATATTTCTGTTTTAGCTAATAACTACAGACCATTAACAGTTAACATAGGCTGACAACCCATACTCAAGAATTCTTACCTCTACTGGAACATGACACTGTCACAAACCTCAAAGGCATATGACTTCAGAACAGCTCCAGCGAGTCTGCCCTATGTAAGTGTGATCATTTGCCTCAAACTTATTTTTCACCATCTAGTTTAAAAGAGAACAAACAGATCCCCTGCATCTTCCTTCATTGAAGGGTCATAAACAGAAGCTGGAAAACATGGTTGCTCTCTTTGAAGCAGATGAATAAGAACATTCTGTCTGACTTTTGAACCTGATGTCTACTCACTGGCAATTATCTGTGGGCCTTAAAATGTGACTAATTATACAGACCCTACAGCAGCTGAAGGTTTTTTTGTAATGCTAAAAGTCAAGATTCCCTTCAAAGCCACAAGAGATCACCACAACATGAGGCAGATGCCAAATTTTCTACAGATCTTAAGAAGTGAAGCAACCCATTGCTATGATGTATATTAGGTTTTTAAAGTTCAGTTATGAAGTTTGAGCACTCATTTGATTCTTCTGGGTCTAAGAAAGGAATTGCAGGGACAAGTTGTCTAATCCCTGGTGAACCAAAGAGAAACATAGCATGCACACTGGCTACACCACGTGCATATATATTACTGTAGAGACTACAAAGGAAAGAAACTTTTCAGATTGTCAGGATATTCATTGATCTGGCTCTTTAGGCTTCAATTTTACAAAATAGTCTGAACTAAAATATACACCTTCTTATTATATTATCTATCATGCAATAGGGAGAGTCATCTGGATCCATATATCTTCTAGAAGCCAAACAATATAATGAAATTAAAAGAATACAATAATCGTGTATTTCCTTCTCCAGACAAAGAACTCTTGGTTTT
This sequence comes from Erpornis zantholeuca, assembly GCA_013400515.1. Lineage (NCBI taxonomy): Eukaryota > Metazoa > Chordata > Aves > Passeriformes > Timaliidae > Erpornis > Erpornis zantholeuca. Next base: position 85,261 of record VZTN01034056.1, on the reverse strand, counting down.
ACCATACACTTGAGATCCCTGGGAGAGAAAGATGTAATTATAGGAAGCTATCTTTTCCGTGTCAATGATTTTTACAGACATTTAGAAATACTTAGCACAAACTGTCTGCTGAAAAGTCTTTAATGTTATACTTCCATTTAGTCCTTTCCTTGTTTTTACATTGCCCGGTGGACAGCATTAGTTTTGTGTGGCTCAGACTAGACCAACCCCAGCTGAGCAAAAAGCTAATCCCATGCATCTACAAACTGTTGTGGTGTAAATCACTCAAAGTCAAAAAATAGGGGAGGTTTTGTTATTATTTAAACTAGTCCAAAGCTTTTGCTTGCATAACAAGTTTCATGCACCTGGACATAATTAGAGAAATATAACTGACTGGAGAACAGCTCACTGAACAACTGGGCTATTTGGCATCAGTTTTAATGTGGGTGGTGGAGAGCCTTGAATCAACCTACAAAACCCGGCCCCGTGGGAAAGCTTCCATTATCTGTCTCAAATTTTGTTTTCACATATTCAGTGTACTATGCAGTATGCAGGTAAAAGAAATGTTGATTCCAGGAAACAGATGGTTTTGCCACAATTTTTTTCAATTCTAAACTGTCGTTATGTGCACCGCTCATGGGAGAAAGCAGGGGGAACACAGAGTATTGGTAAACTACCCCCCACGCACATTTTTTGTCCAGTGCAGAAAAAAATTCATAATTGCATTCCTATCAGCTTTGAGAAATACTATTAACTCCTCCTCAGTAGGATATAAAAGACAAAGGTAGAAGCTTGTCCTTTTCTTCTTCCCATTGGAAACTCATCTAATTAGGGTATATACCAACAGGTTACAATTTTTCAATCAGTATTTTATATGAATTATGGAAAGAAGGGTGTATACACTCCCAGATAGGACCCAGTAGTTTCACATAAAATATATTAGTGTTATTGGTAACTTGAAATAACAATATTGGTTCTCATTTCAAGATAATGTTCACATTAATATGTGCAGATTTTATACAGGAATTCTGATTTTATTTTTGAAGAAACCTTATCTTGCAATGATGAAGACCAATCTATCAAATGGTCTACTTATGCAGTCAGCAACACTAAAGACAAGAGACTTGTCAAACAAAATTTTCCAAATTAGTTTTGCATTTCTAGAAGGCAGAGCATATGATTGGTTCTTTATAAAAAACCTATCAATGCTGAATTTTTACTTGCATAAAAATATTTGCAAATACCCTACTGCCACTCACTTTTAGGAATAACTGTGTATTTTACTACTTCTTTGCTCATGTAAAATCCCTTATATTAGTGATCACTTTATTAATAGTATCAAGTACAACAAGCAATCTATGTTAAACAGACATTCTGAAAAGAAATAAAGCCAGTGTTACCAAGTTCGTCTGTGGTGACTCAATCATTTTAACCTGTCTTTCAACATTTTGTTTGGACTGTCTAATATGAATTAAACCAATATTAAAACTTATAGACTAAACAAGTCACTAAGCTAAAGGACAGTTCAATCAAGCACTTGGAATCCAGTCTCCATTTTTCTCTCCTTATCTTCAAATCCTGACCAGGATTACTATGCTTACAATTTAGAGGCACCTGAAGAACTGTGAGTTGAAACCCAGTCCAGTGTTGTAGCCTATGCAACAATGAAGGCACAATAATCTTGGATACAGATGACAGTGGGTTGGGATAAACAGTCTGCTTACACTGCCATACCTTTTACTTGGTGAGGTTAAGAGAAGATGCTCTGATTTTGCAAGTTTTAAATTGCATTAATTGACTCTCTGAAATTAGTCTAGCTAGACAGTTTGAAAGATGAGATTGATGCAACAAATAAAGCACATTTCTTGCCTTGATGAGCTAACAGCACAATTTAGATGAAAGAGGTAACGAGAAATGGCACATATTTAGGTAGTACAAGGGCTACTTTGTAAGCCATCATCCAGACACAGACCTAAGAGGCAGAAAATTTCCTTCACTACAGCAGTCTAAATGTGGTTTCTCAGTGATCCTGCCTTTAACATATATACTACAGTATTTCATCCAGTCAAGACTCTTCAAAGATACAGAACAGTTAACATTAGGAGAGTTCTCTGATCTTGTGATTGGCATGAAACAGAAGTCCATTAAATACAGCTGGTAGTGCCAAGAGCAAATAACACCTACCTCGTGTAACAGTGCTCAGCAGCTACATCTACTACTGCACCTGATTGTAGCAAATGGAAAACAAGCCATGCCTATTTCAAGGCTCCACATCCAGGGATAACTAGCCCTGATTTTCAGGAAGTTCTTACCATTCTTGAAACCCACATTTGAAAGACAAGGCAAATGATCATGTCAATGATGGTAAAAATGGTATACACCAGGATTAGTTAATTCTGCCAGAGATGAAACAACCAGAAAAGCAGGACCTAGGTAATCTTTGGTGGTGAAAGAAAGCAGGGGTGACATCAGCCTTTCATAAACAGCAGGATCAAGTCAGTATTTTTCAGTGTATGCATTTAAACATTACCAACCAGCACTTGCTGTAAAATTAAGTAAAACCCCTCCTCACTGGGTTTTGGTTCAGTTGATGCTTGATTGCTGAAGGTAATAGTCTGACCTAGTACCTTTGCATTTTCCTAGGGTGCTCTACTTATGCCCACAGGACAGTATCATTTTTGAAACTAAGCACTTAATTTGGCAAATAATTAAAACCTGAAAGAAATAATCTGAGTCAGTAGTCAAATGTCATGAAGTAGTGGTATACTCTAGTAAATTCCCATATTACCTTATTCTTGGTTTTAAATTTCTTTATTAAGAAATTTAATTCCGTCATTTGGATTCCAGAGGAAGATACACAACCATAGATTGCATCATTTTTGGAAGTAAAACAGACCACAAAATATGAGGACAGGATGTGAATGTAAAGTTACACTTCTTGGAATACCCTGGGTAGATAAGCCCCTAAAGATAAGTCTATCTTTGAAACTACAACTCGAAAAAGCCATCAGCAGATCACAACTCATTTCTGTAGGGATTGTGAAAGGATATAAATAAGAATTCAGCATATACATAGGAAATATACAGGCATAGAGAAGCATATGAGGTTGGGCAGATGATTCAAGAAATACTGCATCCAGCTCTGGCAATCCTCAAAAGAACAGTGAAAAATTGAATGTGTGTACAGAAAAATGCTCCTAAGATGTAGAGCAGAACAGAGATCAAAGGCACGATGAAGAATTTGTGTCCTGTGGAACACAGTACAAGTCAGACTGTATACATAGAATGGTGCATCCTGAACTTCAGTGAAATGTATATCCTGCTTCAGAAAAATCAATTTGTATTTGATGTGTTTTAAACTTTTTTTTTCTTTCAGTTGATTCACGAATTACCAATAGCAACCTGGAATTTAAAAGTCACTGAAATACATTATGAAATTTGTAAAAATGAAAATGGAAGTAGCATGAATATGGAAATATGAGATGAAAAACATACATGTACACATTTATCACATATGTGAAGAAAGAAACAGAATTGAGGAAAAAAAACAAACTAAAGCCATATACAAATATTTAAGGTATTTTTTAGTCACAGAGGAATGCTCTTAGAGCAACAGTGAAAAAATTATTTATGGACTCTTCTTAAAAGAGATGGAAGCTAAGTAAAAGGATGAGAAACTGAGATCTATGGACTTCTCTTCTTCAAAGACTTATACTGACATTTTTAATTTCTGACCTCAGATGCTGGAGAAAAAAATAATTAAAAACCCCAATGAAAATGTCCTTTGTCCTTTCATTTTCCTTTGTAATTCCTCACTTACAGTATTGTCCTGGTAAGTGTGTTTCTCACGTGAAACCAGTTGCACACAGATGATCAGAGAATAGCTCTTAACAGCTCCTAGTTCCAAGAACCTCGGCTTGTTTCTGTTTAGTAAACAGTGTCTGGGGTCTGTAGGGGTAAAAACACTCAGACATCTGGTTTTTTTGAAATGGAAAAATGAAGCGTGAGGAAATAATGAAGTACAGACTTTCTTAATAGCTGGGAGCAGCAGGACATTCCAACATCGTTAACTCCTTCATTAACCTGCTGGTCCACTCCTACAGACATTCCCATGTGTGTGACTCAAATCCGTTTCTCTTCTTAGTCTACTTGTTTCAAGAGTTGCCCTTGAGATTTAACAGTAGGTTTCACAAAGTAATAAAGACACCAAACAAGCAAGTAGTTTAACACATGGGTTGTAACGGAGGACAGCAAAAGGAACTGAGTATTTAGATGAATGAAACTTTGCATGCTGTTAACAACCAGGAAAAACTTCAGTTACTGCTCTGGGTTTATTAGATCAAAACATTAGTTGGTAAAAAGGACAAGAAAGGGTCTCTAATTACAGCTGAATACAATACAGCCTCCCCTGCAATCTCCATTCTGAAGCAACTCACTTTACAAATCGAGAGCTAGAGTAAACTAAATTACTTTCGTGAGGTTTCAGAAAGTGTAGCGTGTTTCTGTCTCCTGGCAATGATTAACTGATGGACCTATCCATTGTAGAAGCACTAAAGCTTTAGCAACAGACGACACCCCAAGGGCAGCTATTGTTCTGTTAACTCTGAGAAGGGAGCAGTCCCTAAATTGTAAACATTGCCATTGCTGCGGCTGAGCAACAGAGATACTTTGTATTTCAGTTACAATTCAGCAAAAGTGAGACTTCTTATCCACATAGATTTTTTTCTGCTCAGAACATTTAATGAACAGAGATAATTGATGTGAGTGTTTCTAAAAGCCTGTCTTCTACTGCTAATACAAAGCAGTATTAAAAAGAAATCAGTGAGGCATATATGAAGACTAACAAAACCTGGCAGATCTCCACCCACTAAAACAGTAGATGTGAAACTCTTAAAAACATTTTGTTCCTACTGTTAAAACTGTGACATGGGAAGATCCCCACTCAAGACATAATTGTGTCGAGTACAGAAAGTGAAGAAGTGTACAGGATAAGTATGAAATAAAGTTACTACCAAATAATACCATGTGCTTAGCAGTTTAGTAGACACACTAACCACTGCATAAGAAAAGGTGTTAAGAGTAACACAAAAAAAACCCCACTTAAGTAACTCATCTCATATACTCAGAAGAAATTGTGTCCTTGTAATACTACAAAGGGCATGTGGCAGACATGAAAGCAATGTTTCTGCGTCTGTAATTCTGGCTGGAGAACTGGAAGTTTTAAGGTTTGTTTTGCTTCAAATTATTCACATCAAGTTTCTCCTCTAGGAGAAATAATTCTGGTTTTATCAGCTGGATAGTTAGCTAAATATTTTGACACAGATCATAAACACCAGGTAGTTCCTCATTCTTCTGGCACTAAAATGAAAATACATGGATGATCATGCAAGAAATATTAGTTAAAAATTATATTAAAATCCTGACAAAGTGGCAAAAGCTAGGCCTCAGAATTAAACACTTCAAAACCTCCTACCATTTCCCTATGATATAAAAATCTAGAAGCACTGGGTAATTTCACATGAAGTTACTGTGCACATGGTATAGCATCATGTAAACATGTTCTAAAACTAGAAACAACTTTGTGATTTTTTTTTTCTCTCCTTTGTATAATCCTTTGCCTTTTGGTTTTAAAAACCAAGCATCCATTGTGGGAAAAAAACAAAAAAAAAACCAAACAACAACAAAAAAAAAAAAAAAAACACAAAAAAACAAAAAACAACACCCCAAAACTAAAAAAAACAAAAGTTAGAAATTAAGAATTAGGAAATATGGAGGCAAAATAAAAATATTTAAGTTTTAGGTAGTAATATTATGCCACACAGACAAGCACTTTTAAGCAAGCATGTCCATCATTAAAAACAAAAACAACCCAAGCAAAACCCCCAAACCCTTTCTTTCCTTTTGGCCCTAGGATATTCTTGTTACTCTTGACTGCACAGTTTGAGTTTCAGTCTGTTGAGAAATGTCCAACAGCAAAAATCTTAGAGGAAGAAGAATTGGGTTTGAATATACTGAGAAAGTAGGCTGTATTTCCCACATGAAAGCATTTACCATTCTACGAAACCTGAATGCTGGCCCATAGGTTTGCCATGTTGTAAAATAACAATGCTACTTTGTGCTCCAATGTTCCTTACTTTCTTTCTTCTCCTTTTTTAAGCATATTTCAAGATGAGTTTTATACTTCAAGCCTCAAAGTACAATAGAGAAACAGAAGTGCAGGGGTAAAGAACTTTTTCTTGAATAGAGAATAAACTGGATAAATACAGAAACAAGTAAGTGCCGGCTGGAAGCTGTAGTCTTTCTAGATTGCAGGCTGTATGTGGCTGTAGTCTTTCTAGATCTCACTCAGACAACAGCCTCATGACTTTGGTCTCATTTTTCACTTTTCTCCTGTAAGTATTGCATTCATTTGCATTGCCAACAATTCCTGATGTTTTATGGTATGTGATTACTGAGTATGCAAACCAAATCGCCCCCACAGTCAGACCTTTACACAAGGCAACTTCAAAAGATAGTATCAGCTTGGGGCTGAAAACTGTTGAGGATAGAATAAACAAAATGTTAAATGGGACACTGAACAGGATATCATGAAAAAGTGATAGCAGCCAAGATACAAGTTTTGACAAAACCCTGGTAAAGTCCTAAACTTGAAAGACTCAAGAAGAATAAAGACACCAATGTGTCAGTAGACACTTTGTTTCAGAAGAGAACCAAATTAAGACACATATATCCTCCAAATCCCAAATTATATTTCTCGTCCAACTTTCAAGAACTATAGAATTTTACCTCCTAACACACATCGGAAACCATCCCCACGATAACCTGCCTTACAGTGGCAGCTGAAGGACCCAGGAGTGTTGTAGCAGAAAGCATCTGGATGGCAGTGGCCCTGTTGACACTCATCTACATCTGTAAAAGAAAAGATCAATCTCAGGTTATTGTTCCTTCTGATGGACAAATCAGAGTGATGAAATAAAGTACAAACAAACCTGCCACATTTTCAGGGTACATACCCTCCTATTTTAGGGTATCTGATTAGACATACAAACAGCTCTTTGGAAGTACATCTAGTACAGAAACGCAAAGCAGAAAAGACAGAAAAGAAAGGAGGGCTGGGGGGTGAAGCATGCCTATATTTTAGGTTCTGTATCTCAGCATTCCCCTATTCCAAACTCACACAGTATTTTAGACACATAAGTGCATATTTTCTAAAGAAACGACTTAACATAGCCAGAGGCATAGAACTTGGCCAGCCATGTTTCTACCAGGTAGTTAGGTAAAGCTGCTCCCCCACTGCACTCAGACTGACATGAAAGAGAATGTAAATTTTCAGTCTGAGCATTTTGTGCCACCACCTGAGTAATTTAAATCAATACAGTGCAGACAGTTGCATCAGACAAAGGTCTGCAGCTGCAGCTATTGAAATTTCTGCATTTATCTCATCTTGGACCTTCTATAGACCAAATATTAAAGCGTGACTTCGAAAGCGAGGGGAGGAAAAGAGAAATACTCAACAAAAAATCCTGCCTGAGGGACTTAAACTATGAAATTTCCTACTTGAAATGACAAGTAAGTATAGGAGACAGCAAAGACCAGCCCAGCTGTGCAGTGAAGGGTATAAAATGTTGCTACCCACCCTCACAGGCATGCCCATCTCCGGAGAAGCCAGGGAGGCAGGTGCAGACGTAGGCAGACCCTCCGGTGTACACACACTGAGCACGCTGAGGAATGTCACAGTTGTGTGTGCCCGTCTGGCAGTGGTTTACCATGTACTCGACAGCTGCAGGTTAAATGTGTAAGAGAGGAGATGAAAATCTGAACTTTCATTGACAAAGTGTAAGCCTCATAGTAAGTTCGTATGAGAGAACAACATCTGTGAAAGATTACAGAAGAGAAAGGAAACAAGGAACTGGGGGTTTTTTGCTCTGGGGGTTGGGATTTTATTTTCCCTGAAATCTCCCCTCTCACTGGTGTTCAATCTTATTAATGTTTTACAATGAATTAACTGTCCTCAGCACCTCACAGGTGCTTGTTAATATAGAATGGGGCAGAAAGGGTACCCCAGTGACAGATCCCAATATCCATACCAGCTTTGTTTATGAAAAGGAGTCCTGAATGAAGAAATGTAAGGCATCCCACAGAGCTACCTCACATGTTAGCTAAGTGGCCAGTTGATTGCACTGGGAATTATTTAGATGACCTGCTACACTAACCTAGCACTGACCCAGGGCTGCAGCCACTTGGCAACAAATAGGAGCTGTGACTCACTCAATGGTAGATAAACACATTTGTCAACTACTGGAGAGATCTGGGACCAGACCCTGAAGCTTTTCACAACTCTCTCATGCTGACAGCAGTTACTCTGAAGGCATTGCACTACTTTGCACACAAATTGTTTCAGGAAGCTTCTGGAGCTCTGCCTATGCTTACCTGTTACGTCAGAGAACAGGAAAGGAAACCATGGTACTTGAAATAGGAAGTGGAAAAATACTACAGAAATTTTGGGTCTGAAAATAGGATGTCCAGTGTGTACATCTAGGAACAGACTTTCAGCTGTTGTAACAGAGACTGCTGTAACACTAAGGCTCTCTCTACACAATTATTACAAGAAGTTGACAGGAGGCCAAAGACTCTACAGCGTTCCTTCCATCACAGTACACAGATGGAAACTACCACAGTGTCAGCAGGGAAATAACAAAAATCTTCTATCAGAGCCATATCTGAAAACATGCATTTTTTCTGTTTCTCTGGAGGAAATTACATCATTGTTAGAATCATTAATAATTTTGTTTGATGAAGTAAGTTTTACACTAAAAAATAATTAATTAAGAACAATATTATAAATGCATAAGGTAAGAGTTGGAGCTCAAAGGAAGTCCCCAAGTACTTCTGTTTCTCATCCATCAAACAGGACAACAGGATTTATTTACAACTCTCTTCTAAAGCTATCCAGTGAATCACACAGCTGGTATGAAAAAAAAATGCCAGTTCCAAAAAAGCTGAGTTAGAACTGTTATCCCTGAGCAACTTGCAAAAGCACAGAGAGTTGCTATTGCCCCTTCTGGGGTTCAAATTGTCTGTAGGTTATAAAACCCTCTACTGTGAAAAGATTACCATGACATTTATTTTCAATCTCTTGGGAAACTAGAGTCTATCTTTCCTCTTTTCAGCCTTAAAAATGCAATGTGGTTTTGGTTGAAGGAAGGGATCAAACTGAAATCCTTCAAGCTGGGCAAGGAATTGCTTAGCACTTGCTAAAAGTGGAACATCAGCTTCATGGGAAAGTGGTAGAGTGAAGCTGGTGAGGTCATGGCTGGAGGGAAGAATGTTCCTTTTCAGGTCCAAGTCACAAAAGTGCAGTGTTGGACATAACAGAAGGAACATAAAGCTGCTCTTCCACATCTCACCCTATCCCTTCCAGTGGCCTTGGTAGAAGAAGCTGTTTTTTCTGACTGTTCTGCAACAAAGGGAGTCTTAGGGTTCACTGTGAGTTAGGGAACAGACATGAACCATAAATCCTCCTGGAGCAGACGAATTTGGCTTGTGATGGAGTGTAATACACAACATGCAAAGCTCAAGGAAAGGAATGCAACTCTCTGCTGTAAAATGAAGGCTCCTCAGCCTTAGCTGAAGAACAATCTTAGCTATAATGAGCAACAACCTGGATGCATTACCTGATCAAAGCGTAACTAAGCTTCCACCACAACAACAGCTGTAGTAGCAACAGAAGTCAAAAATCCTCAACTGTTATCACTTATTTCCAAAAAAAAAGGAACTTCCAACCATTCTGGAAAAGTGTGGATAGGTTTTGTTGGTATGGAATTACTATCGTGTTGCAAAGATAAAAATTCTAACAAAAAAACCATCAATTCTCTATCCTATCCTGACAGTTGCAGCTCTAGAAGTAGAATCATTACTCCTCTTTTATCTGTTACTTGTCATCCCTCTTCTATCTACCATTTGTGGATTCCTTTTTCCAAAAGGAATTTCTACTACTTGAGTGAAAAACGGGGCAAACAGGAAAAATATATTCCTTGTTAGGACAACCTTAGTCTACCAAATACAGATTAACTCAGGCTTCCTCCAGAAAAAAGTTTTTAAATTACAGGAAAATAATCTAGTTCAGTGACAACTACTGAATTTGATATGTAATCGTTCACTTAAAATGAACTAAAGAGCTAAATCTCAACAATTTTAACAATCAAATGATCTGCAGCTATAAATCCTTTTCATCATGATAAATTATCGCTTCAGAATAAGTCTGCAATGGCCAAGACACACTGATTTAGAACTGTGCACTGTCTTGTCCAAGGGATGAATCTGTAACTAAAATCTCATCTGTTAAATTAAACTCTGGATTAGACATGAGAAACAAAACACAAACCCCCCAAAAGGCAAAAGCACGGCACTTAGAAAACACGGAAAAAGCCAGCAGTCACAAGCTGCAGCACAAACTCCTGAATTCCACTGACATTAGAAGTCCTCACAGGTTGTGCAGCACTGTTTTCTGTCCCTGTGAGATGAACCAGAACCCAAAGGGTGGTGGGCAGTGTTTTTAAGAAACATGAAACTCACCAACACAAGTCCGCCCATCTTCTGCAAACTGGTATCCCTCGACGCACTCGCAGCGGTACGTTCCCGGCTGGTTGTTGCAGTCTGCATTGCTGCCACACAGCCCTGGCTGCTCTGAGCACTCATCAATATCTAGGACATTAAAAGGATTTTGGTTATACAAAGATGCATTTAATATGCATGCCAGAAAAACAGAAACTGGGGAACTTGATCAATAGTTGTCTTCCATACTTAGGCCGCATCTTGGATAGAACATACCTCTTAAGAGATATTAATAACCTGAAAATAAGTTTTGAGGTAAGTGTGTCTTCAGCTAATCTGCACCAAAAGGAAAAAAACAAACCAGAAGAAGTTCTATCATGGAGTAAATAAGGGGAAGGCACAATTGGAGAGGAAAGAGGAGCCGAAGAAAATGCAGCCTTAGGTGATCAGAAGAAATGATAACTACTGGGGGAGCATGAACTCTAGGAAAGGCTTCCCCTTTCATTATCTGTATACACCTCTAATCCACTGCTGCCCAACTCACAGCATCAGAGGACTGGAAGAGACAGTGTGATGCTGCTGTTTTCATTTGCAAGTTGATTAAAGGGTTGGAGTGAAAGGAGAGTTGTGCCTTGAGTTTAAAAAAAAACCCAAAACTTCTTTAGGTAATAGGGATGACACATTTCATTAACACACACTTCTACCTCCTGAAAAAGAGTATTAGCGCTGTGATTTGAAGGCAAAACCCAAATACACTAAGAATACACAGCTAGACAGAACTGGGATATATGAGTCTTTTTAAATAGAAAACTATTTCCAAAGCAGATCATGAAAAAGATAATTTTAATGACTTGCACAAATCTGTGCTCTGTCCACATGCACATTTCCTATTTCTCATCTCTCTTGGGAACTTTTAACCTAGTTGACTCATTTTAGCCAGAACTTGCATTACAGTAAGTTTCTCACAACTAAGTTCCCACTCATTTTATAGAGGACAAACTGGGTGGGAAACATGCTTTGCAAGCTAGGAAAACATACTCTTCAAGACAGTCAAACTTGCTTACTTTGATTATTGAGATACATTAGATAGCCCAGCAATCCTCTAACCTTAAAACCAGCCTCTCAGGGAAGTTCATTTTGCTGGAATCGTGTCTCAGGTTACAATGTAAGATGTAACCAAAAGTATGTATTCTATCACCATCTGTTAAAACCAGGTGAGGAACTGTTCTTTATCTCTTCCATAACACCTCCCTGATAATTCCCTCAGAGGGATATCTTCTATTAATGGGCCATCCAGCCTCACTGCATGACTCATAAATTACATCTTCCCATTGGAGATGCTTGCTCAGGAGCAGGAACCAAGCATTCCTACCTGGATTTAATTTGAGGTTTGGAACACCACACTCAGCCCTACCTACAGGATTCCCAGAGGACAAGAGCTACATAACCACCATTGGACTTCAGAGGAAGACCAGATCCTTTTTACAGGATCACAGCTTCAACAGAACCACACCAATCACCTCAAGAGGACTGCGGCCACCATTTAATCGGACTTCTACCACCACCCTGCCCAACAGGGTGTCAGGTTGTATCTGGACTCTGTCAGTGTTTCTGTACTATTGCATTTATTTTTAATTTTCCTATTAAATCATAGTTCTGCCTTGGAATCTCTCACTGGTTTGCTTTCAAATTAGTACAAATGGCTAGTCCTGAGGGTCAATATACTCCAAGGAAAATAAATTCTACATTAGTTCTCATTTTGCAATGAATGGAAGCCTTCTTATACCATAACAAACGTTTCCATCTCCACGGAAGCCAATGGAACATTCACAGAAGAAACGATTTCCAGTTCCTGGACGGCACACAGCGTTGGTGTCACAGTTATGAGTACCAGTGTAGCAAGGATTCCGGTTAGTATCTGCAGAACCATCTGGCAAGAGAGACCATATTTAGCCTTGATGACTCTGTCCAAGCAATAGCACCCTGTTAAGGCCCAGAAGGAGGCTGCTCATAATGCACATTAAACAAGGAAACACATTTTTGCATCAGGAAGAAAGGGACTTGCAGGTGATATGCAGGACACCAACCTTAGATATGTATTTAATAGCACCTGTATTCCTTGTTACTTGTACAAAGGACTACTGAGTTTAAAAAGAGCCACAAAAACCTCTGAAGAGCAAGACAGAAAGAAAATTAATCTTCCAGTCACTGACAGTAGACTCAAAACATGATTCTTAACAGCTTGGTTTATTCCTTTTAATTAGCAGAACTTTATTTTATAACAAACAAAAATGAGCCACAGCCTGTTTCTATTCTCATCTGGTGTGCATTTTCAAATTGTCACTTTGCTTTCTTTCTGATATTAGTGCAGGCTTGGATAGCTCATCCAAAAAACCACCTTTCATAAGCAGCCTACAATTCAAAGATAAAATGCCATGTTTCAAGACAAATTATAGAAACTCATCCACAGTAAATTGTATTCCCCTCTTTTTCTCTCCTCTCTGACAATGTCAAAAAAAATTAATAGAGGAATTATAAATTAGGTAAAGATAAACACCGTACTCCATGCATCCGAGTGGGAATAGATTCAAGGTGGTATATTGGGAGTATTTCAAGGAATTAGACATAAACCCCAGTGAACTTCAAGAAGAGAGCATCACTTAAATACTCTTTCTCAAGTAAATATATGAAATTTCAACAGTCCCATTTCTCTGCACTGGTGGATCTGGACTCCTACTACCTAACAAAATTATTTAATTTAGCTCATTAACACCCAGCTAGGACAGGCTAAAAAAAATGGATAACTGCTCTTAATTACTCACAAAAGAGAAAAAAGCAACATTTGCAATCGATACATACCACTGATGGGGCCGATGGAATTGCTCATGGCATATCTCAGGATCTGCTCATCTCTGTTGTACAGGACAAACACACTGTCCACTGAGAGCTGCTGAGTGGCAGGGGCAGAATGGGGGGAGTCATCATGGATGCACTCATCAAAGGAGATAGTCTGGCGCCACTGATAGGCCCCTGTGTACGTGGAAGCAACTCCATCCCTTTCTGGCTCCGTCACGGTGTACTCCCTCGAGGAGGATGAAGTGATCACTACAACATGACAGCAAACACACTGAGCAGAGCACAGATCAAAAGCACTCTGTCAAATGCTATCTGTAGACTTGGGATGCAGTATGTGTAGTGCAAATAGGAATTTGAAAGGCAAGAGGCTATGGAAGTGGATGTATTTCCATGCACAGGAACAAGCACTTGAAGACACTCTGTTCTCAGGTATCACAGCTTTGAGAAATGAGACATTTGATTTATTTTGACATATTTAAAAAACTTAACTTTTCTTTGTGGGTTTCCAAGTAATGAAAGGAAAATTCAACTCAGCAAATCCAGAGGTTCCTTTAGGTGGATTTATATAATGCATCTCCAGCCTAAGGACAAAACCTGCCTCATCAGCCTAAACTACACCCACTTTTAGGTCATTGTAGGCTATTAGCCTTGGATTTTAACACAACCCTGAAGAAGCTGCATATCTGAGAGCTCTTGTATGCTTCACAACAGTTTTCTATATTGGGAAAAATTGTGAACAAAACTCTCCAAAAAGATCTGGGCTTGTGGATCCTCCCACCAACAGAAAAGTCCTCAGAACACCACTATTCTTTGTTTGGACACCAGAACATACCTATATCAATCCACTTGCAACAGCTGGCTAAAGCTGGATTTCTGCAAAGTAACAGTCCATTAGATATGCCATAGGGAAGCAGAATAGCAGCTGTTTGAGTCCTGGTAAATCAAATCGGGCCAGAAGGACACCTGCCTCCAGCCTCTGACTTTACCTCCATGGGAACAGCATTTCTGCCAAGGAGGCAACTGTTCTGTACAGCAGATGCTCCCCAAACCCTGAAGTTGTTCAGCACGAAGTAGAAGTTTCCTGCTGCTTCCACTTCCCCCTCCTCCCAGTCCTTAAAAACAGGCAAAGCACAAGGGGGTTCATCCAAACCCAGACATCAGTGAATATAAGGCTCTGATGGTGCCACTACACCATTTTCAGCTATCTCTAGCAACCAAAATTGCACACTTAGAGCAAAGTGCAGTCTCTCCAGCATTCATGGGCACCAAAGGTTGCTTCCTCTGTATTGATCTTTGACAGCTGGGCTGGCTGCCCAGCAGCAACACTCCAACCTCACTTCTTTTTTTTTCTGAATTGAAACACCTGTAATTTTATCCAGGAAGAGGAAAGCAAAATAAGTAATCAAAACAAGATTTGCTGGTGGTTCTCTTAGGAAACCTAGGATCTGTGATAAAGGAATTGAGGGACAGGAGACAAGTACTAAAGAGACATTGTAGGAAACTGATAAGGGAATTAAGAGGTTCCTAATTTTCTAGTTGGTTGTTCAAATTGAGCTCAAATAACACTGATAAATGCTTTCAGAGCCATTGTAATGCAGTGTACATGAGACATAGTGGTAAATAATTGGTTTAGTCTCAGACAAGATCAAATCTCACTTAACGACATTACCACAAAAAGATATACACCAGTACAACTCTTACTAACGGGCTATGGACATACAGAAAAAAACTTTGCAACTTGTACACTGCCATCAGCAGCATGAAAACAAGGCCAGCAAAAAGGAAAATTTAGAGTGTTTTGCAAACATCAGCTCACAGAAAAGTTAAACTTGTATTTTCTCAAAGAAAAGATCATAAATGTTTGCATTGTCCCACTCAAAATCCACCTTCTTCTGAAATCTTTTCCTAAGAGGCAAAAGGAAACTTTCTATAAGTCAAAGAGTCCTAAATACACTTGCTAAAAAGGGAATAAAAGAATATTTTTCAGAATGTCTTAGTGCACAAAGCAGTGACTTTCTTATCATTTAATTCTTATGAAACCTTACCAGAACTGGAAGTGTGGTACAGTTCAGTGTATGGCTCTATATGGACTGAGGAACCAGATGGGATCTCAGGTATTCTGCCTTCCATTTCTGTGCTGATGGTAAGGTGACCATGCTCATCAATGCCACTGAATTTCTGCTTTACAACCAACTTCGCATTGTTGCGGAGAAAAGTTACTTCTGTTTGCCGTGTAAACTCACCACCTAAAGAAATAGAATTAGTTAAACACTAGTGTTAATAGAAGTTTCTGATTCCTTCTATTCCAAATATTGGTTTTAGTCGATAAAATATAAATTATTATTGTCTGCAAGTTTTGATGTAGTGCAATTCCTAATATCTTGTGTTTCTAATGAAATAATTTTCAGAAGTATACTGATAATATACTTGGACACTGCTAGAAAATTTTTTTAAGAACTGAACATGATAAGTAACAAATAAACCTGAGGGAGCAGGGTTTTGTTATTAAAAAATATTTAAAAATATCTTTAATAGAAATTAAATTTAAAAAGAAATTCTGATTAAGCTAATAGCAGTAGGCCTTATCCTACCATTTAAAAGGACATTTTAGAGAAAATTTCCATTAGGAGTACAGAGAGTTAAAAAAAAATTCAAAATCCAGTACATCTGTTTCCAAATCAAAACCAAGTTAAATGTATGTTGTAAATTCCAGAACAAACTTCAAACATTCCAAATCCAAGAAAATCCCAAACGAAAAAGTTGTGTTCAACTAAAGTCATATTACATGTCTGTAAAGGATCAAATTTTAAAAAGAAACACATGAATAGAACAGATTGAATCTACAGCTTGAATGCACATGCACGGCCAACCAGATTTGGCCTCCGTCTTTTATGAAAAGCTCGAATTGGGAACAGAGGTTTCCCTCAAACAAGCTAATGGAGTCATTTGCATCTCATGCAGCAGCTGTTTCTGTAAAGGGCTTCAGACCCTCATGAGGTCAGATTCTCGTTTCTCTTTCACTCTGTTGGTACAATCAGGTAATTAACATGTTACATCTCTTGAAGATGTAGGAGAAGCCTTTTTCAATAACTATGTACACTCTAGAAACAACTCCCCCCCCAAAAAGATCTTTTTAATAATCTCTTTCTTGAACAGAAACTGGCCAAGCCAATCTTCTCTCTAACACATTTAGTTCTTGTACACTGGCTATTGTCTAAATATTGTAAACAAGAAAAATGGTGAGAAATTTCATTACAAAAAATCAATTTGCAGCTCAGAATAGAGGTGTGTTTTCACCCTATACTGCTTCTAAATATACACCTCTTTTTTATCACGACAGAGGAAAGCATAGCAATTTTGAACATTATTTTAATTTAGAAGTTACCAGTAATGCTGAATCCATTTTTATATCCTTGCTGTTCCACAGCAAACATCCATCCTATGATACCTCCAATGGAGGCAAGAGGTAGTAAAGAATAACCCAAAGTCTCTGGGATTGTGCTGATAGCAGTGTAAGCACGCCCTTGGTTCATCACAACATAGGAGTGGAGATCAGTGTTCTCAAACACCACTGGAACAGGGTTATTTCCTACGAAGATTCTTCCTCTGACCTTCCCGTTGACTCTCTGAGGAGAACCTGGCAAATCAATACAATGCATCAGAACAAAATAACAGTTCTCTCTTGCTCTCCAGGGAACATGTTCCGAGTGTTCACAAATACATGGCAAACAAATACTCAGAATTCAGCCAAGAAATTGCCATGTGTTCACTTGCTTATGTAGGTACATGCATGTGTGTTGTATTATGTGGACAATTAAATGGCCAAATTTGCCTAAAGAGATGCCCTTTATCCTCATTAAAAGTTCTGTCTGAAAGGATAACTCCATAACACTGTTACAGTATACCCGGCAGTAAGTGGGAGACAGAAACTTCTTTTTAAGATCACACTTCATATCAATACACACTGAATGCAAATGTGTTCATTCCCTATTAGAAGACTAACATCATTAGGCATTAAAATAATTGATTTATTATTCTAAGCTATTACATTTTCCTGGCTCTGAACTATTGGCCATTTTGAAGACTGTCAGTGTTACACAGAAGTAGCTATTTTGGATCGCTAGTTTTCGCCTGTATATAATTTCCTACATAGAAGTTTAAATTTCATTCAATCCTTCTTTTCTTTCTGTGGAAAATCCAATTTTAGGAACTGAAAGCTAAGTATTAGGTTTTGCTTTCCTAGTTTATAAAAACACAGTCTTGCAGTAAACTATTTGAGTTGTTGAAATGCATCTGTACTCTGAGTCAAATCACTATGAGGATTACAAGTGTATACATAAGAAATTCCTTTATGGATTTTACATGGGAACAAACTTTAAATGGGTATTTAACAAAAATCTGGCAGATCAGCCCATTAGTAAAGCAGCTTAAAAGTCAGACAAAGAGGAGCCGTGCTCTTCGGTTTGAACATCAAAGTTAAATTGTTCATCACTTTGAACTGTCCATTTCTAGAGTGAGGACCATATCAGATTATAACACATTGGAACTTCATGACTAATTCTAGGAAATACCACTGGATATTATGCTTTCTTTTAAGTGATGTCAGTTACAGAAGAGTTTATTTTTTCTGGAAAGTCACATTAAAACGAATAAAGCATGTAACTGACCACTCAAAATAATTTGCTTCTCTCAAAAAAACACAGCGTTTTAAAAATTAGACCTCACTGATTAAAATACCTTTCACTATATCTCAGTGGTAAGTCGTTCAAAAAGTTTTTAGCACATCTTTTTTGGAGTTGAATGCAGGTCACCTCACTCAAGAATGCTGTATGTAATTGTTGCTTATGTATTTAAATTTCAAACCAGTTACCTTCTGCTACACACTGTCTGCCATTTCCTTTGTAACCAGCAATACAACTGCAACAGAATCCGCTGGGATAATCCTTGCAAATAGCATGGACAGAGCACTGGTGGCGGTTGTTAGCACAGGTCTGTTGGACATCTGTGTGGTAGCGAAACACTGCAGAAAACAAGACCAGATATTTATGCTTCATGTAATTGCTGTGGTATTCACATATCCCTGCACTAGTTTAAAAGTATCACTGGACTCACTAGACCAGATCTTCATTTTCTCTTCAAAGAAAATGAACTATTGCAATTGATAGACTAACTGGCTATTTTTTTACAGAAAACATCAGGGCTTCTGCTGCTTAATTATTTAGTTAGAAAACTGTTTAATTCTATTGACTTCAGCAGATCTATATTAATAGAGATCAGTTATAAGTCTTGTCAAAACTAAACACACAATAATTTTAACTTGTCCTTGTTTCCAAATCAAAACAAAAAAGACACTTTCCAACTTTAGAACAAAACATATCAGCACAGTACCCAGGACTATGCAGGAACTGATGCGCCCCATAATCCTAATTGTTTTACCCTGTAAATGGAGGTAACAATTCTCACATCTGCTTCAAGAAACAATTAACATCTAGGCAATCAGTCACACCACTCTGAAGTTTCTAGAAATGCTTTAACAGAACTTTGAATTGCTAATTCCACCCTTCTAAGACCTGAAGCCATTAAACCCTAGCCAAAAAATTTTATGACAGCTTCTGTTCCCAACCTTTATTAAATCACCTGTAATCAGGAACACATCTGAGAAAGGTCTGTAAGCTTGACTAGGGTAGTTTACTTGACTGGCAAGATCTGAATCTGAGGTGACATCCAAGTTAGCTACCTCAATGAATAACACAAACTTAGGACACATGTCCAGATTTTCACATATGAAGCTAATGAGAAGGAAACATTATTTCTTTCATAATTCAATTTCTTTCACACATCTTTTTTGCAGCCTATCCATATTAAGAAGCTAAACTGTATGAAAGACCTTACCTATTCCAGTTTCATCAAATTCTTCCACATCTATAACTTGAGGTGGCTGTGGGGGGAACTGCTGCATCCGAAACTGGCGAGGTGGAGCTTTTGCTGTCGGGAAATTCTGAGGACTGTAAAAAGACTCAGTTGAAGGTGTTCCTGTTACATCTTGGTATGGAGTCAGAAAGTCTTCTGCAGCTAGCTGAGGAACACTGTAGGTGACAAGGTGCTGATCCTCTTCAGTGCTGTCCGTACTACTTGTGACGTACTGCTGCGTTATTTCAGTGGAGCCATAGTCGGACATAAAGGGCTTAGAAGTCATCTCCTGGTCCTCTTCGTTGGACTCCAGGCTCTCCAAAACATTGCTGATCTTGGCAGGCACAATACTGTCAGATGAGCTACCAATCTCGAACACCCAGACACCCTGCTTCCCAGCATTGCTGCTTCTGTCAAAGAGAAGCATATACCAAATAAAGCAAGTCGTGTGGTATTTCTAGCCTACACACGATGTTATGCTTCACTGAGAAGTGTCAGGATGAAACTGCCTAATTATCTTATCTACATTACATACTTACCTACAGGTACAGTTTATTCAGCTGTAAAACACCCCTGACAGTTTGGGAAACATTTTTTTTCTTCTCACCCACAGCTCTATTGAGAATTTCTAGCTTTCTTGTCTCCAAAGCAGTAGGAACAGAAGGAGATTTCAGAGCCACAGAGATCTTGCTACAACTTACTAAAACTTTATAATTAATTTCCTTTCCTGCTTGTTCACTCTTTCTTTCAAAACCACAAACAAACACATAAAAACAACCTGCCTAGGATAGACTAAGAAGATTTGAAGTGGTACTATTTAGAGAAGAGCTAAATAAAAAGGAGTTCCTGCCAGTGACAATGGAACTATGAACTTTTAACAAATCACACCAAAGTACTCAAAGTCCTCAAGAGAGTGGATATTGATCAGTGGCAGATCTTAAGATTTCTCATGCAATGTCTAATGGGATCTGATTAGCTCTCATTGATTCATGCAACAATTAAGAAAACCATGAAACTCTGATGTTTTCTTGAGGAGTTTAAACAAAGAAAAATGCATACTTGTACAGGTTTCTAATGCTGTCTTCATCATTAGCAATGACATTGTAGGATCCTGGATTTTCCCAAAAGTAGTAGTTTGTAGAGGCTTGACTAAAGCCAGCCATAGCAGGAATATTTTCATCACCATTCTTGGAGTATGTGCTATAGAACTGCAAGCTATCCTCTGGATAAAGGAAAATAGCATAGGAACTGGAATCAGAAGAGGCTAAGACAGCCTGGAAAGTGTTTCTCTGTGGAAAAAAAATTAATACATATTTACTCACATAAAAATAGTCAAGAAAGAGTAATTATTTTGTTTTAAAACACAAAATGAAAATCAGAATTCTCATTAAAAATAAAACATTATCAAAAGTAAATTAAATCTGTAGGAAATAGAGAGGTTGCCCAAAACATAACAATAACTTATAACAATTTTAAGTTCTGTAATGCTATTGGATGCTATTTCATTTCCTTGAAATAACAGAAGTGATGTGCTAGACGGAATAAAAAAATTCTGTAAACAGAATGTTTAAAGTTCAAGTTTCATGTTGCTCAAGTCTCTTCCCATAGGAACACTCCTGCCTACTGTAGGAACCACTGGGACAGCACCTCAGACATAGCTGTTCATTGCTACCAGAGTGCAGAATTGCTAGTATGAACACAATGCTTGTGTTAAGTTCAATAAAAGAAATTAGATGTTGACAAAGAAAGATTTGCCAAGTAGTGGCAATGTTCTCATCAACTTTGATAATTATGGTGTATAGTTACACATCCTTTCAGGGTAGTACCTGAATGGTTTAGAAAGGGGACAATGGTTTGTGAATAATAATAAAAAAAACTAACCTCTAACTGCTTCTTAATTCAATACTAGCTACAAAACCTGACCTTTTTGTGAATGCAATACCATCTGTTCAAAATGGTCTTACGATCCTATTAGCCTGTACAGCTATCTGATTTTACATAGTTTGATGTCAAAATGACTTAAGAGTCTGTTGAAGAATGCAAGCCAGCAGGATTATATTGCACAGAGGGAGGTCAGGGTATTCCAGTTCAGTTATTAACACAACATATGTAACATTCAAAGTAAGAGTCATTAGGAAAAACAAAGAAATCAGCTATGTAGTTTCAAGGATTAACTTTTGAATTAATAAAATATTATTAAATAAAACTCTAGTAAAAATTCTGGGAACTCCTATTTTGCTACAGCCTTTTCAACAATAATATACATTCTTAGCTCTGCAGAATTTATTTAAACACAAAGAAATTCAAGCCTTCAAGCAACAGGTTACAGTGTTACACTTCAGCTGAGCATGTGTCCAACATGACTTAAAGCTCTGATTAACATTCACCTTTTCTTCCAAAGCATGATCTTCTCCTGGTGCCTGGAAAGGAGCCACAAGCTTCCAGGTAACAATAACAACACTGCTGGGATCAAAAGCACTCTCAGGAAAACCTCTTTTGATATAGTCTGATGCAAGTTGCAAGACATCAGAGGATGAATCTTCTCTGTAATACACATTTCCACGTCCATCTGTTGTGTCCAGGTCAGCCATAAAAGGAGCAATAGCCCCAAAACTCACTGGGAATTGACCAAGATATTTTTCTTCACTTGAGGGTTCATTCACTGCAATAATCCCATTAGTGGTAACCTAATAAAAAGATTAAAATTATAACACTAATAATGTTGATAAGACAGTCTCCCAAACATGTGCTCCAGATCACAATATTTTAATTGCAATTCCAAAAAGAAATTGAATGAAAAGACAGTTTTGTGTTTGAAAAGAAACTGTGGTTTTTTAAGCTTTTGTTTAGTATCCCATGCAAGGAGTCCTGAGATTACAGTTGCCCAAAACCAGAGGTCGACTTTATGGATAGAACAGCCTTTTTTTCCTAGATGGAGATTTCAGCTATTTAAATTTCAGACACCTATAGTCTCTTCTAACAAGGGTATACATGACCTTCCCACCACTGCTTCGGAAGCTGATAGAGCTTCTGAGCAAAGAAATAATTCACACATAGATGCCACCCCAAAAAAACCTGCTCCATGCTTAAATATTGTAATAGTCTGTATGAAAGTCTTTTGGGAAGACTTACAGATTTCTCTTTGCCTAGCCAGGACTGCTTTAGTTTTCACTTCACTACAGCCACCCTCTTCTCTGCTACTGTGCAAGGCTAACAACAACAAGCTGCTGCTCATTCTTAAGACATGCTGTGAGCACAGCTCTTACACCAGAGGCTATAGATGCTAGGAGTCAGAATTTCCACAGCAGATATTGGCCACCCTATAAATTCCTTTACAGCTGAGTGCTCTGACAGAGTCTGATTGAAAAATGGCTCTGAAGAGGGGGGAAGGCATTTACATACATAAGTGCAACTCCTGATCTGAAAATGCACTGGTACTGGCTCATGGAGATTTAACCCATCAGTGAGATGATGATTCACTCTCAGCCACCTCTGACCAAAACTAAGATAAATACATACATACAGGGAGGTGCTAGGGCACATCCAAGTATGACAAACTCCACTGGCAAACCAGAGCTGGCTCTCACACACTCAAGAAGTGAGCTAGACTGCAGGTGCCAGGCCTTGAGGCAGTGCAAAGTGCTCACACACAGCTTTTTGTCCTGGGCCCTTCCACCAGCTGTGTTTAGCACTGTGTGAATCAGCCACATACAAATCCACCTCCAAGTCTTGGACAGCCCAATAACAGGACACATCTGAGTAGCCACAGGTAGCCAGGCACTCACTCCAGAGCTGCACAGGGGACTCAAAAGCAGACAGAGGTTCCAGAACCATCACTATAAGCTATGAAACTAAAACTTCAATCACCCACAGATTTATCTCATTCACAGGGATTCTTCTGAGTCCAAGAAGAACAAACTGCGGCTGGATCTTTTTACACAGTCAAGATATTGTCAACATGATAAAGTCTTCACAAATGCCTAGAAGTGGGTCAGAATGGCCACTGACTCAGACTGCTGGGCCTGTCCCCAGCTGTACCCACTAGCTTAGAGATTCAGCAGAACAAGAGGACATGCACATACTTCTCCAGCGAGCCTCCAACTGCATCCACCTCAATGGATTCCCTGTGGTTTGGCTGTTTTTCATCCCCAGTCGATCTCTTTCACATATTTGTTGTCTTCACTTAAGACATATAAACTCTATGCATCCACAAAATCCCTTAAACAGGAACTCCATGGATTTGTGACTCATACCCTCAGGTTTCTCCTACTTTTGTTTGCTTTCAGTCTGGCTTCCAGCTTCATTTGATAGCCCTGATTTTTGTATTAGGACATACAAGAATACTACCCTGTCTCTCTCATTATGTAATTTCTCCTCCAGAATGAAGACCCCCAGCCCACCCATGCACTCCCTAAGAGTTCTTCTCTGCCTTTGATCACTCTCATTGTCTCCACATATTTCTTCACCCCTTTCCACTACATAAATTTGTCAACAAGGACACCAGTAGGAGGCCACACATATTCTTCACAAAGAAATTGTGGTCTGTGCAAGCCCATCAAGGATGCTGGCTAGTGTGCCTTGGCAACATCTTGAAAATCTGGACCACCACTGCTGCTACATAGAGTAAATCAGGAAAAGTGTAGTATGAGAACTCATGATACAAATTACTCCTCCATATAGAAGAAACACCTACACCTTGAACTCTCCCTTTGGCTATCCAGAGGGTCAGAGCATGCCCCTGCCACAGGCCAGTAGTCTGTCAGCTTGGTGTATAACTGGATAACGCTTAGCAAAAACAATTAGCTAAACTTAGCAAATAGTTCCCACAGTATATCAGAATTTATTTTAAAAGTGCCTGACATACGCTGACTGCATTGTCTGCAGTTGTATAATTTCATTAGCAGGTAGAATGTAAAATACTAAAAAAATTAAGATTGTGTAAAAAAAGGCAAGTTGGCTTTATGCACAAATAGTATATCTAAGACATATAAGCAGTAAATAATCTGTGCAAACATGATGGGAAAGCAGGTCATGTTAGAAAGCAGGAGAAGAAGCTGAATATTGTGATAATTTTTACTCTAATAATTCTTGACTTAACAGTGGCCACAGATCCTAAGGTGAACTATGAATCTGAGGAGTAAGAGCTAAAAAGACAGCAGTGGTTACCTCAATACAGACCCTACAACTGGAGTTGGACATGCAAGAGAAATCTAGTTCCCAGTACTCTTGCAACATCTGAACACTACAAAGTGCCTCATATCCCTGTAAAGCAAAGCTGAAACATGACCTGAAAATTAAAACCCACCCATTATACTATATCACTGAAAGACAGAATGGAGGATGGTGGGCATTACAGTCTGTTTGCTAAGGTCTTTTAGCAAAGAGATACACTCCCTCTTTAAAGTAATAAATTTAGAGCAAATTAAAAGTTTTCCTTCTGCTTTCTTACACTTTTTGTACACGAGCAGCCCTACTCCCACCTAAATCCTCTTGCGAGGGATAAGTGGTGTTTGAAGAATTTTAAACAAATTCCATGCTCTTCATCAGATTTGGTGTGTTTAGATTTCGCAGCTTTGTGATCCCCTATTTATGGCAGAGATTAAAATAACATTAAGAGAAAATACAATCAGGACTAGTTAATGCTGCCAAATAAAGGAGAAGCCAGAAGAAATGGCCCTCCTCTTTTTACCTCTTAGTGACATGCATCTGGCTATTCCTTTCCTCTTTGCTAGAAACTTTAGTGTAAGAAGTAATTTTATTAAGGAGATGCAAAATGCCAACCCCATTTTTAAAAACTGTTTTTAAGTGAAAGAGTTCAGTTTTAAATGTTAAGGGAATGTTTCTATAATCCAGAAAACATTTGCAAGCCATTACAAATAAATAAATAAATAAGCTGCTCACTTTGTGCAGTGATTTTTAGGGCAAAAAAAGAAACTCACCAATAATGAAAATACGTTTTTAGCTTTGAGATTTAACAATACATTTATATTGACAAGGACAGTGAATATTCATTTAACTTCACCCTGTTTCTTTCAAGGTTACAAACATAGGTTAAAGTGTGAATCCCAAAATAAAGAGAAGTAATTCAGGATAGGTACTGGGTTTCATCAAAACATCATTCCTGTCAAAAGGGAAAGGGGGAAAAAGAGGCCTCAGGTGGGCGTTGTCTAAAGACCAGCTTTACAGTACATCTTTCCTTGTAGGGTATAACACTATTTAAATTGACAGGAACTAACACAGATGTATTTTTAGCATGTTAAACTTCTGGATCACGCACATAGTTAACATACATTTGTGGTTTGTAGCAGAACAAATTGCACATACACGCAGTTATAGGTCCACCTTGAAAACCATGTGAGAAGAGGAATGCAAAGTAAGGAAGTACTTCTATTAAAAGTGTATCTCTGTGTGTACAACAAAAAAATTAAAGTTTCTAACAAATTAAGTACTTTTCCCTTGTTCAATGATTAGGCATTTTACAGGCTTGAATATTTCTGTGTAAAAGAGTTTAGAAAATTTGAATTTATTTTCATAATGAAGTGACAGTTGCCTTAAAGCAGCAATGCTTTCTAATACAAACATATCCAACCATTAATTTAAGAACTTAAAAAAAGTAAAAATTAAAAAAATTGAACCAAGATTGCATAAAAGCTTTCATCAATTCTTTCCTAAATGGAGGTAACCCCTAATGCTTCCATTTTTCCACACCAGTGAGCCTTAGTGTAAATTGAAAAAGCTCTAATAAAAGTGTGCTATTAAAACAAACAGAATAGTATGGGTTAATGATAGAGTTCAATGTTATAAATCTTACATTAAAAAGCACCATATTGAAGATTACAATATGTGAAAGTCTGTTTCCACTTATATGAAATAAAATGCTCTCTTCTGTCTATGAAAAAAGGTTTTGTTACCAGGGATTTTATGACAAGTCAATACTAAATAATCACTTCACAGAACTCCTTGCCTTTCTATTCATGTGTGCACCTAACTCAAATAAATCAGCTTCTCAGCTGCTAAAAAACATAGACAGTGAACCCACATAAAATTGCTACATAAAATTATAATGTGTACTAAATATTAATTTTATCAGCTTGATAATATTTCCTACCAACACTTTGGTAACTCCAGCTGTCCAAGCAAGATCATAGAGCTTCTTAAGTACTTGTTGCAATATACAAATATACAATAAAGATGTGTGATGTTAAGACGCATTTAAAAGTGCTCAGTACATTTTCTTAACAGTTATACTCCTCCTTTTCCTACCCCCATGCAGTTTGTACTCTGCTTCTGTTCTGCAATACTTGTGCCAGATTTGGTGCAAGAAGAAGCCTTTGCATAGTGTATAGGCTGATGCTGAAATGCCATTCATTAAAGCTGCCCATGCTTACTACTGAGTAATGCTGGCAGCGCTCTGGAAGTGATTCAGAAATAGACCCTATTCTTTCAGGTAAAAAATAATTAGTACTGTTCCTGGCTGAGGGCATGGGCAAGTAACAGGATCATTACACTAAAGAAATCAAGACTGGTTAATCAATTTACTGGTCTTTGAAAACTATGTCCCATCTCTGTCACTTACCTGACAAGCAACTTGTTATCTTTGCTTCTGGGTGGCTACATATACAGGCTCACTATCTTTCAAGAATATGTTTGTGCTTTAAAAAGTGTATTTTTTACCTGGGTTGACTAATCAGTGACCAAATTAGAGTACGGAAGGCAAGACAATGAACTAAGGGTCAAACTGAAGTCTGAACTCCACTGAATACTTCATCTCAGTTAGCAACAGGGAACATCCATTTTCCACACAAGCATAACCTGAATCCCTCAAAATGTTGAATTTCAGATATTATTTCAGGATTTGTCTAGGTAGTGGCAGTATGGACAAGGAAAAGGAGGGTAACTTAAGTGTCAGCACTAATATAACTCAGAGTAGCGCAAGCAAGTTATATCTTCAGTAAATACCCATAAAACAGACTCAAGTGCAGGGGAACTACATCACTGCAGTCACATGGAGCTCTGGTTTCCCAAGTATCTCCAGGTAGTTTAATCCACTGAGTTACATCTTAGATCCAGGATACTAAACCAGACTGCTTTATCTGGACAGGGAGGTGAGATTTAGTTTACCAAATTAATACCCTAAACACACTTCCTTCACTACCAAGAGCTTTCTAAACATGCTGCTCAGCATTTTCAATTGCCAGCCTAGATGTGGCATCAGGGGAAAAGAGGCAATGGTAAAGTGTGCAGTACTCTTGCAGTGTTCTAAAGACATGCTGCCATTTTAAACAATTTTTCTTATGGCTGCTTTTGAGCAGCTCTGCTCCAGACAATCTGTTTTCAATCTCACCTTCAAACACTAAACACTCTCCATCAGTTATAAACATGCACACACAACTCTGGGATGCAGATTCAGCTGAGATGTGCTTGCAGCCCAAAGCCTGCAATTATTATGCATATGGACTTCGTCTGCCCAAGAGACTCTTGAAGCAACGAACACCTGGAAGCGCCCAAGACATTAAGGAACAGAAAGCTCTCCCGGTGCTTACAGGCGCAAGGCTTAGGCATGGCAGGCTGCTGGTTAGACACCCTGTTTCAGTTTTGTGACTCTGGCATGCCGAAGCACACAAAACAGACCACAACGAGGATGTTTCTGATCTAAACGCACTCTGTTTGTATGAGTGCAGAAAACGCCTGGGGATGGCATTCACTCTGGCTAATTGATTGCATTTTCTTTAAGCTCCTACTATCTGTTGCATTGTCTCCCAGCGGAGGCTGTGCACCTCCAAGAATCTGCACCGGCCGCAGTGTGAGAAGAGAGTTAACACGGCCCCGATGCCCGACCTGAACGCGACCGGAGCAATTACGCTCTTTGGACCGTCCTCTGACCTCGGCGCTCACACAACCCACACGGAACCCACAAGCACAACCGCGCACACACCCAAAGCCCCCCGGGGAGTCCTCAGGAGCGGTTCCGACCCTCCGGCAGCCAAAGGGGGCCCCACACTCACATAGAGGGAGCGGACGGCCGCGCCGTAGAAGCGCAGCGCCGTGCTCAGCTCCAGCGCCGCCGAGTGCGCGTCATCCCCGGGCTCCAGAGCGGCATCGCCGCGGTCCTCGCCGTGCGGCAGCAGCGCCAGCCGCTGTGCGGGCAGCGCCAGGA
>VZTN01034056.1:5583-56780 GCA_013400515.1 Erpornis zantholeuca | reverse complement strand
GCTCGGCCTGGGGGGGCCGTCCCGGGCCGGGGCTGCGCCCGCGGGGATCGGCTCTCGGCAGCGCTCGGGGCGCGGGGATGGGGACGCTCAGCCGCTTTCGGGAGCAGTGTCGCTTGAGGGGCGCGGAAAGCGAGAAGATAAATCGGTGCGGGGTCGTAGGCATCCGGCAGATGCTTTTAAAGCACCACGGCTCTCTGCCAGGGCCAGTGGGGTTTCTGCGTCAGTTTGGAAAATGTGTGCTCAAAGTTGCTCCAGCAGCTGCTACCTCCCAACAGCCCGCGCACCGAGACCAAATACCAAAATCAACATGAAACAAAAATGTGAATCCCTAAGCTGTCTTCTGAAATAATTTTGATACCAGGTGCTTATTGTCGGGGGAAATGGATAAATACATTGGAAAGTGTTCTCTAAATTTACACCATCCGCATCAGAATTGCATTTGGTTGTAAAACAACACTAAAAAATAAGTAAAAGAAATCTGAAAAAAAAATTACTGATGATATGAAATACAGTGAAAATAAATACGGGATTTATAAATATATTACTTCTGACTGTGTCTTCTTGTTTTATAGCATAGTCCCTTGGAACAGTCAGAAGCAACTGAAGAATGGTTGTATTTCATATACTCTTCCTAAAGCTTCAAAGCGAGAACAGCAGTGTTTAAGAATTGAATCTTGGCCAGTAAAATATATAGTGTGATATTTCCATAGAATGTTTACAGAAGAAAATCACCCAGGGAAAGGCAGCTGAAATGCTACCCACATGGTTTTTGCATAGCTTTTTACATTTCTTTAAATGCTTTTTTTTTTTTTCCCTTTTAAGAAAACACAGCTTTGCATTTGTCAAATTGCAAGAGCACGAGACATCCCTGGGTAGAGCTATAATCATGCCAGCCTAAAAAAAGAAAAACATCTAATCACCATTATCACTAGCAACTATTTATTATTGGGTTCTATGTGTAAGTGTAAACAGTCACTGAGACAAAGCAGCGTGGAAGTCTGGGAGGAAGACAAGCCTGCTCTCCTTGAGTTCTTGCTGTACTTTCACCTGCGACTTCCCTCCATATTTTCAGAGCCTATGAGACTGGTGGATTCATGGAATCTGTGGCTTTATATATATCCGGGAATATGTGGCTAACAACTGCTACAAGAGCATTTTCTTGGCTGGATCACCACCATATCTGAGCATAGACATACCCACAAAGACAACTCAATATCTAGCCAAGGTATCTTTCTCCTTATTTGACAATTCAATGCTTACCACGAGCCAGCTGTAACTCCTTACTCATGTTAAATGTGCACACTGGCATACCACCAGCTGCCTTTGCCACAAAATCATCTTCCTGTTACAAACCTGCTCCCCCCCATTCCAAGCCCATTTCCAAATGTGCAGAACCTAAAGGTTCTTGTGCTTGTGCAACACAGCTCCATAGCAAAGTGAAAGCCTAAATTAACCCCCATAATAACACGAGAACCTCATAGTCACATTCACAACAAGAGCATAACTTCTGTTAGGCTTGATGTTTTCCACAGCCACATTTAGTACAACAGTCAGGCTCAACAAAAGGAAGATATAAGCAAAACAAGAAGAAGACTCTGAGGGGGTAACATTTTCCAGTCAGATTCACATGATTTCCTAGTATTAAGTCCAGAATTTGGAAGACAAGGACCACTGGGAAGCTAAAAACTTAGTGTAGTAAATTTGAAATAGATCTGATGGTTCAAGAGTTAAATATCTTCATCTGCATGCTTAAAACATGGAGTAATGGCCATGTTAGGGAAAATCCTTTGTCCATTAGTCAGCATATTGAGATTGTTTAGTCTCTATTTACCTTAAGAGGACTGCAATGTTTCTGTTGTAGCTAAACAAGCTTACCTTGTATGCAGTTCCTGCTGTGCGGAGTATTAAGAAATTTTAGTTCTAAGACATGAAAATAAGTTTCCTATTGTTCTTTCTAACATCTTCAATAATGACCTAAAAAGGGGATGGAAAAGCATGTTTACTTATGTTGTAATTAATTGGGAGATATTAATTGCGAACTCCAACCAGAATGGAGAATGCAAAAGACTTCATCAAGATTTAAGAAGGAAAGTGTTTAGATCCAAACTGGAACGTCACAATTGAGAAGGACCTTCCAGAAGGTCTTTCATAGCTGATAAATACCAAGAACTCCACATTATCATTGGATATGAAATCGGATAGGACAGCCATTTACAAAGCCACAATATCCCCTGAGCAGCTGCTGAGACCCCGTACAACAAATGAGCTGGGTTTATTTTGTAACAAGGAGGTAACATTTTCTAAAGGCATGTAATGACACTGCTTTTCCAGAAATGTCTTGCAAGATCAGAGGTGTCACAGAAAATTCACCACTGGAGAGAATCAGACACAAACCATAAAAAGATCAGCGGACAAAAGGAAGTGACATCCAAGAAATTGCTCAAGAACTGAGCATGTCTACTTGATTAAATGATAATGGAGAGATTTGATTAAGATCATGCATCACAGACATGGAGCATCTTCAACTCAAGTATCTGAAGAGTGTTACCAAACAGATGGAGGAATTAAATGGGTGAGTTTGAGGATTACAGATACTAGGGCATTGAAATTACTAAAAGAAATGCCTAAAGAAGTAATGTATCAGAAAATGCTTCCTTATCATGGGGTCTG
This sequence comes from Erpornis zantholeuca, assembly GCA_013400515.1. NCBI lineage: Eukaryota > Metazoa > Chordata > Aves > Passeriformes > Timaliidae > Erpornis > Erpornis zantholeuca. The sequence continues at coordinate 54,110 of VZTN01034056.1, read as the reverse complement.
TTTTCAGATAAATCATCGATTAGGCATAGTGGAAGCAAAATGATAGGAAACTTTGAGAAGTCAACACTAGGTTGATCAGATTACTAAACAACAGAATTTAACGAGTAATTCTGCATTTTACAATGAATTGAGACAGTCCAACAGATTTGACTTGAGTTTCTATGCTTGTACTAAAATAGCTCACAGGTATATACACACACATATATTTGAAAATTTCACTGCCTAAATGTGAGGAGATTAGAAAAAGGGGGTACAGATATGGAGAAGCCTGACCTTCTAAAGCCCCTCCCCAGGTTACATTAACAGAGAAAACAGAGCTAGTTTTCCCTTTGCTGGCATGACTGGAGTAAGGAAAGTAATGCCCTGGGCCTCTCATGATGATGTTCTGCTGCCCAATGACAACAAAGAATTTTAGAGGGTGGATCAAAGGATAGGGCAACCATGTGGTAATAAACTGGAGAGAACTGAGTATTTGGGATACTGGCAGGAAAGAATAGGACTGAGGTCTGCTGAGAAGGATCATTTTTTAGAGAGCCAAGGTCATGGGAATCAGAGAGTCACAAGCAAAGGCAAGGCTCACAGGAAGATCATGGAGAGCACATCATAAATTTAAATCACTCTGTCTTAGAACTTAATGTTCATTGTTCACTAGAGTGGAACACAGTGAGATTCCTTCTGTAACTCTACATGAGCCACTGTCACTATGGAGGGCACATAACTCTGGAGCAAATTTTAAAAAAATTATTTTGCAGCAGAACTCTCTACAGAAAAAAACTAATTCTGATGAAATCTTAGATGCTTTTGAGAAGAGATGCACATGCATGGTAGTATTCTATCTTGGCCTCTACATTAGTGCAGAGTATAGAAGATTGTAGAATCCCATCTTTTTGTCTCACGCAGAGATATTGCAGGGCAACAACAGGGCAGCAGTATTGCAGGACAACCTCCTTGAAAACTCATATCCCATTCTGGAGAACAGCTGCACAAGTACAGGGGTGTGTTAACACTTGGCCAATGACCTGGTCAGTACAGGAGAGATTGCTGCTGTGATATAATGGTACACAGCAGCAGCAGATTATTGCCCTGGGGCAGGGCAAGGAGCATGGGAGAAGCTCTCAGACCTTTCCTAGGTCTGGTGCTAGGAGACATTTTATATTTCTGGGTTTGTCTTAATTTATTGTTATCTCTCATTATTAGAGCTGGTAACTATATTAATAGGGGACCAGAAAAAAAAACTCATAGAGGAAGTTATGCTTATATAGAGTCATGAACACTTCTTTTCATCCGGGTTTAAAATTTAGGAAAAATTAAATGGAAAACAGAACAGAAAAATATAAGCATCCTGTAAAATGGCCCCTTCCATCTGCCATGTAGCTACATGAAAAATATTACACTTTTTTAATATATTTTTTTTTAAATCCTTCTTATATCCTCATGCTTATTCTCTTTCAAGAACAGATTCTCTATTCCAGTAAGAATTCTAGAACTTCTCTGTTCTAGAACTTCTCTGTAGTAAGAGAGCTGTGACAGGGCAAGAGCATATATAATTAGTCTTCTATTTAAATATTCAGTTCAGCACTAACTACTGCATCTACTCCAAATTTTACTGTTTTGTTATTATCTAAAAGTTTTAGCTTTGTGCCATAAAGTGTCCAAACAAACAATAAAATATTACTTCAGAGTTTTAAAAAACACAGTGAAGAGAGGAAGAAAAAATGTATAATCATTTTCTCATACACACGAAAACAAGCTACAATATGAAGGAACATCGGTTTTTAAACAACGGGAATGGGATGTGGAAAACCAATTTTAATGGGACAGGAAGACAGCTATGAAAAAGGTATCATTTACCTCTTATCTTCTCCAAGACTAAAGAAATAATTACTGTGATCCATTGATAATTGTGTCAGGTTTCAGAACAAAAATATTACACACAGGAAAATACATACCTTTCTAGTCTGGTGAAGAAATGGTATTTAATGTATCTCAATTTAAACCATCATTTCAGATAGTGCACCCAAACCAAAAGCAATGATAAATGTTGTATTTTCTTTTACATGGCATCCAGATTTTGACTGTGAGTTTCAGGTGTAGATGTAACACACAAAAAAGGTGTCCCATTGAGTCTCAACAGCAAAGTTTCTAGATGACAATCACAAGGAAAGAGGTGCCAAGCTCTGCTCTGATGTTTGTGGTGGCTAGAAATTCACTAACAAATGGTTACATCCTCAACTTCTCTACAAACATTCAAAAGGACTAACAAAGCCTGAAACACTGTGACAGCCAAGCTACTCTCTCATCTCAGCTCCTTGCGTCTGCAGAGCACCCAGAGCACCCAGCTGGCCTCACAGAGGCTGGCTCTGCCTGGATTCTCTGCCTGGATTCTCTGCCTGCTAGAATAATATCTCTTTCAGCAATTGTCATTTACAGAGAGTATACGGTGTCTCAGGTGAGTGTAAATGATCACACCAGTTCAGAGAAGACCCTTTTACCCTCATGATTGTTGAATGAGATCTTTTACAAGGAAAAGGTCTTGTACATGTAGCTGATTTTTCTGGAGTGGAATCCACTGCCTAAGTTAGTGAAATTCACTCAGGAGAATCTAACGTGTAGATATATTTATGAAAGTCCTGCAGAGAGGAAGAACAAAGTTCCCTGTAATTCCATGCTTGGCTAGATTGAACAATTGGTATTAATATTTCCTTTAATGAGGTTGCTTGTAAATATTTTCATTTTTGGACAAGGTCTACTTGGAAAGAAAATTTCTCCATCCAAAAAAGAGGATGTAAGCATTTCCTGATGTCTCCTGGTCAGCTGTTCAAAGTTGGCTATACCAAAGGCATTTTGCCTTCAGCACATCGCAAAGTTTCCTACAATTTACTGAAATGTATGAGTTTAAGATAGTTTTCTGAGAGGGGTGGATATGTGTGCTTAAAGGTAAAATTTGCCTGAGCATGGCTGAATCATAATCTTAGACTCCAAGAATATTGTCAACAGGCAGAATTTTGGAGTAACAATTCTGCTGATCACCCAAAATGGTAGTAAAAATTGGTGGATATCAATTTAGTAGTTTCATGGTTAATTTTTAAATTTATTTCTCTTCTTTTGTCCTTCTTCATAAGTTTTTCAGTATCTTGAATTGAAATTTTAGCTATGATGTGCTATAAATATAACAATTTATTCTTAGATTAGACATGTGTAAGTTCAAAAACTGATGTACATTTTCAATATGAAGACCTAATTTTTGTGCCTGGGCGTAAGTTATGTTTAAAATGTTGGACATAATGCATGTAGCTGGCTGTAACACACCATACATTTTAATCCTGAAAGAAGATTATTTTCTCTTTTTTTTTTTTTTTAACTGTGTAAAAACTGTGAACTTTACCCTGACTTGAAACATTCCAGATTCAAAAAAACCCAGGAGTAATTCCATGAATTACAGCTATTTATTCTTTCTGACCCAAGGACTTACATTGCTGTTCACTTCACTTGGAATCTGCAGACTAATACAAACAATGACCCACTCATTTCTTCCCAAACACAGTTTAGTGTTTTACTCTAGGATGTAACACTAGTTTTGTCACAGAGCAACAATGAAACACAGGGATCTGCACTAAAGCGACTCAGCAGAGAGAAAATCACATTGCCCCTGGGAAAAAAGAGGCAGGATTTGCAAACACTAGGATTTGGTGCAGTAACTTATTCATTGGAGAAGTGGAAGGGTAAGAGCAAGAAAAGTCTCTTTTACAAGAGGTTGCTGGAAACAAACTCCTTGTGTAGTCTACACTCCAGCTGAGAGAGGGACAGAGGGTGATCCCTGAGGCCAAGTAGCAAAGACTGGATTGTGTCCGAACTACCAACCCTAGATCTCAATGGAGTGTCCACCCTGGAATGCATTTATCCACAGTCTCTGCTGGGCTGCTGTAGCCCTAGGACACATTTCATTCTTCCTTCTCTTTCCCCGCCTCTGTTCAGAATGTCTGAAATAAAATGAGCCATTACAGAGACCAGCAGTGGTTTGGTTAAAGCACAAAGCTGAGGGTATGTGTCACACACCAAAGCCTGTGGCATGAGGGTATGTGCAGGTATTTGAAGTCGCAAAGCCTTTAAGCCAGCTCTGAAAGATCAGAAAGGGCAAGAACAAAGTCTGGTCGTGGCTTGTGAGTGCCTTTTGAGCACGGTCCTTGGAGCAAGCTGCCGCCAGACTGCTCCTGTGTTTTGTCATGGAAAGAGCCTTGGGAGCCGGCAAGGGAACAGCTAACGCTCGGGCAGCTCGGATATTCATTCTGTGCATGAGGGACATCCTTGGCCCTCGCTCTTTTAGGAATACAGATGCACCTGTGTACCTGCAGTCAGAGGCAGGTTTCTCAGCTTGTCAAGGGGGAGACACAGCAAGACTCTACAACTTTAAAAGCTACACTTGCAAATGAAAGGTTGCCAAAGCCTTTTCAGGTAATTACTTGTTCTTCCTCTGCAGTCACTATTGGACCTCTAACTAAATGCCCTCACTTGTCCTGCCTTTTCTCCCTTGAGCTCTCTGAACCCACTGTTAACATCCTCCTCCTTTACCTTTTCCCCCACAAGGGCCTTTAGCAGTGTACTTGTTATCTGAATCCTAGTTTCCTTATCTTTTTTTTTCAGAAGAGTCTTTTTATTAACCTTTTGGGATCTTAGGGCTGACCCTCTTTATGGCTCATTGACCAGTTCTCATTCCTTGAGTTCTTTCTCAGAGAAACTCACGTCTGTTTCCCTTTAATCGTAAATCTTTTATTATGCTCTCAAACTTCCTGCATGAAAAACATTTGAATGTTTTTCAGCAGCACAGAGCTTTCAAAGTTGCACAGTTGCACAGTTCTGCCAGCATGGGTTATACTTATTTACAATTAAGGCCTGTACACTTGAGGAAATAACTTAGGAAAGAAAAGGTATTATTGGAAACAAAACTATCTATATCTGGTCATTAATTCTCTATTTTTTCTTGATATATATAATAATTGTTATTTATGGATTTTATTTATTTAATGCATAAAAACACTTAAAACACTCATCCTATCCAGCTACACACCCATCTTTAGAGCCATTAAACACAATGTGAAATTGATATTTAGATACCCCTATTCACAATGTGTGTTCACCAGCTTGTGTAGTCTGGAAAATATTGAAGATTAAATTACTGAAAACAAATAATGGGGGAAACATGTGTATTATATTGGACTCAAGTTTTAACAAAATGATTGATTTTTTGGTGGATATTAGCCTTTTTATCATCTGAGGATGGAGTCTAACTTCCAAAGAATGATCCAGAGCACTTGAACAAAAAGAGGATTATGTTCTTCCTGAGGGAAGTCTGCTGTCCTTTGTTTCTTCTGTCTTAGTAAATAANAAATATAAATATAAAAATATATTTAATTACTCAGAACAGGACTATGTCTTATCTAAAATGTAATTTTTTTGTGGCTTATTCCCTGCAACAGTGCTAAAACATAAAGCAGATTTTCATACAGCAATCTTGGTATAATATTCTGAAAAATCATGATGTGATATTTTCAACAGCACTTTCTATTTGTCAGATTTCCACTCTGTCAAATTTCAAAACCTTCCCTGATGATTTAAGAAATATGTATTGTTATTCCACTTCACAAAGAGAAAAGTTAAGGTACCAAAGAAACACAGCTTGTCCACCTGGCAAATCAGAAGACACATAGAAACTCAGTGGAGACTTCCTAGAAACCAGGAGCAGCTTTCTAAAGTGGAGCAGATCACGTTTCTTCTCAAGAAAATCCAATTTCCACTAATTATCGTCTCTATGGGTATGCAGAGTATGAAGCTGTGTAGTTATTACTAAAGCTCAGAAGCCTCAGAAAAACTCACTGACTTGAGATACTTTGGGGGCTACCACATGGCAGAAATTAAAAAAAAAACCATCCCGAAGAAAAATTAGGAGTTAGATTTTTAGAGTCAATATGTAACAAATTCTGCTGGTGGCTGCCAAATTCAGCCCCATTGGGGAGGATATGACTGACAAATTACAGCTCACTAAGCAGAAAAAGATACAAACACTTTTGCAACAATTTTCATTCTGTGTGTTGAAGGAATTAAAAAGTTGGTCTTAAGTATCTGCAAGCTGTTTCTGTTCTCCATAAATTGTGCCATTACTTTGAAAACAGAATGTATGCTTCAGAGTAAAGTAAAACAAACAGACTGATCTAACATAACAACATAAAATCACCCCGACAGTGCAGTACTGTTCAAACAACCCTCTTATTCAAGGACAGCAAAATACAAAGGTAGGACCATTAGAGAGGAAATTCTGTTTGCTGTGATTCTTGCCTGAATAAAACCTTACCTTTAAGGTTTCCAGAGCATTGTGACCATTTTACATGGCAAAGTAGGACCAAGACTAACTTAATTTTCTTCCTTGCTGATGCTCCTTACCAGATATTCACCAGCATGCCCTGCATGTTTCATGCATCTAAGTGTTCTCTGAAACTTGAGAACATTTCTGCCTGAGTATTTGCAACCTTGGGACTTATATTCAATAGCATATATGTTATATGTACAGAAGAACTTACAAGTACATTAGCCTTACTATTTCACTGCCACTAATGGTAATATTTTTTCTAGTTTCTATGATTTCTGAACATTCCCTACAGTGTACTATAATTTTCAGACTGACTTAAACAGAAATTCCCCCAAGACTGTTCAGCCTTGCCTAAGGTCAAGATATTTGTAATTTCCAAATAGCCTATCTTCTCTGAACATGCTTTTTCCCTCTTGGTACCAGACATAAATATTTGTTGCATGTGCCTCTTCAGCAGAGTAACAACTCAGTTACTGTCCTATTATCTGAACCAGCTGTTCTCAGCTGCTCCTGCTGTGGCAGAGCCAGACCCAGGACTAAGGGGAAACCTGTTGGACTTCCACTGGCCTCAGTAATCTCACTCCATATTTTCAGGGTGTCTTTTTTCAGGTGAGAAGGAATACCCAGGGGGAGAAAAAAATGGGTTTCAGAAAGGAGTCAAATGAGAGAAGATGGTGGGAAAACAAAAGAGAATGAGTCATAAGTGAGAGGATACAAATACAAGCCCTGTCACAATAAGCATTTGCTTGTGCCAATTGCCCTGATAAGTTCAAGAAGGGAGTTAGTAATGAAGAAGAGCACAACTTGGGCTATTCAGTCCTGCAGGCAAAGAAGCAAGAGGTGAACTGCTGCCTAATCAAATGTGCACTCCCAGCCATAGCACATGAAACCCAGGGTCTACTGATCCTCCTGGTCTTGGCACCCTGCAAAATAAAATGGATCTGCTCTTTGACCAAAGATTTCTCTTACCTACAGCAGTGCTCAGCTAAGACAAGTGAATTCTCTAAATGAGTGTCTGCTGGTTTTGAATAGAGAGAAATGATGCCAATCTGTAATAAGGATGGATGCTTGAAGAAAGGAAAGGAATAGGCAGGCCTGTCTCGCTAAGCACAGGAAGGGCACTGTTACTGGTGCAAGGAGCAAAAACTGGGTGAAGTTAGTTCCAACTAAAAAGAGAATAGCATACAAGAGACACTAAGAGGATTAAACACTGTATTTAGAAGTTATCTCCTGCTGAGCTTGACTGTTGCTTCTTATGCCTAACAGTTTATTTCTGTCTTCAGACTCTATTCAGTGAGTGTTAAAGACTTCTTGGTGTTGCAAGGACAGCTGGCATACTGCAGCTATAGCAAAGCAGACACTGAGGGCTCCAGCAGGGTTTTTCCCTGGCAGAGGTCTCTTACCTGTGAAACCAACCAGGGGAGATTCAAGTTTATGCTATTGAACATGAATGGGATACAGTATAGGACAGTTTTAATACTGTGTACTTTGCAGCCTCTAAAAGGTGACTTTTCAAAGTTGGCATCAGGATTGCTTGTGAACAGCCAAGAACCTACAATATCACAGGGTAAGTGAAAGCCCACCACAAGGCATGCACTATGCAGCCAAAGCCTGGAGAAGACTGAGTGGAAATCTTACTGTGGTCTTCAAGATCCTCGTGTGGGAAAGCAGAGGGGCAGGTACCAATCTCTTCACTCTGGTGATCAGTGACGGCACCCAAGGAAACAGGATGAAGCTGAGTCTGAGAAGGTTTAGATTACATATCAGGAAAAACTTTTTCACCCAGAGGGCACTGGAACAGGCTCCCCAGGAAAGTGATCACAGCACCAAGCCTGACAGAGCCAAAGAAGTGTTTGAACAATGCTCTCAAGCACCTGGTGTGATCATTGGGATTTCCTGTGTAGGGCCAGGAATTGGACACAATGATCTTGATGCGTCCCTTTCAACTCAGCATGTTCTATGATTCTATGCTAAAGGATGTGAACCTCTGTTGTACAGCTCCACAAAGATATTTCAAAATAGAAACAGAAAAATTGAACCCCCTGCCATGACAGACTGAGTCCAGTGGCTGTGTCTGCCAGTGTGTCAAGCCTCTCACTCTGAAAGTGAGACAAACCACAGACTCCTACCACCCAGCTGCTTGGAGCGCTCTGCTGCAGGCTCCTTCTCGAAGGAAGCTGTTCCCATCACACTCCCCCACCTCTCGCCGCCGGAGACGGTGCTCACTATCGATCATTTATTAACCATTTCACAGATTTTCGAGGCTGTGGCGGGCGGGTGGGGGCTGGCACAGGCCGTGCTGGGAGGGGAGCCGCCGGACCCCAGGCCGGCACAGGGCGCTCCCCGCACGGCGCTGCTCCGCGCTGGGATTTTCCCCACCGTGCTGGGGAAGCAGTGACACCAGCTCCCTCCGCTGGCCCCTGCCGCCACGGCACCTGCAGGCAAGGGGCTGACCGCAGCTGCAGCTAGACCTGATTTGTTAGATCTAGAGAAATACACCTTTTTACTAAACTTATCAATGGGTCATGCTCTCTGTAAGCGCCCCCCAGCTGCCTCCAGTCACTACACACACACGGCATAAAAGCAGCGGAGGGGACTTTCAAGCTTATGCCCAGAAAGAGCACATAATTTTAGTGTTAATTGCGAGGCTCATAAACAATGTTATAATATATGAACATATATATTTCCCAAACAGACTAATCTTGACTAGAACTTCAGTCAAATTACCAATCTTATTTTTGAGCTTTTAATTAAAAGTTAAACTATTTAAATTTTATTTGTAGTACTTAATATTTAATTGTCTAAATTATTATAAATTATCGGCATATTTTTTTCCTTCAAGATTTCTGGACATTAGATATGTGCAAAATTCAAACAAACAACAACAAAAAAAGGGCATAACCTAAGCCAGTGCACCCAAGAGAGACAGGGTGTCTGTGTGCATGGCAGCTTGCAAAAAATGTCTTTCAGAAGTAGTGACTGATTAAGCACATTCAACATTTCCAAGGCAGAAATATGTCCCTAAGTGGGGGGATAAAATCAGCATTATGTGTCTCTGCCAAAGAAGACAAGTGGTAGCACTGTTAGTAAAGTTACTTACTCCACTTCTGGTGATGCTCAAGCTTCTTTCTAACAATTTGGCAGTGTGTGGGTTCCTAGGCGTTTAAAAATGCACTGATTTACTATTAGCAAGACACATTTTTTGAAAATCCTCATAAGATTGCTTAAATGTAAAAAATGTAAATAATGAGGTTGACGCTAATAAAAGCAAAGAATGTATAATGAAAGCTAACACACTCACTCAGGCTGCTAAGTTTAAACCAGTGAAATTCCCCTGGAAAGACAGAATTTGTTACTACTGAGTGTTCAGGATTTTCACCTGCTTTGCATATATAGCTATCTCTCTCAAAATTTGATACAAACATTTATATCTCCTCAGCAATCTCGGTGTTTTATGGTGAATTTTAAGTGGCTTATAATTTTCCATGGTCTCTGTCTTGCAGGAGAAAGAATAGAAAGCACATTTTGGGCACAAAATATATCTCATTCCTTCTAACATTAAATTAAATTTTATATAATGCTGTAAATTTTATATACTGCTCTTTCATAAAGAACATTTTTGAAAAAGGCTCTGTGCAAAATAACTTGCTTTATGTTTTCATTTTTTTAAAAGTAGAAATTACTTCCTCTTTACAAAGTTCTGTAAACTTAACAAATAAAAATAATTTCAGTTTAGCGTGTCTTCTGAGAATACTTGGAAGATGAATTTTTCTTGTTTTACTCAGTTCAAGAGCTCTGTGGGGGAAACTGACCATGCATCCTCCCTACTCTCTTCCTACTGCCAAATCACACTTTTTTAAATGCAAACATTCTCTGGCATTACTATTTTGGTTACCTTAATTTAAAATTACTGAGAAACACAATAAAATGAACAGACTTGGTGGCTAGAACAGATTTGGTAAGGTTGTAACCAAATTCTTTCTCTCTCTTTCCTTCTTTCTTTCTTTCTTTCATTCTCCTTCATGTCTTTAAACTCTTTTTGAACACAGGAAACACAACAAAGTGCAATTAATGGCCAAGTGCCATATGCCTTGTAGGGCTACAATTTTTATTTGTGGTTCTCAAAACCCCCAATACTTAGCAGGATATGTTGGGACAAGCACTCCCAACTGCCAAGAAGAACTGCCAATTACTTAAAATCGCTTTTGATTTTTGCTGTCATCGATTCTGTTGACTGAGGCCTCTTTAGTACATCTCTTGCATTTAAACCTATAAATTAGGTTATGCAAATCTGAAAACATTTCATACCAATTGATAAGACTTGAATTCAGCTGCTCAGTTTCTTTCACTAAGGTAATTTGAAATTCTGCTTTTTTTTTCTATTCATTAATCAAGTGGTTGTACCATCTTTGCCTAGCTGAGATTGAGATAGTCATTACTTCTTAAAAAAAATATGGGGCAAAAGGTGTGAAAAATAGCTCAAACCCCAGCAGTTTCTGATGAAACATTCTCTGCAATGCCATAGTTAAGATAAAGCAGACACAGCTGCACACAGGAACACACCTCTTAAAACATTTTAATAGCAAAAATGATTGAAGTCATTTTACTGCAAAGCTGTCCATTCCATAAGAGGATTGGAAACCTGCCATTGTACTATACTGGATTTTACTCCAAAATAAACTACAGTCAGCACAGCTGGAGGTGATAGAAGTATGTCCAGGCTAAATACTTACTCCCTGCCCTCCCTCCCAGCTGTTAAATCTTTCTATTCCTTTTCCTTTCACGGCATGTACCACTGGATAGTTTCTAACCTCTCCTCTCTGCGGAGTTCCTCAGCTCCCCTCGCCCTGTCCTTACAAAGAGCTGATATGATTTGATGCAAACCCTCCTTTTACCAAACCTCAGCTCACATATATGTTAAACCTTACAACCAACCATATCACTTTTTAACAACTATGGTTCCTCCTAAAACACTTCTGGCATCACCATTTTGTCCTATGAAGTAAGGATCCTGGAGTAAAAACAATCACTATAAACTACAAAGCACTTGCAAAGGTGTCCAAATAAAACTTGCCATGACAACCTTAATTTCATCATGTCCTAATATTTAAATAGTTAATGTCTTGTTACTTAATTCTTATACATTATAAATTATTACCTAATTATAGTTTAAATTATATTTAGCAACATATTAAGGATAATATTAATATAACTATATAATGTGTTTTCCTTTTATAATTATGATTTATTATAAATTCATTGTAAAATATTATTATTGAGAAATTATAATTGTAGTTGTTCTGGTTTTGGCTGGGATAGGGTAAATTTTCTTCTTAGCTGATACAGTGCTGTGTTTTGGATTTAATACAATAATGTTGATTAATTGCTTGCTGGGGATAAGCCACAACAGTGGCTAAGATGCTTATTTAATATAATAAACTTACATATACAAGGGGTTTATGAAAAGAAATGGAAAAGATGAAGTTTTTGTTATCCACATGATGGTATCATCAAACAACTTTCTTGTGAGAATTTTACAAAAATCCTCAAAAGGTTACAAAATGGCACTTACTGTCTCCAAGCAGATTTTCTCTTTAATGACGTTCCTGTAAAATCATCTGCAACTCTATTTCTTCAAACTTTCTCATTTTCCTTTTTTTCCTGTTTTCTTCATTATTTTCTTTTTTTACACTTTTACAGTTCTCTGCTCTGCTCAACCCACTAGGGCAATTTATTCAGCTGGGCCATTTGAAGTCTAATGCACTTAATGTTCTGCATGATAAAACAAACATAAACAGCTGCATGATTGTTGCATTCGTGAAAAGATCATCTTTTACTTTACTGTGTTAGAAGCAAAAGCAGTTCCATTTATGCGCATACAATAAAACCTTGGCACTTTCCCCCCAATAAAACCAATACTTTGTTAAGCCAGATACTATTATTTTTCACATAAATGTATTTTAATGATATTAAGGAGGAGGGGATAAAGCTCAATCGATTTCTGCCACTGTGGAACAGCTCACAAACAAGTAAAACCCTGCAGAATAAATCAGGACAATGCTGGTTACTGCTTTACAACAGGGATAAATACAGAAAAGCTGCTGGTCGGGACAGGAAATCTCCTGGCTAAATGAAGCTGGCTGAGGGATATGAATCTATATAACAGCCTCTGTTTCTCTTCCAGGGGAGCTTTATGGAGAAAACAGGCATCTTCACAGGCAGGTGTTGCGGAAAAGCAGATGCCCTCAGGACACATAGAGCTGGAGGGGAAGGCAAGCAGCTGCAATCCCTGTGTCCATCTCAGGTGAGCAGAAGAAAAAGAAGCAAAAAGAGGATGAGAAAGGATAAGAAAAAAATCCCAACCAAATCAAACAAAAACCCAAACCCAAACCAAAAATCTCCACCCTAACAAAGCCGGAATTCAAACCCATCACCGAGCAGCTGATAAAACCATTCCCGTTTCTCGTTCCCCACGAGGGGTCGCGGTGGCGCCGGAGGGACAGCCCAGGGTGGTGAGGGCTCAGAGGGACAGCCCGGGGTGGCGGGGACACGGAGGGACAGCCCGGGGTGCGAGGGACAGCCCTCTGCCCGCCCCGCTGTGAGGGAAGGGTCGTGCAGGACCCGTCCCGCCGCTCCCGCATTCCCAGTCCTGCTCCTGGAGCCGGGGCTGCCCTCTCGCCGCCACCTCCGCCGGTGTCCCCACGCCCCCGGGCCACACGGGGCGGCTCCCAGAGCGGGGGGCTCTGAGCCAGCCCTCCCTGTCCCTTCCTGTTGCCAGGCGGTGGCTTGAGGCGAGGAGTGTCGTGCTGACTTCATCTGCTCTCTGCTGACAGAGAGGCAGCTCGGACGCAGCATGATCTGGGGGACAGCAGATGGCACCCTGCTGGCAGATACGGTGCCAGCTCTGTCCCGTTCCTCTGACTGAAGGAACTTTCAGGTGCTGCCGGAGTGCTCTGCCCTCAGGTGTGGACTGACAGCTTGAACAAGTCCTCTGGCAGCGGGAAAGTACCAGCACAAGCACGCGTGTGTGAACGTGGATCCATGTGTAGGGCAAGGAAGGGCACTGTTGGCTCAATCTGACTTGTCAAATGTTGAATGTAAATTTGCTAGAAAGGTTTGTTTACTACTTGGTTTTAACCCAGGGAATACAAATATATCTCGGGTCTTTCCAGATGTCCTTAAGTACAGATTCACTAATGATCACAAAGCTAATCCTGTAGGGATGCATCTCTGAGATATGAATTTGACATGTATCTCAGTAATTCTGTTCCTCTGCACAGTTACATTGCCTTGCACTTGCAGACAAGATCCTTCGCTTCCAGCTACACTGGCTATCCCTCTCCACCCTGTTTTATATCCCAGAAAGGCTAGACTGGAGACCCTCACCAGCAAAGCTGTCTTCATCAATACTTCAACACTGCCTGAAGCTGATAAGTTTCTGCAGTGGCCACACTCAGAGGACAGCCGTGGCAACACAGTTTCAGAAACTGAGGGAACACTGAGCTGCTCAGGCCTGTCTGTGAGCCCACTTCTTTAACATAACCCTCATCTTCCTCTGAGCTGGCCTGGATGTGGACAGTAACTGGCATAAATTTAGGACATTGGAGTCAAAAACCCTCTTGAGACATCAACCTGAGAAGGCTTAAGCAAGATTCTGGACTTTTTGCTTCCACAGCTGAATCCTCAGCTGCTTGAATGAGCAGATAATCAGAGCTGAATCAGGTGACTTCTAATATGGAGGGTTTTGTTAGCTGTGAGCCAGAGGCTTCATACTGTCTTAAGTATCAAAGGCCAAGGGAAGAAAATAAATTAACTCACTTTCCTGGATGTGACTAAAATCATCCCTTTTCAAATGGACTTTTATTATTTACCTGTCAAGATCCTTGTGAAGAGAAGGCACATTCCCTGCCAGGAAGTGTCACAGATAACAGGAAATCCCCAGACACTGGGCCAAGTAACCTTTAGCACTCAAATCCACCTCCCTCTGTTATCAGGACACATCTAATCCACCTCACTTTTCCAGTCAGCTCATATGCAGCTGACCAATCTATCTAAGGGAATCCCCGCTGAAGGGAAATGCCCAACTGCCTTAGTTCCCTTTTGATGGGTTTTTCCAGTGGGGGTTGGGGATGGGTGCAAAAGAAGGTGGTAAACCCTGAGTCAAAGAAAGCAGACAAGGCTAGAAAAGGAGAGGATATATTCTGCTTAAGCTAGCAAGGATTTAAAGTATCTTTCTGGGTTATGGAGGCATCCAGGAAACTGAAAGCTGCAAAGAATGATTTAAACAGTGAAAAGCAACGAATTGTTTTCAATTATTTCAAACTTAAATCTCAGTTTGTTGAGTCTTGTTTTAAACCCCAAGGAACGTGCAACACAGACTGAAAATTCAAGGTGTCCAAGACTTTCTTACCAGTCTGGAATCCAAACTGCAACTCCAAGCTTCAAAGTACTCCTACTGCATGTTGGGCAACAGAAAAGTCTGCAGGAGAGCCTGAAATCTGCATTCAACCACCCTAATAGAGACAAATTTCAAAAATGAAACAAAAGGCACTCATGTTCAGATGTTTCTTTTTCCAGACTTTGTCTGTTCCAATCTTCTATTCACTGAGTAACATATTTTGGAAAATTTTCTTTTGGTCAAATAGGGGCTGAAATTATGAAACCACACTTTTCTCTCTTTAAAGGTATTTGCATTGCTCTGATTAGTTTGTGCGGTGAGCTCCTGCCCTCGAAGCATAGGCATTACTCTATGTGAAGCCAGTGGAAGCTTTGCCTGCCTTAAGGATTAGGGGTTAAGGCCCTACATTTGTACTCTTTTACGCCACTCTATGACCTAAATGAGATTAGAATAATAAATCCTGATTTATTATGAGGGTTTTATTTAGACATGTTTTGAGTATGAGGTCTGTGTCAGGATTAATGGTGAAATCTAACATGCCCAGGCACAGAGAAAGCCCAACAATGAAAGGACAATTTTTCCCTTGAGAAAACTGGTTCCCAGCCCTCTGTTTGGCTTTTAAGAGAGTTGCTAAATGTTGAATGGCAGAGAGATGCTGGATCCCAAAGATGGTGACGTAGACCACGACTTGGAGGTGAGCCCATTCCGAATGAAGAAGTATCCCATCAGCAGTATTTTCCAAGGCTAAGTACATACGCTCTGCAATGCAGTAACATTCAAAAAAGCTTCAAACAAGGTTCTCAGAATCCAAAGACAAACGAGAAATTACAGGTTCAGCATTTATTGACTAATTCATCCGTCATGTTGAGCAGGCACTAGTTTAGGTGCTTGCCCTGCAGTTAAATCAGATTGCTCAATCTGTTCAAAGGAAATGTCCATTTTTTTCAGCATCCTGGCCACCATGTCTCGTCAAGAAATGTGACATCTTTTCATGTAATGGACCAAATTTCATTGGCCTAAATATTAGATGCAGAAGGTATGTGCTCATACCACGTAGATAAATTTCCCTATGCTAGTAGTCACATTACAAAAGGCTTCAGAGGAATTTGTATTTTCAAAAGACTTTTTAGATTGAAATGAGCAGAGTGCACAGAATTGAGCTCACACTTTAGTGGGACACAAAATGAAAATGGATGAGGTGCAAGTGTTGTGACAAATCTGGGTGAATTAAATAATCATGAATTCCATGGTATCTCTACCCTTTGCCTAATTCAGAGTATTAATACTCCCACTCTCCACCAGATACTTGGCAGATCTTGTTCAACATCAGATTTCTCTCTCACTAGTTTTTTTCAGTAGAAATAGGATGAACTATTTACTTCAAAATGTTGTTGAGTTTTGTAATCATAGGCCTCATGGGGTACAGAGCAAAACAAAATGTTGAACCAGAATACCAGTTTATTTTTGTTTGGTTTGGCAGGAGGCCTGTCTATCTCACGGCCTCCCCTGGTAAGTCTCAGCTGGGGTGGAAATGGGTGGAATGGCCTCACAATTTTGCAGATAACTTTAGGGGAAAGCAACTTTTGAAGAAGACTTTAAGGTCCAACTATGATACTTTATTTAGTACTTCAGGTTTAAACTGTGAGAGCCCAGCAGTTATAAGAAACACAATCCAAGAAATCATGAAGCCTCAAAAGAATGAAAAACCTGCCCATGTAACTGAGGAAAGATTTTTTTGGACTACCATAGTATAAAATCAAATATGAAGATGGTTCAGTATCTAACAAAATCTTAAATTACTGTATTTTCTTCACTTCCCGGAAGTGAATTTTTCTGCAAAACCCTTTCTAAAAAACTTCTAGAACTACATAGTGGTAAGAGTCCTTAGTTGCAGCAGTCGTGCCAGCAAATTCATTAACTGCAAGTGACATCAAAGATGAGAACTCAGACCTCATTGCACAGGAGCAGCGGGAGCAGTTCAACTTGCAGAATCTGGACACTTTATGTTATCTACTTTTGTTCATTTCAAGTCAAATAGCAGTGGGACAGCCTAGATAAACAACTTTTTGAACACTGGAGGTTCAGCAAAGTTTCTTTCTTTGACCAATGACCCTTAGAAAGAAAACAGAAACAGATCATTTGGAATTGCCCAACATCCATAGACAGCAGCAGGACTGTGCTGAAGACCAAGAAGTGGCTGAACTTCCTAAGCATTGGAAATGTGGTCCATTAAGAAGTTTCTTATAATGCTGCAATGCAGAATTTCACAACCAACCTTTGCTCACCTATGTCAAGGACACTTGTCTGGGGCGCAATCTGTGTGACCACTGTTTTTGCTGTCCCATGGCAACACCTGACCGAGGCAGCAGCAGTTTTCTTTAGCTCTTTACATGTTCCCACAAAGCATGAGTTGGCAATCACATCCACAAGGGCACTAAACCAGGAATTTGTTGAGTGGAAATTGATTCCTGCTCCTTGTACATTTTATAGAATACTTCAGGCATGTGGCAGTGTTAAAATCCTGGTGTCTCTTACTGGAGGAATGCAGTGAAAACCTTTACCCCATGGGGCAGGTTAAAGTATGATAGCACAAGCTGTGAAGGGTTGTTATAGGTCACTGGTAAAAAGCAATAGAGTGCTTATGGCCACTGTGGGTTAATGATAGCCACAAGCATAATCAGAAAGCTTGTGCTGAGAGCAGAGAGGTGGTATGTAACCCAATGTATTTATTATTCCTGTTCTCTGGGATCTAGATAGTGTATGTGTGTGCTGGGTTGTGGAGACTGACAGATATATAAGGCTGGCCTGCTGGTGGAACTGAGGAAGGCTAGGAAGATGTTTTCCTTGTCTGCTAGAAGGAAGTATGTATCAATATAGGGGAAAAGTTTTCCTGGGAGATGGAGCTTTCTGTAGTATATATTGAAGTACAATTTATTGTATCCTATTTGTTATACTTATTTTCTAAACTCCTGTTCAGGCCCTTTACCTTCCCCATCTTTACTTAGAGCCTGAGCTGTACAGACAGCTTCTCTGAGAAACTTGCTGCTGCAACTGCTCAGTCTTCCGTGTCCTACCCTGGTATCAAGTAAATTTTACCCTTTCCTTTCCTTTCCTTTCCTTTCCTTTCCTTTCCTTTCCTTTCCTTTCCTTTCCTTTCCTTTCTTCCAGGAATTATGCAGGATGTAGGAGCATGTGCTAATTCAAAACTAAGTCCAAGTTTATTTGTGCTGAAGCCATAGAATTCTTTTTCTGCAAGCTATGACATACCTCTGTGCATGTACATGATTTTTAGTGCTTAGATATTTCTTATCCGCTCTCATCTTTCCCATATTCATTCTGTGTTCTGTACATTTCTATACACAGTCAAATCGACTGTCACCCAGTGCTGTGTATCACCCTGCTTTTGTAAGCTGTTTATCTGGGATTTCCAAAGCTGACTGCTCCTGGTAAGAGTCTTAAAATCATATCTAGAAACCTTAATCAATGACCAGATTTACAGAAGCACTGAGAACCCACAAATCCTTTTGCAGTCAACGGGACCCGAGTTTACTCAGCATCTTGAAAATCAAACTGCTTAAGTTTTGGTACCTAACCTTGGATTTTGGAACACAGCTTTAAGGGTTCTGTGTGGGTACTTTTAGGGCAGAATGGGGTTCAATTTGAGATCTTTTTAAATAGATATTCAAATGTATATATGCAGTATTTATATTAATAAGCACAATTATAGTAATTGTCTTTTTCAACAAAATAGTTGTTTTGAACTCCTCCTAGTGCAAGGCCTTAATAATGGAAATCATTATTTTGATAATAATTTTGACACGTGGGGTCCTCCCTGGGGATTGGTCCAGGTAATAAGCACTTCTTGTAATCAGCTTACTATAAAAGATAGAGAAAAACATGGCAGTGCTCCAGCCATAACCAAAGGATCTTTTAAAAACCTTTTTGTTTTATGGTACATGGTGGTATACATGACCTAGAGATATATGAAACATTTTGACCGCAGTACAAATGTCTAAACCACTCAGTTTCAGTTCTCACTTCTCACCCCCATGAGTCAAACCCATCAGCCTGCCCTAGCACCTATTAGTTTATAGATTTCATCCCAAGGGCACATTTGCACACTTGTGAGAAGGCGAGTCTGGCCAGCTTTTTCCACAGTGATGGCACGAAAGCAACCGAAAAGAAAAGAACCTGTAGCTGCATGTATGCTTGCGTGAATTTAGATCTTTAGGAGGTTTTATTTTGCTCCTCTACATGCTAGGTTTGGAAGTCCCGATGTGCCTTTTCTCCCATGCTACTGAAGCATCTTATAAGAAAAAGAAAAAACTGAATGTATTAGATTTGCTGTGCAAATTTTGTGTTTCTTTATAAACACAAAGGTTTCTGCAATGCCAAGCTGAGCTGTTACAGATTACTTACAGCAGTTTGCATTTCACGAGTACTTGAAGGTGCTTAAAATTATTTCTAGCAAAATGCAGCTAAATGAAGGACTTGTTAAACAGGAGACAAGACAAAAAAATACTACAAAGATATGATGTGGCTGTCACTGGGAAAATGTCAGGTACTTGCTTCTTGTAGAAAATAGAACATTACTTGATTAATTTAAAATCCAGATAATTCTCCTTAGGAAAAAAATTAGCAGTAAACCGTTCAGGGGCTGGTGGATTTCTTTGTTTCTTAAGGATGGTAAAGGTTTGTGCAGAGACATCAGCAAAGAGCAGCTTTCTGAGCTGTTCCCTGCCAATTGCTGACAAAGGCAGTCCTAATGAATCATTCTGAATTGTGATCATGTGCTACCAGCCCACAGTGAGCTGCCAAAGAGGAAGTGCAGCTTGTTTTCTTTCATTTTCTTGATTCCTATGCTGTAGGAAGATGAAAGGAGAAGGAGGAGGAGGCAACAGCGGCAGCCAAACTTAAATAATTCTGACGATTCCCGATATCAAATGGAGGCCCCTGAGTGGGACCCACTGAAAAATGACACCCTTCCGCCGACCCTGACGCCAGCTGTCCCTCCGTATGTGAAGCTGGGCCTGACCATTGTATATACTGTTTTTTATTCACTGCTTTTTGTGTTCATCTACGTCCAGCTCTGGCTGGTCCTTCATTACAGGCACAAGAGGTTCAGTTACCAAACTGTCTTTCTCTTTCTGTGCCTGTTTTGGGCCTCTCTTAGGACAGTGCTCTTTTCATTTTACTTCAAAGACTTTGTCACAGCGAATTCTCTCAGCCCCTTCATCTTCTGGCTTCTCTATTGCTTCCCAGTCTGCCTCCAGTTTTTCACCCTGACCCTGATGAATCTTTACTTCACACAGGTAAGCAACAGATATTTAGCTGATTAAATCTAACTGAATTGTAAAGCCTTATTATGTAAGCATCATGAGAAAAATGTTATTTACAAATGTACCTTGGCAATGCAAAAAAGCAAATTTCAGTTGTTTAATTGGGTATTTTAACTTTTGGTCTATATGCAAGTGATCAGCGTTACAATGAAACCAGAGCTTGAAGTGATTACTGGTAGAATATCAATTAATATATCTACTGTCTATAAAAGGAATATCACTTAATTCAAAGATTGGAGGAAAAATTTATAGGAGTGCTTGGAATTTGGACACCCAAAATGTCATTCTATAATTATGCCTTATTATTGTTATTAGACTTTAAAAACCTCCTGGCTTACCAGGCTTGATCTCTGTGTGCAGTCAGAATTTTAATGTTTGATTTTGCCAGCAACAACCCCCCGGTCCCAGTTTTTTCATAAGTTAGCTAACATGTTTCTGGGTGAGATTTCTATTACGTGTATAACAATTGAAACTGTTGATGGAGTCCTACTGCGGGCCCAAATTCCTGTAATGATCTGTGTTACAAACAGCTTTGACTCTGGACCCAAGTAAGTCTGAGTGCTGTGCAGAGATACACCCTCTATTTCAAGGGCTCTCTCATGTAAAGGTAAATTGGCTGTATAATGGAGTGAAGGAAGTAGTATCTCCATTTCAGGAAGAGGTCTTGAGAGTGTGTCTGTGCCATGGACAGCTAAGAAGCCAGAGGAGTTAAGCTGCACGGTGCTCCAGGTTGCTGCAGCTAGAATTACTTGGAAATATTTATGGTGAGCTTGGGTATCTTGGCTGAAGGATGGGATATTGGCATGCTCAGACAAAGAAAGGCTTCTGAGCTTGCCTAAGATCTCACAGGAAGCTTGCAGGAGGGCAGAGACTGGATTTTTTATCTCTTCAAATCCACTGTAGTGCCTGGAGCAGGATGCCAAGCGTGCACTTATGTGACCCTGATCAAAGTCCACTTTCCCAGTGCAGGAGCAGCTGGACAGGAGAGTATCAGCCAGCCCTGGAGCACACCAGGCAGTGCTCAGGATGCTTTGGGTGTTGCTGTGTGCCCCGCTTGGAACCAGCTCGTTGCCTGGGGCTGGTGTTTCTGTAGTCCCCACGGTGTTTAACAGTGCTCTGTAGCGATGACAGGCCTCATCAATTCTGAACAGCCCGACTGGAGACATCAGGGCTGGATGCAAGGGCTGCTCTCCCAGAGCTGAAAAAGCAAAAATGGTAAGCATGACAGCTGTAAGAAGATCACTTGAGTTGAAGAGGGTATTAAATACTTAGAGGCACATACCCAGTTTTGTGCTTAGGTTTGCTTTTATGGATTCCGTGTCTGAAATGCCTGCTAACTCACCCTGCTCCACTCCCCGGTACTTGAGATATATTAAGGGATTACAGGAACCTTTCATCTGCATACTACTCAAATCCAGCTCAGGCATGTGGTGACCTATGCTTTATCCCATAGCTATGGTGAGAGTCATTTGATAACTGTGCAGTTTCCCAGGGCCAAATGTCCGTCAGCACACAGTCCGTCCCATCACAGTGCTGGGACTAAGTCATAGCCTTAGGTGAGACTCTTCCCCCAGACACTCATGGAGGGCTGCTATGGAAGTCTGGAGGCAGAATGCAGCATCCTGGCTCTTGCCCAAGAGAAGCCTGGACTGAGGGGGCAGAGCAGTCTGTGCAGTAGAGTGTCAGCACTCAGGACGCTCAGTGCTGCAGGTAACATTCCTTTTGTCTACGGAAGATCTGAGAAGAGAGCACACAGAATGCACACATATGTCCTTTTAATTTATTTTTAGCATTGTTGTCTGATAGTGTTCAGGAAGTACAAGTCAGTGGCTGGGAACAGAAAAAATGCTAAGGCTGTTGGTTCTGCCTTTGAAACAGAATTCCTGCTTTGTCATCCGGAGTCCTCATGATCTTCCTCTGAGCCCCTCTGAAAGAGAGTGGATTAGTTACCTGTGTTAAAGAGCTGCTTTGAAACAATATTTGCAAGGGACTTTGTGATATGCATCATAACCTTTAAATATCTTGGGCCACTGTAGACAGACATAAGAATGGTATTGTTGTTTGCTCTAGAGCTGGTTGCTCTCAGTGAAATTTAATCTCAACTCAATCCCCAGCCAAAACAAAAGTTAAAGAAATACCAGCACCTCTGTTGTACGAATATATGACAGAATAAGTGCATATATTTTTTATTCACTGTTATTAATTCTTTACTTCTAACCATTAAAGGGTGGTTTGGCTTGAAATTCATCTTGTATTTAATGTGCATCTAGCTTTCCACAGTAGGCAAGCAAGAACTAGTGTGAAAGGGGTGGAGAGAGAAAATTTTGTTTCCAGTAATGTTTAGAAACAACTGTTTCTAAACCAGTTTAGAAACCTGTTTAGAAACAACTTTTACCCTTTTATTCTCTGAAAGGCAGGCAAGAAGGGTCCGCAGCTGTGTCCCATTGCACCAAACCCCTGCTATTTCTCTAGTGCTTAGCTAGAGGGAAAGAAGTGATCTGTATATAGTATAGGGACAGAGCTCTGGAAGATCTTATGGGGGTGTCTGGAATTTATAGGTTTTTATTATCTGCTGTACAGCACCCACCATTTCTAAATGTGGCACTGCTAGGAAAACTTTTAAATGTAGATGTGAGAAGAAAAAAAGTGATTCAAAAAATATTGCAAATCCTCCTGGCCAAACAAAAAACTTATTTGGCAAGTGCCTGAGGGCGTTTTTTGGAATAATAGGCACCTTTGAACTTGACAGAAAGTTAGCCACAACTATTCTCTTTTTTAATAGGTGTCCCAAAGCAATAGAGAATTTCAGCTGTGTTTTATGTGTAGCAAGACAAATAAGCTCTGATGACGTCAGCACAGCAGAGTTTTGTTCCCAGACTCGAGCATCAGCAGCTGCAGCAGAAGAATCTCTAGTGTGTTGAGGCAGGTTGCTAAAGATGGGAGCTATGAACAAAAAGGAAATTATAATTGAAATAGTTTTGACTCAAAACAAGGGATCTTTGGATTAAGAGCCAAGTTCAGGGTCCTTTGATACAGTTTTAATGCCCTACTTAGGGCAGAATAGAAAGGGGGCTGCAGATAAGGTTTATGGAATATTAGTTCCTCTCAGAGACCCCATGCTGGAGAAAATTAATGTGATTTCTAATAGAATAAGTAAATGTATTAGAATTTATTGAGTCTGTGTCTGTATTCATTCCCTGCTAAGGAAAAACAATAGTGTGACCTACCGTCTCAGGAGGGTAGGCCCTCTGCCTACTTGGAAATCATTAAAATACATCTCAAATGAAGATGAGATCCAGTGTCACTTTTGTAAAACAGTAGCACAATACCAGCAAGTAAATGCACTGTACCAAGCCAGAGCAGCTCCCTGATGCTGATGCTGATGCTGATCCTGCTCCACCACGTAGGGCATTTCCACGTCCAGAGACCAAAAATCCCATGGACATATTTGCTTCACGCATGCAGCTTCCAAGGGTTTATTTTGCTGCTTAATAACATATTTTCCACTTTAAAGTGAAAGAAGTGGAGGATCCCACGGTGAGGGATCCCAGGATAATGAAGACTGTGATGATTTCGGGATTTAGGTACTCTTTTATTTATGTCCTGCTTACCCAAATTTTCCCTGTCCCTGACAAGGGGACACTGAGATGAGTCCTCAGGCTTTACAGTTAGTGCTGTGGGCAAAAGAGTAAAGAGGCTCTGGGAAATAAAATAAGTTGCCTTTTTCAGTGCTTGTGAGGGGTGGGCAGAGAAGGACTTGCTTCACTTTGTCCTGTTTGCTCAGACTTTGCATTTCCCTGGGGAACAGAATACAAATGAAGCAGGAGGGAGGCTAGGATGGAGGGTTACAGACTCAAAGAACAAGGTCAGGGCCAAAGACCGTGAGCTATAAATGTCACTGAAAATCCCAGGCCTCCCTTGTGGCGAGGCACAGAAATCAGCTGGGTGGGCTCTAGGTTTTGTCATCAGGTTGGGAACTTCTCTAGGGTTGAGGGAGAGTAGTGCTAAGCTGAAAAGCTGTGAGACAGTATGGGTGGAGAAAGCTGGTAGGCAGATTTTACCTCTCCTTCCTCCTCCCATCTTCCCTTTTCTTTGGCATCCGGATTGAGAAGCTTATCCTGCTTCCCAGGTAGTCCTGATAAAATCAGTGACTTTCAAATGAAGAGAAACTGTACAGAGTAAGACAGTTCAGAGGGGAGCTGGCCATGCCTGGCAGGGTGGAGTAAAAACAGCACAAGGCTTTCAGAAAGCTAATGTGCATTTGAGTGGAACCAGGGTACATGTTAGCTCTGGGAGGAGAATCAAGAAAATTTCTCATCCTCTGATTACTGAGGATAGCATTTCAAAAGTTCTCATCAGTGAGAGAGCAGAGAAAGTTTTTTTATTTAGGAGAAGTTTTTTTAGCAGAAATGAATAAATAATATATTATAAAGCTTATTATTAATTTAAAACAAGTTTTAGATGCTTATAGAACTACATGGAAGTCTAACTTTACATATGGTAAAGCATCAGCAAATATGTTTGCTGTAAAATGTTGCCCTTAGTACTGTATCTACAGAAGACAAATTGCAATTGCAGATTGGCTGGCTGTCAGTATCTGACATAAAGAATGATGTCATTTGACTTAGAAAATGATTTGATAGGAAAGCTACACTTGAAAGTTTACTGTGGCTGTCAGCCCCACGATCATCCCTGTCCTTTTAGGATTATTTTTACCAGTGCATGGAAGACTGAGTATGGTAGTGAGTCATGTTCCCCATGTCTGTAGGCCTTACAAACTCTACTTAGAGAGTAGAGGGTAAACCTGCCTATTTTGGGAAATTTGATCCAAATAAAAGAATGAACATGGAAGAAAGAGAAAAAGGGGAAGGTGGGCCTGAGACTGAAAGATACACAGCAGAAGAAAGGTAAATGTGCTGCGGGTGAGGTTGTGGCATATTTTCAGGTTTCAAAGGGAAGTTTGCATGGAGTGTGACAGAAGAGAGGGACTGTGGTGAAATGAACTGGGAAGAAAAAGTGCATGCTATGTTTCTTATAGGGTTTTTGAAATGAGAAGTGGTAAATAAAGCTGAACGTCATTCCTGTGCAGAGGACCAGCTTGAGACATATGCAAGCATGTACCACATACCTGAGGCTTTTTGGTAAGCTGAGCCATAGCTCCTGTAAAAGTGAATTGATCAGCTAGCACTAGAGTACAGCAGAGGTTTGTGCCACTCATCACATCAGTTCAGCTATATCAGAGCATGGACATGAAAATTGCTCCATGGAGATTTTATTTTTCTTTTGCTTTGGGAATATCTGACTTGGCTTTGACAGCTGTTTCATCGATACTTTTGGAGTATCCTGATTAGCTGGAACTCCCATCAGCTAAAACAGCCTAGCCCTGTCTGCCTGCTCTGCTGCCCAGCAGCTCCCCAGAGCTCTCTGCAGCCAAGCTGCTGATGGGTCCCATGCCATGCCCCCTCCTGGGGCCTGGTAAAATGTCTCTAAGGTCAGCTGTTTACATCAGCTCCTGCAATGGGAATTTTCACTGACTGTTTGAAGAGATTTTTGGAGTCCTTTTGAACTGCTGCAGTTTTATATGCCAGACATATACCTCAGGGGAGTGGAGGAGGGGGTGTGAGAATCTCATTTGAGGTTTCCAACCCTTTGGCAGAAACAGAGAGTCAAAACAGGATATTTCTCCTTCAAAGAACCAGCAGAAAGGGAAATACTTTTGAGACTAAAAAGTAACCCTTTAGACATAAGAAAATTAACAAGGACTTTCACTGCATTTTCCGTGTTCATCTTTGGGCCTCTCTGAAAGATCTTTTTAAAAGAGCCTGCTCTCTGTTTGCTGTTTAGTCTATTCTTAGGAATAGTCTGGTTTGCTCTGGTTTGCTGGAAGACTTACTTAGATGACTCAGATATTGACTGGAAGCTTTCTCAACACTGCTGTGAGGAGGGGCCATTGAGCAACCAGTCTCTTGAGCTAAATGTCTGCTAAAAGCAAAAAGCTGCACCCACACATGTAAGGTATATTGAGATCAGCTTCTGGCATCCTCACTCCCACTGAATAACCCTTTATTCCATGACAATCCCATTGCTTCCAGCAGGGCTACTCATGAACAAAGCCCCATCAGTGTTTAAGAAAGGTTGACAGATCTGTGCCTGCCTGTGCTCCTGCCTAGCAGTGAATTGGTAAGAATTCTCCATGCCTTATACTGTAGCTTTCATTCTACATAGCATCCCTTTTTTTTTGATACAGTATTTATTTTTTTTCTTAATGGTCATTTTGCTCTGAAAATTTCAGGACATGTATCAGCTGGGACAGGTTCACCAATTGTAGAATCACAGTAACAGCAGTTCTGGTGATCTTGTGTCTTGAGATCCTGTTGGATCTGCAGCAGAAGCATCACATTTGGTTTGACCTAAATTCTCCACTGAGATTTTGCTGGGTAGTGGTCTTGGGTTTGTTTATGTGACAGGACTTCTTTGTGTCTTAATAGGAATGAGTAGATCATTTCTGGGGAACCACCAGAAGATGGTATTTAGGAACTTGACATTTTCTAGGTTTTGTGAACCCAGAAAAACTCATTGCCCACTAGAAATTTCTTGTCTTTTGAAGTTCTTTGCAGAGGCTCTGAACTCTTCTGTTCAGTGCAGCTCCTAAGAGGTGTAAAAATTAACGCTACTGTAGGTGCTATTAACAATAGGCGAGGATTGTGGAATGGCTGTAGAGACAAGGATTACATGTTTAGTTTCATTGAGGTCAGGAATCAGTTCGCTCCCTCTCTTCCAAAATAATCAGGGTAGGCATTAAATCTTGTGCAAAAAGTATCTGGGAAGTGTTTTGAACCTCATCCCTTCTCTAAACATAGCTTCTCATAAACAGCTACTCTATATGCACAGCAGAAATGCAGAACATTTGCAAGTCCCTTGTACCTTTCCTTTCAAAAGCAAGTAAGTAAATCAACCTAAAACTTCTTCCTGAACTCCTGTGAGATTTCATGATCCAGGAAATTGGAGAATGAATCACAAAACTCTTCAATAAGGGATACTACCAGGGATGTTATCTATTTGAAAAAAGTATCAATGATTGCAGAATATTTTTAGAGAGTTTTTCCAACCAAGTTTTCAATTTTATTCTTAGTTTGCTGAAAAACTCAGTGTTCTCTGCTGCTTCAGCTAGCACTAAGCAGGCTGATGCATCACAAAAATAATTTCCATGTCAAGGCAGCTGTTTATGGTGAATAGGAGTTAAATGACAAGTTGTTCCAGGAGCTCTGGAACAAGTAGAGCCTGATTTTCTCCAGATCTGTGCCTCATGATTGACTCTCAGTTGTTCCCATAACTGTGGAATTTCTTACAATATTTTGCTATGCAGACTCTCTCATATTGGGTGATGTGTAGAATCACTGTATAGGCTTCTCCTTACAAAGGACATGTACTAGATACATTTATAGAGTTCCTTGTTTCTTTTGAGTCACTGATTTTTAGAAGGGTGATAAAGGCTCATGTCTTTGATACTTCAAGCATTTTCCCATATAGTTTTCTGAAGTATTTTAAGATTAGTGAAGGACAGATAAAGAGATTGACAGGCAGACACGTCTACAGACACATTGTGATCATGTAAGTCCCATTTCCTTGGGAAAGCATAATAATCATAGCAAATATTATGCAAACATTACTAAAGGGCATGCAAAACCAAGTTAAATGGATAAGATAGCATAATTTGAGGAGAAAATGATTAGGAAACAACCCAGAAAAAGTTATACATCATGGGGTATTTGTAATACTAGTGACCAATGTGCTTTGGTGTTGATATAAATGAACATTTATAAACTGAGCTTGTTTGGCAACCATGCTAGTTTATAAAAAAGTAGTGATACTGTCATGTAATTTTTTAATAAATAAGATACAAAATATGGTTATGTATTTTTGTATAATTTCTGATGATAGTTAGACACCTGTGACTGATGGCACCTAGTTACATTACAGAAAACTTGTCAGTATTTTATCTTTTCTGTTACAGCAAGCTAACTGCTGGGCCTGAGCTATCTCTCTGAAGAAGCACATATTGTTATATAGTGAAGAGACAGACAGCAGAAGCCAAATAATACCTCAGAGTAAAATAATGAGTTTGGATCTCAATGGGATCTTTTTGGCAATGTAACATGAATAGAACTGTGTATATCTAATTTCAGGCCAGGGTACTATGATGGGCTCTTCATGGGATCATTGGGTCTGGTGTGAGTTGGTCTATGTGAGAGTCATGTACTATTAGGTCGTGTAAGAACCTATAGTAATTTCCCTCTATGATTATGCTGGCACTGATCCTCTTGTTAATGTTGGTATAAAGGACCTTACTCCTAAACAAGAGTAAGTGAAAATAATAGTGTAGAAATTTGTGTACAAGTGCATCTGATCACCTGCTGAGTGGTTCTACTTTGCTTAGAGATTGCCTGCCATGGGTAAGCAGTCCATGCAAATCTGCTGTGTAATGAAACCTGTCATGACATTTCTTGTGACCTGTGAGACAGAATTGCTGTGAATCACAGTGTCTTTCTTTGCTGACATGTTTGCTATGTTCGATGCAATATTTTTTTGTTTTTCAGGTGATTTTCAAAGCTAAGTCAAAATATTCTCCAGAGCTACTGAAATACAGGTAAGAACTATATGGTAAGGGAGAGCAGCCATGCTGTTCGAGAAACATCTTTTCTAATTTGTGGTGCTCATACCCCAGCTATTCATATTTGTATACCAATGTTTTATGATGATGATTCTGAAGCCACCTTCTTCCTATGACTTTTAGGAGGAGACTGAGTCCTTTCCCAACACAAAGATCATTTTTAGACAGTCACATATTTCAAAGGAAAATATTTAAAATGCAAGCAGAAAACACCCACTCTGGGGATTTGTTTACTGGTTCTTAACATTTGTATCTCTAGCTAAATTCAGATCCAGTGCTGAAGAAGCAGAGTGATGTTTTGGGTTTTTTGACAGGAATGAGTGGGAGTGGGTATGTTATAACCTGTGAGGTCAGAGGTAATTAAAGTCTTAAAAGTTTTGGGAAGATGACAGATGAATTGTGAAGGGAAAGAGCTAGGGAGAATGGATTCAATTTAATTATGTGTTTGGGAGCTTATAGATAACCTCCCCTGACTCCGTAGAGTTGAGGTTATGGTAGATTTGCATTTAGGTGGAGAGATTTGTTTGGCATCTTGTTGAGGAGAAGAAGCTGTCATGATGTACTTGAAAGAACCCCAAAGGGCAGTAATGTCCAGAAAGCTCAGGAAGAGCTCATTAAATTGATGTTTGTTGTGGCAACACTTAAAAGCCTCGGTTGGGCACTGCTGTTTAGAAGAATTGGAAACAGAGAGAGGTTATCTCCATCCTAAAGAAAGAATTTAAATTATGAATTCAGATAATTTTAAACTGCAATCTGACTTGTTAATTGCTGACTGTCAGGAGAACATAATACTGTATCAACAGGGCAAATATTATCCCTGTCCTCGCCCTAGAAAGTTTGTTATCCTTCTGGGTTTTCATACAGCTTGTGGGGGAACCATCTGGAGCAAGTGCTTTGGGAACCTTGTTTGGTATCATGGCAGTAAAGTGAGAGCAGGCTTGAGGAGAGCTGCTTGGGCTGGTGAGGGCATGGGAAACACAGGGTGTGATGGCAGACTCAGGAATGCGGACTCCAGGCTGAACTGAAGCTTTGAGCCCCCCCTGTGCACTATGGCTCCTAGTGGGCAGAAAATGCCAGTGTCTGGGCTGGCAGACAGGCAGAGCACGGCCCAGGCAGGTCCCCCTGGGCTGGCCCCTGATGGGGCACAGGGGCACGAGAAACTAAGAGGATCGCTTTGCACAGAGCCTGGGCTGCAGGTCAGGGTGCCCTCGGACTGTCTGTGGACAGGTTCCTGCATGGCTTCAGAGGTGAGAGGGAGAAGCTTTGAACTTTTTCTGATGTTTGTGGCAAGGCTTTTTTTTCTGAAAACTGCTTGAAAATGCCTTTCTTAAAGCACAGGGAGCTTGTGATATTTAGTCAATGCCTATGAAATTACTACATTAGTAGCCTGCATGTAGCTCTTGGAGCATTTTTGTTCCTAAATACTAATGTACTGTGGCTAGAATTACTCATGCACAGACTACCCTCCTCACAACATCTCCATGTCTGCCCTGACTGTTCCCTGCTGGATTTCTAACACAAGTCACTCTTGAATCTGGCCTAATTTTTTCTTTCTTGTTCAGCTCTGTTGGTAAGGGTTTTACTTGTATTTTGTTTTAACATCTAGATCTCAGCTTGAGTGTGGTTAGTCTGTCTAAAAGAGCTATATTAATAAAGCTGACCTCGTTTCCTATCTTACACAGGGCAATTGAAGTGGTGAAATATGTGCACACCCACAGATGAAGTTCTGAATCTTAGTTGTAACAAGCTAGTGAAAGAACACAGACTCACAGAGTGGTTTGTGTTGGAAAGGACCTTTAAAGATCATCTAGTCCAACCCACAACCCATGGGCAGGGAGGGATATCTTGCATTAGATCAGGTTGCTCAGATCCTGAAGGAGAGATGGATGATGAAAAGATGCAAGGCCTACAGACAGGTCTGTAATCTGTACTTACTGAATCTGATTTTTCTTCATTACCGAATGTCTACTTTTTGATTTTTCCCCCCATTTTCTTTAATAAGTGTCAGACCTTATTACCTGGTACTGTCATTTTTGCAATAGATTTAGGCAACATAAATGGGGCAACTGAGAGGTAGGTCCGAGGTCTCTGTAGTCTCTGTATAGACACAGGTCTCAGAAATCAGTATCATTTCAGATAAGAAAGAAAGAAAGAAAGAAAGAAAGAAAGAAAGAAAGAAAGAAAGAAAGAAAGAAAGAAAGAAAGAAAGAAAGAAAGAAAGAAAGAAAGAAAGAAAGAAAGAAAGAAAGAAAGAAAGAAAGAAAGAAAAAGAAAAAATCCAGTCAGGGATCCAGATTCTTAAGCAAACTGTTCAGCACAGCCTTCACAATATTATTAAAAGAGGTCAAGGTGAAGTCTGTGCCAGCCCAATTTAATATTTAAACCATCCTTCTGCCTGTCTCCCTGGGCTTGGGGATTTCTTACTGTCACCAGGTTTGGATGAGGCTTGCTGTGTTATGAGTGTATGTCTTGTTACACACAAGGCAAAGCTCACTGCATTTATCTGAGGTTTTATTTTCAGCTCAAAGAAGACCTTATGGGTGCATTCAGCCTGACACAGAAAGAACAGTACGCCCTGGCATATGTCTTTCCCAGCCAAACCAGATTACACACAGCTCCTTTAAACACTAGACCCAAAGTGGGGATTAGGCACAATAGGCTTTTGAACTTTCACTTGCACTTTCACTGGTGCAATCTGGAAGCACCTCTCCTGCCCAGCTTTTCTGTTTCCTATAAAGCTCCATATGCTTCTTCATGCCTCGTAGGTGTCCTTGTAGTTGAGCTGTAAAAATAATTTCTGCCTTTAATCGGCTGAGACCCTAAACTTCCCCTAGAGAGACAGCCTGCATGTCCATCAATGCTCACCCATAGGCTCACCAACAATGCATCTACTGTCAAATCAGGCAGCTGTTTCCTCAGCCACATCATGTTCATAGGGGGGCTGGAAGATCATTATGTGAAGAGCTGCACAACTGAGTGCCCACAACAGCTCACCCTGGCACATGTGGGAGTGTGTGGGCACAAGAGCGTGACAGATCTTTTTTTCTTTTTGCTAAAGTCTGCAAATGAGGAGCCTGGCCTGGAAGCCTCTCAGCCTTGCTGGTTGCAAGCCAGCTTGATGCTGCAAACCAGCATGCAGGCTGTGCTGCAGCAGAAGGTCTTTCTGGCTAAGGTGAAAAGGAGAGCATGTACTCACTGTCCCACGAGCAAGGCAGATGTAAGAGTGTGCCTTTCCCCATAAGCCCCCACAAGGGCAGCAGAGATGGGACTTTGGGAGGGGAGGGAAAGGAAGATGTGACCACTATTTACATATTTTTGAGGTAAAAATAAAAGCTCTAAGTGTACCACCACTACAGAGGAAACTGTGTGAGAGAGGATCTTCAGGACTGCAATGCTTCCAGCATTAGACAGTGGAGTTTAAAGGAACTACCTCTGGCTGCTTATCCTAAAAACAGAGCCCTGCCCTGGAAAGTTAAGAATGAGCACAATCTTCCTGCTGAGAGGGAATTTCCGTGCCTGGCAAGGAAAAAACAGCATCCTTGCTCACTGCCAGATATAGCTGGAAAGAAGGGCATTGATTCACAAGCTTCTAGGCTTTCTGTTCTCCCTGTAACACATTTAAAGTATCTCAAAGATATATCTCCTCCTTTCTTGTCCTCTGAAAAGAAGCCAGCTGTGCTTCAGCTTTGTAGCTGCATTGATGCTAACCCAAAAGAATATGAATGTGTGAAAGGAAAAGATCAAGTATTATTAGACTGTGAGAACTGGATTCTTCAGGGACAGTCTGTATGTTTGTTGTCAGCTAAATTCAAAGTTCCCAAGAGGCATGAAAAGCTGTGGACAAAACCTCTTGTTTAGTGACCGCAGATTATGAATCTTATCAGTAATTGCCTTGGTCAGCAATGAAAATGAACTAAACAAATATCTGAAATGGAAACATGCTTTCTGGGGCTTTTTAAATGGAAAGCCCCACAGTTCTGTGTAAGCTTAAGGAGGAACTAGAAGCAGTTTTCCTTGATTATGTAGTATGCTTATATTGTAGGTATCGGTGGGTATCAGTAGGTTGGAAAAATACCAGAGGGATAAAATCAGTCCAACTCCTGGGCTTCTGTCTGTCGCATTTTGGTTCCAGGTGTGCTTCTGTGGTTGTGTAAACAAACCTTTTTCCTGGCCTAGATGGCAAGATGCCAACCCAGAATCAGTATGCGTAGTTAAATTTCTTGATGTTCTTTTCAAGAGGTTGACCATGACCAAACTGTTTAGGAAAAGAGACAGAGATGAATGCTAGGGAACCAGTAAGTTGGAGATTTTTCCTGCTGTTAAACACTTTCCCAGTTTGATATGAAATCTGATGGCAAACATTAGCAGTCAGTGTTGATTTATATGGCAGTGATGGTGTAGTAAAACCAGGGTCAAGACCAGTCCATTCCAGGCAACTCAGCCTTTGAAGAGGTTTCTTCTGGCAATGAGTAGGCAGAAGGTTTGTGCTATATATAAAGGTCTAAGAAGGTACATGTATATTTTAAATAGTGTTCAAGAACTGTGCTGTTGTACTTCTGCTGCAGTCTTCCATGTTTTGCTCCTTGATATTAGTTTCTTTACTGACAGCTTGTTGTGTAACTGTAAACACAGGTTTGAAATGAGCTAGTTTAATCTCTCCAGCAATCTGGAGCACTTTGATTTTGGCTCAGGCAGTTGGTTACTCTGTCAGCTGTGGCAGCCCAGCATGGGCAGATTTCATTTCTCAGAGTGCAACTTCCATCTCATGACTGACACTTGCGGAACAATGTTGCTAAAACTGTTTTCTTCTCACTCTCCCAGGTTGCCCCTCTACCTGGCTTCTCTTTTCATAAGTCTCCTCTTCCTCTTGGTGAATTTAACATGTGCAGTATTGGTGAGGACACAGAACTCAGAGAGAAAAATCATTGTCTCTGTCCGGGTGGCAATTAATGACACATTGTTTGTGCTGTGTGCTGTTTCACTCTCCATCTGCCTGTATAAGATCTCCAAGATGTCTTTAGCCAACATTTACTTGGAGTCCAAGGTAAGGTACATTTTCAGTTCTTTTCAAGTACCTTCTGAGATACAAGGGCAGTGCAAGGCAAAGCCACAAAGCCTGGGAGCTGGAGGCCTTAAACCTCACAGCCTGCACTTGGCTGGCCATGCTGTTCAATACGTGAATTAAATACTAAAGAGTAGAAAGGGAGCTTTTGGTTAGAACCAGTGATCCCAAATATGTATTTTTGAGACAGATTTTGCAGAACTTATTGTCTGGGGTATCTCACAGCTCTTTTTCAAGTGGACAGTGCTTTTTCTGGGTCTCTTGTCTGAAGATCATTTCAGTACTGCTACATAGAAGTGGCCTATACTTCAAAATCCTTCAACTTGTCAAGTCATTGACTAAGATAACTGTTTAAGGTAGCAGCATGCTGAAGATAAGGCAGACAGAGAAATAAGAATCTCCCTTTAAAAATTTGCATATTCTTATATAATCCTATAGATAATAAGAATGTGTTTTGAAAGACTTCATACACTGTAACTTAGCTGGGGGAAAAGGGGTAAAAAGTGTTTCCTATTACTCTACAGGATGTTCATTAAAGAAACATTGTTGGATTTACAGCTTTGGACACATTCAGTAGTCAAGGACCTGGGTGGCATCATATGGGCATTCAGTGTTTATTATAAAATCAGTGAAGATGTGTTGTATGTATAAATAATGAAATGGGGCTTTCAAAAGTGCTTGCATTTGCAGAAGACACTTAAATCTTAAATTATCAGTTTAACCAATAACCCCTTGCCATTACCACAACAAATCCTTTAAAAAAAGGACCTTCAGCTGCTATTTAAAAAACCTATTTAGAAAACCTTATCATAAAATTCCTCTCTCCATTTACTTAATCAGATGAAATAAGTACATTTCCTGTTTAATCAAATCTGGCTCTACTGCACAACAGCTAAAAGTTCAGGGCTGAATAGAAGATTTAAAAACACAGCTTAGTTTTGTCCCTTTCAAGCCCGTCATTTGCTGATCAAAGGGCACTGGCAATGGATTATTTTTATTAATAGGAAAAGTTTTTCTTGTGCTGTAAATCACAGGACCATAAATCTCTGTAACAAAGCAGTGTTAACCTAAGGGAGGCTTTGGTTCTGTTTTTGTTAGGTTTTGGTTTTGTTCTGTTTGCTCCTCCTGCAGGAAGCACAACCTTCTTTACTTCAAGCTATTTCACAAAACCCAAAGAATCTCTAACATTACTGCAGACAGGAAAGGACAGAGCACTCAGCTGATGAAAGTTTGAATGTGGAAATGAGAGTTAAAGAGCACTTTGCTCCTCCTTGCTGCTGACCTGAAATGGGAGTTCTCTGAGGTCTTCAAGAAGGGTTTGACTGCACATACTTTAGGGATACATATGACTGAAACAGTCAGTGAATAAAACATCCTGGTTTTGCCTGCCACTGGTTATGCCAAAAAATTAGCTAGAGAAGAAAAATCCATTCTCTCCAATGATATGACAGAAATAGTGTTGGAGATAATTCATGCTCTGTGGTGCATGTAGGTAGGCATTAGTACTGGCAGCCTTTTATTTGCATCTCCCATTTGCTGGCATGTGTATTGGGACCACATGCAAAAGCATTCATCTCCATGACCTGGCATGGGGAACCATCGTGGTACTCTGTGCCAGGGCTGTGCCGGCACCAAGGAGGTGCACAGCCCTGCCCTTAGGTGCTGACTTGGGCCAGTTCTGTGCTGGCCAAATGCATCATGTGGTGGGACACACAACCAGCTTGGGACTCCCCTTCTTTTCTGCAGGGCCCTGTGACTGAGAAAGGATTCCTCTGGATTTACTTTCACTCCTGCCCTCTCCCTTCACCAAACCACTAAATATATTAGACTGAAAGCAAAACCAGGACAGTTTTATCCCCTTTTTTGTATTTGGTGGAATGGAAGTTTGTTAAATCTCTACACATTTAACTATTAACTATTAAAGAATGACAGTTATGTAGGGAAATTTATGCAGGGAAATACCAACCTTGTTCTGCTCTTTGCTTCTGCTATCTGCAATCTGTAAATGCCACTGAGCTGGGATATGGTATGCGCCAGTCAGCAGCTTCTCTGCTCTCTCTCCCTCAGTTTCCATGACAGCATCACTGACTTGTTAGTATCGAAGGAGAACAGAGAAGTTCCTAGCAAACATTTCCCCTTTAAAGCATTTCCTGCTTGCTGGTGTTGCCACAGCTTTCACCCCTGCCTGCTGTTCCTTCAATTCCTGAGTAGCTGCAGTCTCTTGGCTCACTCCTGACATGGCTGCAGGTTATGGCCTGAGGAATGGTGGTGTTTTCAGACTGTTATAAGCTGGAATTCAGAGACTTTGACCACACTGGGTATTTTTAGAGCCTGTCTGTTCACTGAACCAATGTTATATTGCTGGGAAAACAGGCAAGATAATTTTGAGCAAGCTTTTTAAAATACTCCCTGAGCTGCTCTTGACTTATGCTCACTGGGGAGTGCAGACTGAGGAGCTGGGTCAGCAAAGCTGCAGGGTCAAAAGCCAACAGTGTGGTAAGTAGCACTGGAACCCTGGTAGTCTCCTGAAGTCCAGGAAGTCAGGACATGGTGGCTTGGTGACTTCCCCTGGTACTTCTTTAGCCCTTCTGCTACATCTGCTCTGCCTGCCACAGTGATTTGAACTTCTGTCCCTCGGCTGTAAACATGGAAGCAGAGTGTGTGAGCGGAGGGAATAGGATGCAGACTTTCCAGTCTCCTGCACTGGTTTAAAAGATCCTGTGGCAGGGAGGAGCAACTTCTCTCTTGGCCTCTCTCTCTCACATAGATGAAAGGAACCCATCCTCCTGGTGTGGGTCTCTGCCAGGAGAGGCAGCAGGCGGGGCTAGAGAAGCAAATGACTGCAAGGCAATTTCCTTTAAATGCACACAGCACTTCAACCCATCTTTCCTCTGGCTGTGCAAAGCACTGCTTCAGAGCCAACTACAAAGAATTTACTTTGAGCTTCTTTCAAAGCCAGTCCCATTTTTGTACATCTGCCTGCCCCTCTGATCAGACTCACACTGTAGCCGTGGCTCCTGGATTCCTTCCTTCCTTCCTGCCACAACTCCTGTGCTGGTGTCCCAGCCCCTGACAGTGACCCTCTCCACCTGACACAGTGGTCAGGCATTTGCTCCTTGCACTGGATCAGGCCCTTTCTCCCACTCTGCCCAGTTTTCTCTCTAGGGCTTAGGAACTGTTGCAATTTCACACTTGCAGTCCCATTCCTCCCCTCGTGCCCAAGCTGCCCTGCCATGGTCACTCTGCCCATAGGCTGTGCTTCCACTTTGTCTCCTCTGTGTCGACATTAGCTAAGGCAGGATGTTCTGTTCCTGTCTGTGCTCCCAACTGCTGACTGCTGTGACCTGCTCTGTACTTATGAAACTGGTGCAAAGCAAGCAGCTGTAAAAAGGTGCAAGGTTGCCTCATGCTAGCCAGCATCTGATACAGGATGCTCTGTAGCTAGTGCAGAGCTGAAGGCTGAATCCTATTGCTCCACCTCATACCAAGTCTGCGTCTTACGTGTTTTTATTGCTCTGAAAATAGTACCTGTTCAATAAAATGTAAAAATTAGTCACTTACCATTTTGGTAAGGGCTGGAACTGCTACCATTGCCTGCAAACCATTGTACTGATAAAATACAGGAATATACATAGAATATTTGCCAAAGAAGGAAAGACAAAAAGTCTGTTGCCTGAGACAGAGTAGCGTGACAACTCTTCAAGACAGCTCTTGAAGTCCATGCAAAGCAATGTTTTTCTCAGCTTCCCTTATGAATAATAACCTGTGCTTCAATCTCTTCCAGGGCTCATCTGTCTGTCAGGTGACAAGTATAGGAGTGACTGTTATACTGCTTTATACCTCACGAGCCTGTTACAACTTGTTCATCTTATCGTTTTCTCAAACCAAGAAAGTCAACTCTTTTGATTATGATTGGTACAACGTGTCAGATCAGGCAAGTATGAAAATATTGGTTAATGAGAAAACCTCATTCTCTACCTCATGATTGGCTTCCTAAATGCTATCACAAGAGAAATAAATATATTCAAACCTTTTTTTTTTCTTTTATTCAATGCACTAAGATTGTTTTGCTCCAGGAATAGAAATTTGTGATAATTTTGGTGTGAGGATAAAGACTCCAGTTCTGTGCTAAAAGAAAGAAGTAACCACTAGACAAATATTTTTTTTTTAATTGATCTTTTATTTACCTTGATTTTATTGTCAAAAGAAAGAGCACCTTTTATTAAAACAGACAGGTATTTTGTCCATGATAAAGAATGTATTGTTCTTAGACAAGCAGAAAAACAGTACTTGATTCCACTGAAATACTCAGTTCTAAGACATCATAAGATCTCCCACTGCCATCCAGGACTGTGGGGTTATTTACTTTAATTCTGGCATTAGCATGATAATTTCTGTAGTTGGAGGATAAGGCTACAACTCTTCCCAACCTGTAATTGTAAGTGACAATTTACATTGAAAACTAAGAGTAATAGAAATGCTAAGGGAAATAGCAGGGGGTTCTTTGTTGAATTTTATTGGATTTCAGCATTCAGCTCCTTTCTCTGCTTTGAAAAATGTAGTTAGTTCCCAGTATTTTTCCAGCTCTTTCTTGGCTAGGCAAAATGGCAGGCCTGGATCACGAGTATCTTTTGTTTGGCCTTAAAATCCCATGTCTCCCCTGCAATCAGCACACACCTGCACGGACCCAAAGCAGTGTTCCCAGCCATGCAAGGACCTTGTGTTGCCAGGGTGGCCAAGAAAACCTGCAGCCATTAACAAATTTCCGCTGTACCGTGGGTAAAACTGTAATTAAGAAGTAGGTAAAGAGTATGATAGGATTGCCCAGAGGACCTTCTTATGAGTTAGTTGAGTAGGATCTGTCAAGGGACCTCTAGTCAACCCTGCTGCAGTGCAGAGAAGAGGAGTGCAGGTGTTGCTAGTAGAATTAGAACACACAGGTTTAGGCACAAGGGCATTAGGCTCTGACTTGTCTCCTGAATCAAACATTTTCCCTCTTGTTAAGCGCTGAAGAGTTGCAGCTGCTCCTGCTGACCCCTTGCAGGGGACAGATCTTGTTCTGACTCCTACAGTATGGACTAAGGGGGTGGTGTGGCCAGACTACAGACTGCTCCTGTTTGCCCTCTGGAGGCAGAGGTTGTTCACCGAGAGCTCACTGGAATGCTTTTTAGCCCTTGAGTTACTACGACATTTTTTGTACATCTATTCTGGCTTGTGACATTATGGTTGCATGGATTTTGGGGTAAGTTGTTTGAACTATATGTAAAGGGCTTGGAACTAAGGAGTGGGTACTCAATTTGGTACCAGAATCAAAAGCCACTTTTTGAATTACAGCCCAATAAATATACTCTAGTATTGCCTCAGGTCACTGTTCAGAAAAGCCCTTTTCTCTTCCATACAAAACACATAAAAGGACAGGATTTGCACTCTGCAGATATGGGAAATGGTGAAAATCTAGAGAGAAGGTCACAGCTAATACTGAAGTGGCAGAGGAATTATTCAACCTTAGAATGTGCACCAATTTGAACAGACTCAAGCCTTTCATTTTTAAAAACAATGCTCTTGACTGTTGATTGTTCCTTTACAATTATTCCCAGCAGGAAAAGGACTGGAAAACTAGTTTCTCATTACCTGAATTTTATCACTTCATCAAGGAATTGCTTGCCAGACTTTTAAGTTGGGAAGACCTCTGCATTAAACTGGTATTACTGAAGGAAAGATAGCAGGAGCAGGAAAAGGAAGTCATGTACCCAAGACAGCATATTGATTTTTTAGTATGCCTTTAATCACTAGCCAGGTTAATCTGGCACTACTGAATGGAATTTCTGGCATTGCCTCCTGCACCTTTAAATGAGCTGCCATCTTTATTTTTCAACACTTTACTCTTTTACTTTCCAACAGGCAGATCTGAAATGTCAGCTGGGAGATGCAGGTTACATAGTGTTTGGAGTGATCCTTTTCATCTGGGAGCTCTTGCCTACTTCCTTGGTTGTGTATTTCTTCCGTGTCCGAAACCCTACAAAAGATCTAGTAAGTGGAATTTGTTAGTGTATTTGTTAGTGTAATGTCCAGGCAGGTCTGAAGGGCTCAGGTGCTGATCTTTTGCTTTTTTATATTCTGACTTCTCTTTT
Organism: Erpornis zantholeuca; assembly: GCA_013400515.1. NCBI lineage: Eukaryota > Metazoa > Chordata > Aves > Passeriformes > Timaliidae > Erpornis > Erpornis zantholeuca. Next base: position 14,148 of record VZTN01034056.1, on the reverse strand, counting down.
TCAATATGTCCTTGGCAGAATTTATGCCAACTCTTCATGAAGGAAACTCATCAGATTTATTCAGAAGGAAGGCCAGGTGTTTCTCAGGAAATTTACCTTAAAAATCAGGAACTTTCTTAAATTTAGGAACCACTTCCCTTTGAGATAATACAGCACTTCACTGGAGTTGGTGGAAAATGTGTTCATTATCCAAACTTGTTACTTTTCATCACAGAGCAGTGAAAATGGTTGGGTGCTGTTCAGTGGGATTACAAAATAACAGATTGAATTCTTTCAGCTGTGTACCCACTGAATTTTTCCAAGTCAGAGACCAGTGGCCATAATAAGCATTTGCTGACTTGTTTGCTATTTCAGAGATTAAAGTGTGAGTTGTAAGGATCATTCCTGGTAAGTGTCCTTAATATCTAGATAGTTAATAGATGGACAAGAATCTTTTTATAGCTGTAGGCAGTGTCTCCAGGTTAGCTGTTTACAGGCACACAGGGAGTATCAGCCCTCACTAGGACCACTGAGGTACTGTAGGCTGAATGAAACTGAAGCTAATATTCCTCAAAAGGGATGTGAATGCTAAATACCCAAGTAAGAGAAGCAAATAATAGAATAACTTTCTAGACAAGGTGATGGGTTTTAGCCTCATATGCACATTTCAGAGATAATGATAAAGCCAAGCTGAACAAGGAAGTAACACCTGATGTTGATCTAAGAAACCCCATGGATCCCAGTGTCTGTAACCAAACATAGCCTCACTCCTGCTTTGGAGTCCTACTAGGACAACTGTAAAGAGAATAAATATTTTAAAGTATAGGCCAGAGGTCCTGCTCATCTCAAAAGTGACCACAGAGAGGTCTCATTTCATTTAAAATGAGCTTAGTAAGGCTAGACCTGGTGGCCAAGTTTGGATAGTGTGTGGGAGAATCACAGAGAATAAAAATAAGGGAAGTAGTCTAATCACACATTTCAAAAAGCTGATCTCATGACAACTTGGAATCCTAATCAAACAAGAGCTCAAATGGAGTCTTACAGGCAGTATTTGCTCACAAGAGCATCACAGTTACATATATAATGTATTTTTGCACTGTGATTTGCAGAAAGCCTTACCTCTCCATAAAGTCACAGTTCAGAAGAGGCAATTTGTGAAACCACTTCTTTTATGGATACCTTTCTTAGGGTAAACATTATCTGTCACATGCATTAGGTCATATATAGATTTTTTTTCTAGCATAGGACAAATATTAAGAGGAAGTCTGGAAATAAGTGGAACCAAACAAAAATGAAGAGATTGAACTCTTCTCTGACTCAAGAGAAAACTGAACTTCAGTGTGAGGTTGCCACAAGAGGGAGACCAAGGCCTGCAGGTTTTTTAGGCTAAGGCATTCAGTAGGCTGCTGCTTGGCCAGAAAGCATGGGGTTAGAATTAAAGCAAACCCTCCTTTAGGTAAAAAAAAAAAAATCTTAACAACAAGTCTGATTAGGTAAAAATCCAAGATATTCTTTATTTTTAATAAATACTCCTGAGAAATAGTTCTTTGGTTTCATGCTTCATTTGGGACTTCAGAAACAAAAAGTTTGAGCAGGGGCATCTTGCATTCAGCACTGCTCAAATATTAATCTCCTTTCCACAGATGACTACAGCCTGGAATGAGCTGTCTGTCAGCTCTGGTGCTGGCACAGGGTTACTGCAGCACTGCAGTACCCTTTGCCTTGCCACACCTTTAACCAGACAAACGTCGGAAATGGGGGGGGATGACAGAGATGCGCTTTATCTTCATTTCATCTTTGTCAAACTCTTTTAACACATAAAATAAAGGGGGAGATTAAACTGCTCTCCTGCCTAAGGCCAGAGAGCAGGTGTCATCCTGGTTTATCCACAGGCATAGAGAACCCCTGTTCCCTGAGGATAGGAGCAGTGGATCAGTAGATGAGGCTCAGCAGGGTCTTAGATTTCTCTCTGTGCTGTTTCTGGAATCAAACTGACTTCTTGAATCTTGTATGTTTACTGTTTTGATTCACAGGGAAATAAAGTGAAAATTCTCTGTAAATGAAAGAGTTACATGTACACCCCTTTACCTTTTTTATCAAAGGACCTGACCTCAGGATTTGACCTTCACAGCACTATAGGGTAGATACTGAAATTGCTCAGTGAGGGCCTAAGGCACTTTTCAGATGTGGTTTCCTTAAGTAGGGTGCCAAGCTTCAACATGATCAGTTTCTGTGGTAAGGGAGGTAAGGCAGCAGGAGGGAGTGTTACCAATGTGGGACGTAAAAATCAAATATCTTCAGGCATTTCATATGTTTCCTTCAGCTCCTTGGCTGCTTCCTAGTGCTCAATTCAAGTCAGCTGGCTAAAAGCATGAAGTGTCCTGGATGGACAGGAATTCAGAAAGGCTGAATGCAGACTGGGAGGGTGGTTTCAGAAATGGGTTGTCTTAGCTAAGAAAGAAGCATGAGGAAAAGCTGTTGAGATCAGTAGACTACCACTATGCCAGTAGAGACGAACAGTAAATGCAAAATTATTTCTATTGTCTTCAGCAAATGCAAAATTGCATGTTTTATTTTGGAAATTGTGAGTTGTCAGCAACTTCTAGAAGTCAGGCAGCAAGCATTTGATTAACAGCTATTTGATATCTGTTTCAAAGACTAACTGAGGCTTCCCTTCCCTCAGGCCAATGCAGGAATGGTCCCAAGCCATGGCTTCAGTCCCAGATCTTACTTCTTTGACAACCCCCGCAGATATGACAGTGATGATGACCTAGCCTGGAATATTGCACCACAGGGGGCACAGGGCAGGTGAGATACAAGAGTGAACTGCTTGCTTCCCAAACAGAAACTGGGGAGGAGGAGCTGTGGCACTCTCTCATACCACAAAAGACAGATGTTAATTGTCTAGCTGCAATTGCTGCATAATCCCAGCAGGGTGATGGAAAGCAAACGGGGAAGCTGAAGTGGAAGGGCAGCACTGAGTGGCTGTAGTGATCCAAGAGCCCCATGGAGACTACAAAGACAGAAGAATGAAAATGGTTACATAATTTAAGAATTGTAACAAGGCGCTGCTCTTTGAAAAATTCGGGTCAGAACTTTGCGTTGCATGTTTCACCCTCTGCTTTTTCCAAGAGTGGCTTCAGAAGTGTCATTTACTCATTCAAGTGTGTGAGCAAGGCTGCCTAGAAGAACAGCTGTCTCACTGCTCAGGGAGAGCAGGGAAAAGCTGGAGAGCACAGGCAGCAGCTTGTGGTGGTTATAGCAAGAAGCCTCTCAAGTTAGCTTGCTTTGTAACATGGCTAAACGTCTTGAGAGTGACCTGAAATGGAGCATCTGCTTTCCCACATGGTGAAAGCTTAGGAAAATCCACCAAACTGCTGAAATCCCCCACAACCCAGAATTGGCACAAAACTTCTGTTTTCTCTTCACAGCTATGACGCTTAGGTAAGGATTCCTGTCCAGGAAGGAGAAGTTCACCAAAAAAATGATAACACCCAATTCAGAGAGGGAAAGGCACTGACAGGATTCTATCCTGCCCTGAAAGGAGTCTGAGTCATGTTATTCCTTTGCTGTTCCTGTAGCTACACTATGATACAAATAGATTAGCGTAACCATTTATCTTAAAACACTGGCTAAATTGCCACCATAGTTAACACACCCAAATCTAGTTCTTGTCACTCACTCAGGTGAGATTGTGTAGTCACTGCCTGTGACCCCAGACCATGGCTCAGTAAAGTTGCACACTCACCATTTACAGTTATCCTATTCCTGCATTAATTTGTTTTTCACACAGCAACTAAGCCCACGGAGGGTGTTGGAGGTGGTTTGTGGCAGCCTGGTATCCATCCTAGAGCCAGAGGCACCCTACCTTCCACACTGAGCCATCAGGGAACCAGCCACCCTGGGTAACACATGTGCAGCTCCCAGTGGAAACCAAACCAGGCACATGCATTATTAACTAGCCACAGTGCTCATGGGAGAAAAGACAGCATGCCAGAGCTGGAAACCATGTCCTGGCCTCTGGGACACAGACACAGGAGGCTTCAATCTCTGACAAGCACTTGCAGTGCCAGGGCTTGGCTGGCAGGAGCAGCATCACTTCTGGGATTTTCAAACACCTTCTGGAACAGCAAATCAGAAAGGGGTCTTTAGTGAACCAAGAGAATCACAAAACAGATAATGAACACTTGGGCCAAAATAACTGACAGATCAGAAAAATAAATAGCTGCCTGAACCCCTGGTTGGGGGTTTATTTTATTTTTGCACTTCAGCATGAGAACTACCTCTACACAATTACACTTGCCCCACATTCTCTAACCAGGTGTCTACAGAACCAATCTGCCAGTCACTAATTCTTCTATTTTCTTTCTAAGTTTCTCTCCAGACTACTACGACTGGAGCCATCAGAACAACAGCTTCATGGCTTACATAGGATCCCTCCAACAAGATCCAGCACTGGACACAGACCGGCCAAGCCCTATTTAACTTCAATCCACTACAGCATTCTAGGACATTCCAATATTAAAACCAATGTTCTGCAAAACAAAGCTTATCAATTTTTCTTCACCTTTTGGTTTTTAGAAATTTTCCTATGCACACATAAATGAAGAACCTTGCCATGAGCTTTTCATAGTTCAAGGAGAAGTATAAGCTAATGATTTAAACTTTGAAGACTGTTGCAATTAATACCTTGTTCTAAGCCATGGTATTTTGGCTTTGAATAGAGTTGTTAGAAGGTATAATTTAATCATTTTTATGCTCATTTTAAAAGAGCAAATTTCATGAAGTGAAATGGCATAATTATTTTCTAAGTATTTTTATTTTTACACTGTGTATAAAGTTAGAAATACATTATTATGATCAATATACTGTAAACACATGAATAGATTTTTCAAATGCATGACAGTTGCAATTTTTACATGCACATAAAAGCCTGTAAGGAAAAAATATCAACCCAATTAAATACTGTCTTTTCAAGTTATTCCTATGTTCTCAGAGCTCAATTTAATCTTTGGATATGACTGCTTACTCAGTGTGGCATGATAGTCGGAGGCTAGAAGTTATCTGTACCTTGTATTCTTCCAAGAAAGTAAGAAAATTGTATCTTCTCAGCAGCTTTAGGGACAGTCTCAGAAGAGTGGAGATGGGCATCTCCTCCAACTGGAGCATTGTGAACTGAAAAACAAGATGAAAATTTGTATGCTTGAAAAATTGAGGTTATGCAATCATGCCCATCAATCAGATCCATATATATTATATAGAAGAGTAAGCCAAATACCTCGCCAGGGAGAGGGATACAGAGAACAGTACAGACTTGTTTATTTATTTATAAAGAACCTGGGACGTGCAGTGTGCAAATAGAACAAGAGCCAGGAGTACAGCAGAAACACCTCAAATGTGCCTTTCTGCACAACGAGCAGGCTAGCAAAGCTGCACTTCACCCTTGTAGCTTCAGGGATAAATGTAGTGAGTTGTGGGGTATAAATACCATTCCAGGATATGACATTGCAGAGACCAAGCCTAGAAGTAATTAGTAATAATCTAAGGCAAACAGGAACCCTGACTACTTCAGGTCTTTTGATTATGCTCAGAGCTCAACAGTGAAGAACATTGCCTGCCCAAAATCTCTTTCTCCTTAGCTATGTGAAACAAATACTGTAACTCAATCCAAATTTCCCCAGGAGAAAAACATACTACTTCTAGCAATCTTTACCTCTATGAAAGTATTCCATTTTGAGGTGTACTAGAGCATCCCCAGATGGCAGACAGGCTTCATGTTTTCTTCATGCTCAACTTCAGGAAGCACAAGTAGTCGAGAATACTTATGTATATTTCACAGAGAATACACAGGATGAAAAAATAAGGGATAGGGAGTAGATCTGATCAGATCTGCTTGAAAGCCAAAGGCACAGCTGTGCCATACTCCCACATCGAGTCTTCCATAGGGTCTTAGCATTTTTGTGGTAAAGCCATAGCATGAGCCTTGCCTCCAGCAGAAGTAAACTATTTGCCCTCCCAAAGCTTACAATGCCTTTTTCACATATATTCATTGAAGAAAAAAGCCAGTTAAGCTAATAGTCAGATTAAAAGAAGTGCCACAGGGTTGGGAGAAGAACTGAAATTTTATCAAACTCACTGGAGTTGTATAACCATGTTTGTACAAAACTGCCTGAAGACCCAGTGCAAGAGAAGTTTGCAGGAATTTCATTTTGTTCACAGTAGTCACACCTGCACAGCAAAAACTTAAAAGAGAATTCCAAACTTAGAACAAACTTCATCCCTATGCCACAGTACGCATGCAAAAAAGTGGAATGGCAAGTGACTGTAACCAACCATAGCAATGAGTTAAATATCTAAAACACGGGAGATTTAAACAACAATGTGAGAGGTAAGATCTTAAATTTAATTTATCATCACCTCTGTAACAGGCACTTACCTACCTGAGCTGGGGATGAAATATGTGTATCAAATTTTCAGTAAGATAATTTGTTAAAAATGCATACATGGAAGGAAAAAGAGAGACCCTTTCAGGGAAATAATTTGAACATGAAGAGCCCCACTGGGTGAACAAACAAAAAAATATTTACAAAATTGATTTTATAAGCTATTCTGAAAAAGAGACAGAATAGACTGAATTTCTAAACAAGCCTTTTTAGCTCTTAAAACAATTGGACCTAAGCAGAGGCTAAATTTGGCAATATTCATACAGAAACCTACTGTAATTCTACAATGGATTCCTGATGTGCAAACACACTACAGTGCACTGTAAACAGCTAGAAATACACAGGTTACCTTCATCTTTTGAATGAAATCTAAGTGAGTGAAAATCTGCTCATCATTTTAATACTATACAACTATCACAAAAGTAATTTATGTAATAGCTACCAAGTGTCACTGAAATGTAAATAAAAAGCAAAAAATATATTTTCAAATGAAACCCCAAAAATCACATCCACAAAAAGAAGTTGTAGCAGAAAATAGTTTAATTTGCATTTTGTAGATTCAAACATAGCAAAGATTCAGAAGTGTTTAGATCTCAATAAGCAGTTCCAACATTGATTTTTATTTTAATAAATATTACATTTTAATAGGGTAGCTATATGGAGAAACTGTAAAGTGATGAATTTCTGATTGCTACTTTATAAACATGAGCATCAAGATTATTTACAACATATTACAGGTCATTTCCCAGAAAAGCACAAAGCAAGGTCAGATAAAGGCAACCCAACCATCAAACACAACTCAAGAAAGTGTGGCACAGTGTATTTCATGCACATACAATGACAGACAGCACAGATCATCAGCTGAAAACTAGGAAAACACTTATTATTCCAGCTTACACAAGTCTCTATATTTCATTGTTTTAAATTTATATTCTGACCTACCTCCTCAGGCACTGAACAAGTTATTCAGCAACAGTGCCCTACTTTTTACCTATGCAGTTTGCACCAAGTCTTTTTTCACCATTTCACACAAGTCTTCATGACTTGGGAACAATTAAACAGTTTTTTCTTTGTCTTCTCACTACCTCTGGGATTACAATCATTGTGTCATTTGTACAAGAAAATGTACTGTTACTCTGAAATGAATGGCAGACAGTGTTGACAAGCTGATCTCCAACAGGGAGCTGGAATTTAAAAGAGTTTACAGGTCATGGACGGTGTAACTAACCTTATTCTTTAGTATAAAAAAGAGCTGTAAATTTTTAAAATTTAATTTAACATATAAAGAACTAAGTCATCCAACTCACACAGCAAAACTTCATAGGCAGCATAGTCACAGAATGTACATCAAATACAGTAAAAAAGATGGTGACAGGAAAATTGTTTCACCTGGATTTGTTACAGGAAAAATGTTATGTCCTATCTCTACAATGACAGTGAAGTGAAATGCCTTCCATATTTGATCATCAAGTGAGATGTACCTTCAGGAGCAACAGAACTTACACACAATTTGCTGTTCAGTTGCATTCCTGTGTTCCCATGACACAAAGGAAAAGAAGAAAAGCTTCACATCTATTTATGTCCTTACCCAACAGTGTTAACCTCGTGCCAACAAGGGCTGCAAGGACCAGGTGTCCAGGATCTGCATGCCTGAATCTCTCACCTGTCCCATTAGCAAGTGCATGATTCTGCTTCAGTGTCTGTTGATTTTAACCAGGCACAGGTGGAAAAAAAGAATAGCAAGTTGCATCCCCAGGAGGTGACTGAAAACAATTCACTTTCCCCACAGAGCAAGGGGAAAAGAGGAAGGAACATTTCTGAGACTTAGGTCCTTCCTGGAGCAGCACAGTCAATACAGTTTTGTTGGGCTTTTTTTTTAACTAGGAAATCCTGCCTAAAGCTTTAGGCACTATAATATATAACAATACAGATAAATCCCAGTTATACAGCACTCCTCACACAAGTGAGCCTACAGTTCTAGCCCTTGCAGGTCTATCCAAAAGGCAAAGAATTAACAGCCAATTAAAAACTACACTCTTTCAATATATACAATTACTCAGAAGATTTGGATACTCAGTGTGTAACTCATTTACCAAACACAGCTGTTCACATCTGAGCTACTTACCTAGATTCCCACTTCAAT
>VZTN01034054.1:9670-33253 GCA_013400515.1 Erpornis zantholeuca | reverse complement strand
AAAAGAAAAGAAAAGAAAAGAAAAGAAAAGAAAAGAAAAGAAAAGAAAAGAAAAGAAAAGAAAAGAAAAGAAAAGAAAAGAAAAGAAAAGAAAGGAGAAGGGATCCATCAAAGCCAGTGGATGCCAGGATGACTCTATCAAAGGATACATGGATACAACACCTGGATATCCATAAATCCAGGCACAGGGAAGGAGTGGGATCCGAGCACATTGGAAAAGCAAAGGAGAGGCCTCTAATGCCACAAATCCACAGTCAGAAGGAAGAGCCTGCCTGGCTGCCTCCACTCCATCCCCCTCCCATCTCCTGATCCACGTGGGATGGAATTCCATCCATCCTGGAGGCAATGGCTCCATTGGTGCCACTTCCAACGCCAGGGGTACTGCTATTCCCACTGGGCAGGATTGCTCCCACCCCTGGGTGAGCCTGGCAAGTTTGGAAATCCCAGAGCTCTGCCGTGATCCCAGGAAGGGCGGGATCCACTTCCCACCTCCAGAACATCCAACCCCAGGAGCCTCCTGCACCCCTGAAAACTCAGTGGAATGGAGCAATTCCTGTTTTATCCTGCTGCTCATCCCTCCTTGCTGCTAACGAGGCTCTCTCCCAGCCTCATTTCTCATTCCTGCTTTCTCCCACTTTTCTTCCAGCTCTGCGCCTCCTTTCTCTGTGTCTGATCCTCTTTTTTCCTTAAAAAAAAAAAATCCCTGTTTTCTGCACGACCCCAAAACCCCCCGAGCCTGCCCAGACAGAAACATGAATAAAATACAGAGGGAATTCAGAAAGAGAGGGAAAATTAAAAATAAATAAAAGCCAAGCAAGCTCCTGGCGGGCGCTTGGAGCTCTCCTCGTGCTCCAAGAGGAATTTTTCATGACATCCCATCACTTATTTAGGCTGTGGCTCCGTGACCTCCTGCATTTCCCTGCATTCCAACGAGGGATCGGCAGCTCCTCTGCCCACCTAAAATCCCAGCCCGGCCCTGGGGTGGGCAAAAAAAGCCTCCAGGAAAGCCAGGAAATAAAGAAAATTTAAGGAATTGACAGGAGGACGGATCAACGGGAATGCTGGATTCGGGACAAATGCCAAGGGAAAAGGAAGATCTTCGTGGATGGGAGATGTGGAAGGAATGTCAGTGGGACTCCAACGGGGTTTTAATCCTCTGCTTGGTTGGATGCCCGAAGCAGGAGGGAAAGATGGGATGGGCAAGAGGGAAAAGCAAAGCTGCTTTAAAAATGACAGAAACGTGGAATTGTTTGGGTTGGAAAAGATCCTTCGAGACCATGGAGTCCAACCATTCCCAGCATTTCCAAGGCCACCACTCCCCCTGTCCCCAAGTGCCACCTCCACACGGCTTTAAATCCCTTCGGGGATGAGGATTCCATCACTTCCATGGGCAGTTCCGATGCATGACCACCGTTTCCATGAAGAAATATTCCCTAATTCCAACCTAATCCTCCTCTGCTACAACCTGAGGTTGTTTCTCCTTGTTCTGTCCCTGTTCCCAGGGAGCAGAGCCTGATTCCGACCTGGATTCACCTCCAGAGCATCCAGAGAACCTCTCAGACCCAGGGACGGAGCTGCCCCGGGGGAGCCAAGCCCTGAAATGCTCCAGGAAATAAAGAGGAGCACATGAAGCCCAGGAAATATAAAAAGAGGAGGAAATAAAGCCCAAGAAATAAAGATGAGCACATAAAGCCCAGATCTGATTTCAGAGACGCTGAGAATCAGCAGGCTCATTAAGAGATAAATTAATTAGAGCCCACGGGAATTAAGGGTTAAGTAATTCCCAGAGTCATCCTGGGGCTCCTAAATGCCACCAAGTCCCGAGATGAAGATGAAGAAGTGTTCAGGGAACGCCAAATCAAACCACTGTGGTTTTATCTCAATTTATATCTCGTGATCGATCCCTGATCCAGGGATGGGCCAACCTCATCCCATCTGAACCACATCCCAGCTGTGGAATTCCCTTCCCACCGGATCCTAGGGAGTAACGAAGCGTGAGCTCCTCTCCAGGGATAATGCTGGACTTCCCCTCTTCTCCAATTTCTGTGAAACTGGGAGTAATTTAAGAACCCTGCACCCCTGGTGGGATTGCAGCGAACTCCAGGAGTGCTGGGAGGAGCCAAGAGGGAAGAGCAGGGGCGAAGCTCCCAGGCCATGTGAGCCTGGGTGTCCATTTCCTTTGGAAAGGATTAGGCTGGATATGGGATTAAATTAGATTGATTATATGGTGTGATACATAAAAATTATGCAGAAATTTGTACGGTTATAGATAATGTTAGATAATGTTGTTCATGGGGATTTTTAGGTTATAAACTTATTACACATTGTTATACTTACTACACATCTTAGGTTATAAACTTACTACATGTTATATTACATGGAATCATGGAATCATGGAATGGCTTGGGTTGGGTTGGGTTGGGAGGGACCTCAAGGATCATCCATCCATGGCAGGGACAGCTCCCACTGTCCCTGATGGATCCAAGCCCCAATGTCCAACCTGGCCTTGGACATTCCCAGGGATCCAGGGACAGCCACAGCTGCTCTGGCAATTCCAGCCCAGCCCCTCCCCACCCTCCCAGCCCCAGCAATTCCTTCCCAACATCCCAGCCCAAGCTCCCCTTTCCCACTGGGAAGCCATTCCCTGCCTCCTGTCCCTCCATGCCTTGGCCCCAGTCCCTCTCCAGCTCTCCTGGAGCCCCTTCAGGCCCTGCCAGGGGCTCCCAGCTCTCCCTGGAGCCTTCCCTTCTCCAGGGGAACATTCCCAGCTCTCCCAGGCTGCCTCCAGAGCACAGGGGCTCCAGCCCTGGAGCAGCTCCGGGGCCTCCTCTGGGCTCTCTCCAGCAGCTCCAGGTGCTGCTGCTGTTGGCCCCAGGGCTGGGGCAGCTCTGCAGCTTGGCTCTCACCTCAGGGAGCTCCGGGACACAATTCCCACCTTTCCTGCTGCCCACGCTGGCATCAGCCCAGGGCTGGCAGTGAGCTCTGGGCTGGGCCATCCCAGCCTCATCCACACCATCCCAAATCCCTCTCCCAGGGCTGCTCCCAGTCCCTTCCCATGCAGATCCCTGCAGGTTTGAGGAGTTAGAATCCAGCTCATTCAGAGAACGAAGAAGGTGCTGCTCTACCTGGACTCATTGCCGCAGCGGCAGTCTCAGCCACTGAGACAGATTTATTGCAATAATTAGCAGTAATTAAGATCTAAGATCAGAAACGGCACAAATCCCATTTTTAAAGTATTTTTTTAGGAACGAAATCAGCGGGGAAAAAAAAGGCAAAACCCCTAACCCGTCTCCAAGAAGTCACTGAACTCTGGGAATCTGAGCGAGGCTGGAGTTGCGGATAAGGACGAGGATCTGAGCCATCCTTTGAGGCTGATGGAAGTTGAAGGGAAGGAATCTTCCCTGCTCCCTGCCAGGCTCCCGGCGGAGCTGGGATGAGGGGCTGGCTCCCGTCTCTCGTTTCTTTTCCCCCCCCAGGCCTCGGCCGGGAGTTTACAATTGAATTTTCTGCAGTGGTACCGCGGAGCCCTTTGTGCGCGGAACGCCTGACGGGAAGGGCCTTTTTCGAATTAACCTGGAATTCGGGCAAAAAAAAAAAAAAACCTCCATGTGTTTCTGGTTCATTAGGGGAAGGACATTTGGAAAGGGAAGAACGCTCGGGGAGGGCGATGGGGTTCAGCTGGCAGGGCCGCGGGACGGTCGGGAAGCAGGGATCTCCTGCCGCCAAGGGCTGCGTCAGGATTCCCCTGGGAACGACTTTGCTCTTCACCGAGTTCATAAACTCCCTCCGTGACTCAGAGCTGCTCCCGCATCCATCCCTCCCTCCCGCAGCCCCTTCGCCAATCCCAAATCCTCACAGTCCCAGAGTTGGATTTGATGGTCTTGGAGGGCTTTTCCAACCTAATGGTTCCATGGTTTTGAAATGGAATGTGGATCTGGGGGATAAGGCACTCTCCGGCCTTCCCAGCTCCTTCCTTTACGGGTTAATTCCTCAGGAAAAGGAGGCTTTCCTGGGTATTTTTGATTTGGTGTAGCACCTAAAAGGGTCAATCCTTTCCCTAAAATCCAAACAGGGAAGTGGAGACCTCAGAGGTGGGAAAAGGAAGGGAAGGGAAGGGAAGGGAAGGGAAGGGAAGGGAAAGAAAGGAAAGGAAAGGAAAGGAAAGGAAAGGAAAGGAAAGGAAAGGAAAGGAAAGGAAAGGAAAGGAAAGGAAAGGAAAGGAAAGGGAAACCTCAGCTCTATCAGACACCAGATAATCCAAACACAGGAGAGCTGATAAGACCAAACTCCCTAAGTTTGGGAATGGGATGTCATTTCCAGCGACGTTTCCAAATTCAGATATTTTTAAATACTGGAAAAATATTGAAAAATATTGAAAAATATTGAAAAACATTGGAAAAATATTGAAAAAATACTGAAAAATACTGAAAAAATACTGGGAAAACTTTAAAATATTGTAAAATATTGAAAAGCATTGAAAAATATTGAAAAAAATCGGAAAAATTGAAAAAATACCGGAAAAAAAATTAAAATTTTGTAAAATATTGAAGAGCATTGGAAAAAAATTGGAAAAGATTGAAAAGAATCGGAAAAAAATTGAAAAATAATATTGAAAAAAACTGAAAAATACAGGAAAAAATCGGAAAAATATTGAAAAATACTGAAAAATACAGGAAAAAATTGGAAAAATATTGAAAAATATTGGGAAAATATTGCAAAAGATGCTCAGCAAATCCACTGTGCATCTTCAACAACCCAACCCTTCTCCAGTCCGGCTGCCTCTGCCTCTTGGAAACCACTTCCCTCCCTACTGTTTTTTGGGATCCACACTTATTATTCTTCCTCTCCTCTCCTTTGTTATCACTCTGCTCTCTCCCTCCAGGCTTTTCCTCAGCCCTGTTGCTTAATTTTTCTAATCCCTGCCCCTCGGAGGGAGGAAGCCGTCCTGTTTTCCTTATTAATCAGAAATCTCTGGCGCTGACCGCGAGGAAAGGCTCCAAGGACTCGGAAGGTTTTGGTTCAGTGCATTCCATCACAAGGGAGCTACCAGCATGGGGAGACCTTCCCTGGAATTGCCTTCCAGGAGCACGGCCCAGGAAAGGGGCTCGGGGGTTTTTAGGAGCCACCAGAATTCCTTCAAACTCCCAGGCTGGCGTGGGGCTGAGGCTGCAGATTGGAAGCTGGTGGGGAGGGGAATGTGGTGTTCCCAGCTGGATTTTGGATATCTGCCACTGGAATGGGGTTGGGAAGGAAGTCTGTGAGCAGTGGCACCGGCCCACGGCATCTGCTGGAAAACTCCTCCCAGGATGGGATTATCCCTCCCTCCTGAGACCCCACCTGGAATTCTGTGTGCAGTTCTGGTGTCCCCAACACAGGAAGGACATGGAACTGCTGCAGAGAGCCCAGAGAAGGGTCATGAAGAGTGGAGCATCTTCCTTCCCTCTGGAGGCAGCCTGGGAGAGCTGGGAATGTTGCCCTGGAGAAGGGAAAGCTCCAGGGAATGCTCAGAGTTCCTAAAGGAGCTCCAGGAGAGCTGGAGAGGGACTGGGGCCAAGGCATGGAGGGACAGGAGGCAGGGAATGGCTTCCCAGTGGGAAAGGGGAGCTTGGGCTGGGATGTTGGGAAGGAATTGCTGGGGCTGGGAGGGTGGGGAGGAGCTGGGCTGGAATTGCCAGAGCAGCTGTGGTTGTCCCTGGATCCCTGGCAGTGTCCAATGCCAGGCTGGATGGAGCTTGGATCCACCTTGGACAGTGGAATGTATTAATTATGAGGTTTCCATGATCCCAGAGGGGTTTTCTCATCCTAAGCCCCCCAAGTTCAACTGTCATCCCTCCATCCCTTCTCCCATGACCACAATTACATTCCATCATTTTTTCCCGGTTGATTCCATACCTTCCCAACTGGAAAATAGAACAGGATGTAACTGGGCTCTCCATGGTTAAGGAGTAAAATAATGGAAAGGGGAATTCCTGATGGAAAGGGAGAGCAAGAAGGGATGGAGATGGAAATGGAGGTGGAGATGATGTGGATGGAGATGGGAAGAAGGGAAATATTTCCATACTGACTCTGCACAGAGGTTGAGGCACCACAGCCCATAAACAGCCAAAGTCAAGGTTTATATTTACCTATATCTATTTATATCTAAATATCCATAAATCCCCAGATCTGTCCCTTCATCCATCCCGAATCCCTCCAAAATTTCAGTGCTTAATAAAGGGGGAAAGACGAAAAATCAGCGTCCGTGTTTAGATGGAGAACTGAGGCACAATGATGCTCCTGCCTAACAGTTCTACCCAGTCGCAAGGCACGGGGCCTGAATCTCTCCAGATTCTTCCTAAAATAAAAAAAATTATCCTATTTACGCCTATCAACTCCTCTGGAGCACCATTCTCATGGCCTGCAGAGAGACCCCAAAAAATTAAAGCTCTTTTCCCCACGGAATGCTGAGAGATGATCATGGTTTTTCAAAGTCAGGATCCAAATCCCGCTAAATTTTGGATTCTTTACAAGGACGGGAACAACAAACCCCATCCCAGGGGTGCTCTGCCGAAGCTCCATCCAACAATTCCCTCCTCATCTCCTCCCTCTGCTGCTTTCCTCCAACTCACCATTCCTCATCCCCCCCAGCCACTCCCAACTCACCATTCCTCATCTTCCCCAGCCATTCCCAACTCACCATTCCTCATCCACCCCAGCCACTCCCAACTCACCATTCCTCATCTTCCCCAGCCATTCCCAACTCACCATTCCTCATCCACCCCAGCCACTCCCAACTCACCATTCCTCATCTTCCCCAGCCATTCCCAACTCACCATTCCTCAGCCTTCCCAACCATCCCAAATTCACCATTCCTCAGCCTTCCCAGCCATTCCCAACTCGCCATTCCTCATCCTCCCCAGCCNCTCCCCATCCCCCACCTCCCCCAGCCATTCCCAACTCACCATTCCTCATCTTCCCCAGCCATTCCCAACTCACCATTCCTCATCCACCCCAGCCATTCCCAACTCACCATTCCTCAGCCTTCCCAACCATCCCAAACTCATCATTCTTCAGTCTTCCCAGCCATTCCCAACTCACCATTCCTCAGCCTTCCCAACCATCCCAAATTCACCATTCCTCAGCCTTCCCAGCCATTCCCAACTCGCCATTCCTCATCCTCCCCAGCCATTCCAAACTCACCATTCCTCAGCCTTCCCAACCATCCCAAACTCATCATTCTTCAGCTTTTCCAGCCATTCCCAACTCGCCATTCCTCCCAGCCACTCCCAACTCACCATTCCTCAGCCTTCCCAACCATCCCAAACTCATCATTCCTCATCCTCCCCAGCCATTCCCAACTCGCCATTCCTCATCCTCCCCAGCCATTCCCAAACTCCCCATGATGTTGTTTATGAAAACCCATCTCGATTTAAGCTTCCCTTTGGCCCAGCAGCTTTTGCCATGATTTCAGAGCCGCTATTTTTATCCCTACAGATAAAAATCTCCAATTTCCCTCCCAGTTTATTCCTCAACCCCCTAACACTGAGAGGATGTTCCCGAGATAACTCCAGACCCAGAGCCATTAACCCAGCGCTGAACTCGCGTCCCAAAATCAGCCTCATCTCTTGCCTGACCGGATGCAGGATTTCTGCACTCATTTGTGGTGTTGTTTTGCCCAATTATTAATAATTAATTGAGATTGCTCCTCCTCAGGATGAGTCCCCACGGTTGATAAGGTTCCCTGATGGAAGTGCCACCATCTGACACCAGCAGGTCGCTCAACCACCAGGCTGAGCCTGGGCTGCTGTCAGCATGTGACAGCTCCATGAAATGATTCCACTCCAACCAGGCGGCCACGGAGACATTAAACAATTAAAATAGAACCAGGCCACGGGGAAATTAAAAAACTAAAACATAACCAGGCCCAGGCTGGCGGAGCTTCTATCAACACCAGGGAGCTGCAAACCTTGGGGTTCAGCTTCCTCACGGATCAGAGACGCATCTGGGAGGACTCTCAGCCTTCCCCGCGCATCGCTGGGTGCTCCCGTATCCCCCCTCTGCCTCTCCCCGCTCCAAAGCCTCCGGAATACAAATGACTTTCGCAGCAGGGATGGAAACTCGATCATTAAACTGAGATAACTGAGCCGAGCCCCCGCCGGGGCCGGGGCTGGCGGAGCCCAAAGCCAAGATCAATGTTGTGAGGAGGCAGCGCTGTCATTTAATCGATATCCATGTGCAGCCCATTATCCCGGGAGCCCTGCCCGGCACAGCCCTGGCTGCTCCCGGGAATCCTCCAGCCCTTCCCCTCTGCTCAGCCCCACGAGCCGGGTGACGTTTGAGGTGAGCGCTGAAGGGTGGAAGTGTTTAATTTAGGGCACTTCCCGGGACAATTGGAGCGATGGGAGATCTCCCAGATAAGTTTCACTCCCCAGCATCCTTCTGGGAGAGTTTTTTTTCCCCCCCCCTCCCTTTTTTGCCATCCACCAGGACAAAGGGGCCTTTATGGCGTTTTTTAGCCAGTCTGTTTATTTAGTGCATATTGTGGCCGAGCCGCTGTTGGAATATCATCCATTTCCCTCCCCGGAGAGATATTCCAAGGAGCAGCGAGGAACCAACTTTAAACAAAAAGGCCATCTAAATATACAAACCGGAGAGAACAATGGCAGCATTAATTATATCCCAGGCAGGAGGGGATCCAGGGGGAATTCAGAGGCAGGGAAGCTCTTTCTGCACAGTTTATTCCTCTCTCCGGGCACTTGGAGAGTGGAGCCAGGGATGGAGAGGGAATGTGAGGATGGAAGGATGGGGGAGAGGGAAGGGTCCAACAAACGGGGACCCAAACAGGCCAAAAGCAGCAGGACAAGCGAAGCTACAGGAATTGGAACTTGGAAAAGAGGATCAGGAGCTGGGTCCTGCTTGGTGCCACAAGGAATCAACAGCAAAGGCAGGGATGCATCCCACAGCTCCGAGGGCAAAGGGGATTGGATTTACAACTTCCAGAAGACCTTATTCCTGTGGGGGACAATATGGAATGGGTTGGGTTGGAAGGGACCTTAAAGCTCATCCAATTCCACCCCAGCCATGGGCAGGGACACCTCCCACTGTCCCAGGCTGCTCCAAGCCCCAGGGTCCAACCTGGCCTTGGGCACTGCCAGGGATCCAGGGGCAGCCACAGCTGCTCTGGGAAATCCATTCCAGGGCCTCACCATCCTCATATCCTCTCCAAGGAGAATTCCTGCGGGAATTTCTGCTGGAATTAAAACCAATTAATGCTGATGTCCGGCTGCGGAAGGGTTCTGGTGGCAGCTGGGACAGATATGCAGGTCGTGCCACCACTCCTGGCATTTTTGAAGACCAGATTCTGGCCCAAGATTGTCACCAGTGGCACAGATGGCACGGTGACCAACATCTTCCATCAAGAGAGATCTCCCTGCACCCCTCATATCCCTGCTGTGGTTGGATTGGTTACTCAGCCATTCCCAGGGCTTTAAATTCCAGGGGAAAACCAAACAGTGCCTCTTTCCCAGCACTCGGAAGAGGAGTTCATCCAGCACAAACCAAGCTCAAGGCACAGAACCCATAAAAGCTTACATGAAGCCCCCGAAATATACCAGGCTCTATTTTTGACTTTTTAAAAAGAAAACTTGCTACAACAACTGAAAAATCCTCTTTCCATAGAAAACATCCCACTTGATTCTGGGCAAAAAGGGACTGTTGAAGGAAACCCCAAGGACTTGACCCTAACAGAAGGCAGAGACAGAAATGCAAAATTATGGAATTATTAAGCTTGGGAAAGATTTTCAAGACCATTGAGCTCCCCAGCCCTGCCAATCCCACCATCAAACCACATTCCCAAGTGCCACATCCACAGGGATTTAGCAATCCTAAAAATTCCTAAATCCCTCCAGGAATGGGGACTCCACCACTGCCCTGGGCTGGAGAACCTTTTCCATGGAGAAATTTCCCCTAAAATCAAATCTTAATGTGGAATCGATAAATTTGTACCTTGTATAAAGTCACGGAGACTTGGGGTCCCAACTCCTGCTGAGGAAGCCCCACAAGGTGGATCTGAGTTTCAATCCAGAAGCTTTTATGGCCAGGTGGCCTCAGGGAAGCACCAGGGAGCATCCCAGGGGATCACCAGGATCCCAGCACTCACCTGCTCCACCAACAAACCCACCCACAGCACTCAAAGTGACAGAGAAAATCCTTATTGAAAAATCAACTCCCAGGAAAATTTCACCCTCTCCAACGGCATGGATAAGGATTGGAAATATGTGTTTTCCGTGGACTTTTAAGGATAAACCCCAAAATCCCAGGGTTTTTGGTAGTTTATCATCAGAGCCCTTAACTGGAGTTGATGGGACTTGGAGCAAATCACTTCAGCCCTGCTTCAGTTTTCCGGAATATTTAACGACATATAAAAAGTGGGAATTTTGCACCGGAAAACCTTAAAAACTTTATTTTATATAAATAAATCTCTTCCTTCTCCTCAGCTCCATAAATGGATTTTTTTTTTAAGGATTATCAAACTCTGCTTTAGGGCAAATTATCCTTCCAGAGATGGTTTTTCCCTGCAAACTTTCCTGCACCTCAGAGCAGTATCAGGGTGCCAGGTCTGCCCTGAGACAGCCAATGCTGGGACAATCCAATATGGCCATGGGGAAAATTCCAGCTCAGTTTTCCAGCTCCTTCCTCCTCATGGATACAAATCAACGGTGGTTGATGCTTCCCTTTGATTTCACAGAATCCTGGAATGGTTTGGCTGGGAAGGGACCTTAAATCCCATCCCATTCCATGGGCAGGGACAGCTCCCCCTATCCCAAGGTGCTCCACGCACCAGGGATGTCCAGCCTGGCCTTGGACACCTCCAGGGATTTGGGGTCAGTTGGCAAAAGCACATCCAGCCACCAGGCAAGTCCCCCGAGGTCACATCCTGAGGTGACACGCCTGAGGTGACACGCCTGAGGTGACATCCCCAAGGTGACATCCCTGAGCTGACATCCCCAAGGTGATACCCCTGAGGTGACATCCATGAAGTGACATCGAGGTGATAACTCCAAGGTGACACGCCTGAGGTGACATCCATGAGGAGACATCCCTGAGGTGACATCCCCAAGGTGACATCCTTGAGGTGACACCTCCAGGGTGGCACTCCTGAAGTGACACCTCCAGGGTGACATCCCTTAGGTGACATCCCCAAGGTGACATCCTTGAGGTGACACCTCCCGGGTGACACTCCTGAAGTGACACCTCCAGGGTGACATCCATGAGGAGACATCCCCAAGGTGACATCCCCAAGGTGACATCCCCGAGGTGACACCTCCAAGGTGACACTCCTGAAGTGACACCTCCAGGTTGACATCCCTTAGGTGACATCCCCAAGGTGACATCCCCAAGGTGACATCCCCGAGGTGACACTTCCAAAGTGACATCCCCAAGGTGGCATCCCCGAGGTGACACCTCCAAGGTGACACTCCTGAGGTGACACCCCTAAGGTGACACCTCCAAGGTGACACTCCTGAGGTGACACCCCTAAGGTGACAACCCAAACCTCACTGGTGCTGGAGTGTCCCAGTCAGGATGGGTTTGGCTCCAGCTCCCTGAGCATTCCCAGCAGCTGACAGCACCCAGGACATTTATGGGACAGTGGCAGCGGAATGGCAGCTGGAGATCCTTTTTGGGAACACCATTGGGAATTGCAAGTTGGCTCCATGGCAAACACAAAACCCTCCCCTTGGAGGGTCTAACCCTCATATTCTTAATTTTATTCTCATTTTCACTTCCTTAAATACCCCTTTCTCCCCATTTTTTTTGAGCAAGAAAAGCTTGGCTGTGCTGCTCTGCTGCTCCTGAGCCATCGCTGGGTTTGTCCCAGCCCCATTCCCGTTTTTCAGCCTTTTCACCTCCACGTGACCTCACCTGCTTCACTTTTTTGGAATTTTTTCCCCCTCCCTTTTGTCTGGGAGGCCGAAATTTCTGTCGGCGAAGCTTCAGGGCCAGGCAGACCTCAGGATCGTGACTCCCATTCCTTAGCAGGGAGCCCAGAACTAAACCCCAACCCCAAACACGAACCCTACAGCAGCTTGAAAATCCCCCAAAAATCTAAATCCCAGCCTAGCAAAACCCAGTCTGCAAGGCCGAGTTCCGTGCTCCATGGAGCCTGGAGCACCTCATCCGCTGGATATTTCTGTGGTGCTTTAACTGCAGGAACGAAACCAACTTTTTTCCAAGCCCAGCACATGCTGGATTTGGAAACCCTGACAGTGGGGGCTCTCGGCATCATAAATTCCACTTGTCCCCTTCCCTGAGCCAAAGGAACACGTGGAGTGAAGCTCCCGCTGGCAGCTCCCTCCCAGGGGTGACAGGGCTTGGGAAAGATGCAGGGGTTTAGAGGGAAAAATATTGGGATTTAAAGGGGAAAATACAGGGATTTGTAGGGGAAAAATACAGGGATGGAGTTTGTGCACTGCCTCGGGCACCCTGGGCAAAAAGGTCCCAAAACATCTCCTGCCTGGTTCAGAGGATCATGGAGTGGTTTGGGTTGGGAGAGAACTTCAGGATAATCCTCTTTTCCCTTTTTTTTCCTGTTTTTCCCCTTCTTTTTTCTTCTTTTTTTTTTCTCTCTTTGTTTTTGTTTGTGGTTTTTTTCTCCCCTTCTTTTGGGGTCTTTTTCACCACCCCATTATCCTGCATACCTTTTCTTTTTCCTTTTCCCCTTTATATCTTGATTTTCCTTAAGCCTGCCTCGCTTTCCACCCCCCTTTCTTATTTTCTTTCTTTTCCTTTCCCCCCCTTTTTTCCTTTTTTTCTATTTCCCCCCTTTTTGTCTTGTTGTTTTTCTCCCTTTTTTCTTCCCCCTTTTTTTCATTTTTTCCTTCCCCTCCTTTTTAATTTCCGCCCTTTCTCATGGCCCCCCTTTTCCTTTCTCCTCCCCTTTTTATTTTCTCCCTTTTTAATCCCTTTTTTCCTTTCTTTTCCCCTTTCATTTCCCCCCTTTTTTTCATTTTTTTGCCTCCTTTTCCCCCATTTTCTCATTTCTCTCTCCTTTTTTCCTTCTTTTCCCCCCATTTTCTTCTTTTTCCTCCTATTTTTTCCCCCAGGGAAGAGAGCTGTAACAGCACAGGGCAATCCCTACAGCCAAGGGCATTATAATGGAGCAGGAATAACTCCCAAAAAAGATTCCCGGGTGCTCCCAACCCCTCCCTGTGTCTTAATGACCTTTGCAGCTCATTAATACAAATTAATAGTAAAGCTGCTGTCCTCACATCTCCCTTTTCCATTGCCTTCTTAGGCTTCATTCTCCCCTTTCCAAACCCGTGGTGGGAGCACAGGGCTCTGGGACACCCATCAATAATTCTGCAGGGTTTCCCATTCCCAAAAAACTGGTTATTTGGGGAAAAAAAAAACCCAAAAAACAAAAGGAATTCCACTCAGGAACAGGGAGGGTTATTAATATTGCAAAGTACGAGAGGTGAGAGCACGTGAAGCCAAACTCCTCCAGAGCCCGAACAGCTGCAGTGCTCCAGAGGGATAAATCATCCCAAAACGGGATCAAAACAACTGATCTCCATATTTCTAAATTAAAAAAAAAAAAAAAAAAAAAAAAAATCACCTGAACTCAATTACCACATCAATTCCATCATGGAATTCCACTGGCAGAGCAGGAAGAGGGCAGTGAACCAATGAACTCTTTCACAGCCACGTCGCGCCCTGAGTCTGCCACGTCCATCCTCATCCTTCTCATCCTCATCCTCATCCTCATCCTCATCCTCATCCTCATCCTCATCCGCCTGGCAGGTTTCATTGGATTTGGGAATTCTCAAGGCACCAGAAAACACCGGAAAAAGTGGTAAGAGCTATTTTTTTTTTTTTGAGGGAACGGCAGGAGTTGCAATGTTGGCCCTGAGCCGAGAACCTCCACGGGTGATGAAGGCTCTGAGGAATCTCCACACCGCGACCCCGGAGCCGTGACCGTGCTGTCCCCAGGCCTCCCCGAAATGAAACACATCGTAAGGTTGGGTTTTCCAGCAGCATTCCCGGCAGTTCACGTCCCCTCTCCCCAAGCCAAAGGGGTTCCAGCCTCCCTTTGATCTGCTCAGCTCTCCAAACCCGGCAGCGAGAGGAGTGGAGTCAATAATTGATGGAGGTTTGCTGGCAAGAGGCTCCGCTGTCTGAGTTACCTTTCCCAGACCTCTCAGAAGTCATCCAGAGACTCGAATCCATTGTTTTTGCCCAAAAAAATCTCCAGGATAAGCCTTCAAGTGAACCAAATCCGTGAGCCAGGGCTTGCTTGCTCACGTTGATGGGAAATTGGAGTTGTGAGCAAGAAAAGGACTGTGGGGAGTGTTGCTGGGTCCTGAGGCAGAGGTGATCAACCAAAAAGATCCAAGGAATGAAAAATTCTCGTGAATTCAGGCTGGGAATGCTGGGAATGTCCAGCCTGGAGAAGGGAAGGCTCCAGAGAGAGCTGGGAGCCCCTGGCAGGGCCTGAAGGGGCTCCAGGAGAGCTGGAGAGGGACTGGGGCCAAGGCATGGAGGGACAGGAGGCAGGGAATGGCTTCCCAGTGGGAAAGGGGAGCTTGGGCTGGGATGTTGGGAAGGAATTGCTGGGGCTGGGAGGGTGGGGAGGGGCTGGGCTGGAATTGCCAGAGCAGCTGTGGCTGTCCCTGGATCCCTGGCAGTGTCCAAGGCCAGGTTGGACATTGGGGCTTGGATCCATCTGGGACAGTGGGAGCTGTCCCTGCCATGGATGGGATGGCACTGGATGATGTTTAAGTTCCCTTTCCACCCAACCCATTCCAGGATTCCATTATGAAAGTCAACAAAGAGGGGCAAGTTTGGGGATTTTAAGGTGTCCTTGCTAGTTTCCAGGTGGAAAATGAGTATCTCTCGCTCAAGTGGTGTCACTGGAGGGCACAACTGCACCGAGACGAAGTCACCCCAGGTTGGTTTCTGAACTGGTGGAGCAGAAAGCTGCACCACTATCCACCTGCCCATCCACAGAAATCGCCAGAATCCCTCAACCAGCTCCTGGCTCAGCGTTCCACCTCCACTGACAGCAGGGAAGGCAAAAACCCAACTGTTTTTATCCTACAGCCTCAACCCATCGATCCCAAAACACTTTGCAGACACCACCGGGCCCAGACTCCCCGCGAGGCCCTGCGGGTTGCCGGTGTTGCCAGGAGCTCTTTGATGAAGAGCCCAGCCACAAACTGCTCCCCACGACCTCTCCGGGTCACCCCTGTCCTCCCTGGCCGTGTCCCCGTCCTTGTGGTGCCAAGGCCCGCTCACCCCTAATTGACATCATGTGTGCACGGGGCCAGCAGCGCCAGAGACTCCCACGGCACCGAAAAGCTGTGGAAAAATCCAATAACCGACCCCAAAAATCGCGTTTTCCCTCCCCACTCCAGCGCGGGGCCTGCGCGGGAGCGGAACCCGGCCTCCGCCCGTTGTTAGGCCCAGTTTAAATATAGATCCAGCTCCGAACACATGAATAATTGCGGCGCTTAAAACGTCTGGCTAATCTTTAGCAGAGCTGCAATCAATCACCGGTGTCAGGCTGGGACGCATTTCTCAGTTTCATACACAAAACCTTCCTTCAAATGCAAACTATATCCACTTTCAGGGCCTGGCCCGCCTTCCCCATCTGATATTAATGGAAGAGCTCCCGGCATGAGGAGGCTCCGGGCGGGATTGATTTGGATTTTCAAAAAAAAAAAAAAAGAAATTAAAAAAAAAAATAAAATAGGTTCAGTCAGGAATGACAGCCCTAGGAAAAAAAAAACAAAAAACCCTGAGCTGCTGAAGGGGGCTTTGGATGGGTTTGGAGCTTCGGGAAAGAAAGCAGAGGGAACACGTTCGGCTGATCCCGCTCTTTGTTCACCGATGGTGCAGCAAGGAAAAGCCAAGACTCCGGCTCAGCCTAAATCCCTGGAGCACTTGGTGTCCTCCAGCCTTACAGTCTCTCCCCTGGAAGTGTCTCAAAATGGTGGAATATAAAGTAAAAATTACTCTACTGTTGACAAATTGGGCTTTTTTTTTAATTAGCCGCTGATATTCACTAATTGCAGGGTCAGTGGAACATTCTGGACCTGGTCCTGGCTATCCCAAAGCATTTCCCATCTCTCAGTGGACAATAATCCATGTCCAGCTTTCCCAGGAGAGCATTCCTCGTGTTCTCCCAACTTCCCAGAGAGCTGCTGCAGTTCTTCCTGCAGTGTGGCACTCACACATCCCTCCCTAGAGGGAAGAAAGCCCCAATCAAGTAATCCTTTAATCCTTAAAGTTAATTAATCTGAGCTCCACAGAATCATTTAGGATGGAAAAGACCCTCTGCACCACTGAGTCCAACCATTAAACCAGGAATTACTCTTGGATGGAGCACAGGGATTCACATCAGACCCAGGCCCACCTTCCAGAGGACCCAACTCTGCTCATCCAGGAGACGGAAGAACTCAACCAGGAGAACCAACTCCAGTCTCCTTCTCCCCACCAGGAGCTGGAGAACACCTGGTGGAACCTCCTGAGCTGTTGGAGAGCGAAGCTCACCAGTTAATCCAGTTTTACAGCCAGGATTATTTCCCCACCTCATTATCACCAAGACAGAGGGGTCCCGTCGCCATTTCCCATATTAAATCAGAAAACCCTGGAGCTGGCAGCAGTGGAAGCAGGAATTGTGGTGGTTCCTGGCACCAGACCATGGTGGAGCCCAGACTCCAGCTGAAAATCTCTGCCTGATAAAGTTCACCGAGTGTTTGGAAGCTGTCAAAACCCTCCAAGTTGGCTTGAGATACGAAGGAACCCGATCTGATCGGATCCTGAAGAACTCAGAGGGGACATGGGCGAGCACGACCCGCCTGCCACTTCATCCTCTCCAGAATTTATGGAGTTTTTTACCGTTTTTTTCGTTTATTGGGGTTTTTTTTTGTGGGCAGACTCAGAAAGGCAGAGCGCCGACATCTCCCAACAAGACCACGGGCCGCCCCAAAATTAAAACGTGCGAACACTGAACGTGGTGATGGTATCTGGGGGCCCTTCAGGGGTGGAAAGTTGATAAAATCTGATGAGTAATACGTGGATTTTTAATCAGCTGCCATCTGAGGGCGAGGGGAGATGTGAGGTTGAGGTTTGCTCCTCCAAACACGATGTTTGACTCATAAATGCTGTTTTCTTTTCTTTCCTGGTTCAGCAATCTGGCTCTTATCGCCTGGGCATGGATTGCCCCTCCAGTGAGGTCAGGAATTCCTGTCTCTCGATGTTCACCACCACTCCCAGCCCCCTGTGCCCATCCCCTGCCTCGCTCGCTGAGCTGTAACCCAAAGAATCCAGGTTGATTTGGGTCATCTCAGGAGATAAAATGAACTAAAAGGAATCACCTAAGCTTTGGTTTGGTTGTTGGGCAGTTGCCCGTGGGGTCTTGGAGCAGGTGGGAGCATTTTTGGGAGCTCCTCCCAATTTGGAGAGTTATTTTACAGGATTCCTCTCCGTTCTCCATCCCTGGAAACTTCCAGTGTCAGGCTGGACAAGGTTCTGAGCAGACTGATCCAACCGATGCTGTCCTGGCTCACTGCAGGCACAGATGGCCTTTGGCTCCCTTCCAACCCAAACCATTCCATGATTCCACCACCATCCTTGTCCTTATGGAACCAAGGAAATGACGGCACTGCCACAAACCCGAGGAAAACCCTCGGATGCTCCAAGACCTCCCACCACCGAGGTGTCCCTGACCCGATGTCCAACATTCCCAGATGCAAATCCGTAATCCAAGACGAGAACACCTGGGCCAGCGGTCCCAGGCTCCGTGGTCGGCACAGCCGGAGCCTCAGCCTGTTCCGTGGAGGGTTCATGCTCCAAAAAAAAAATGTTGGCTCCCGTTTTTGGCTCCCCCTCTCCCGCGGGCAGGTGCGAGCCCAGCCCAGCCTCCCCTCGGAGACACCCCGCCGTGCGGGAAGCACTGGAGGCTGCTCCCTCTCCTCGCGGATCAGATAAGTCCTTGTGGGAATTTTGGCAGCGGAGCTCCGAAGATGAGCTTGGCTCCGCTCCAAACAGTTGGAAGCACCTCCGAGGCAGGATTTGTCTGATAAGGGATCTCTGGCTTCCTCCTTCCCTCTGCCCCAGCACGTCTGTGGCGTTGCTGATCCTGTTACGCTCCTGCCCCACAAGGTCAGCACCGAAGACGTGGAGCTGGTGGAGCTGCCCGTGACCCCAGAGCTGCGGGTGGCTGATAAACCCCGGGGGTGGCTGATAAACCCTGGGGGTGGCTGATAAACCCCGCGGGTGGCTGATAAACCCTGCAGGTCTGGATTGAGGTTGGAAAGAACATTTAAGATCATGGAAAGGTTTGGGTTGGAAAGGACCCTAAATCCCATCCAGTGCCATTCCTGCCACGGCAGGGACACCTTCCACTGTCCCAGGGTGCTCCAACCTGGCTTGGACACTTCCAAGGATCCAGGGGCAGCCACAGCTTCTCTGGGGACCCCGTGCCAGGGCCTGCCCACCCTCACAGCCAGGAATTTCTTCCTAATGGATAATTAGGAAATTATCCTTCGGAAACAGTTATGGATTTATACCACAAAGGTATAAAGGATGGGGATAAAACCCACTTGGTCTGCTCAAGGTTTTCAGAGGGCTTTGTTCCACATCACTGAGGTTTCTCGCCATCTGCTGAGGTGAGCTGAGGTTTAAGGAGGTTGAAATGACATTCCCGAGGCAACGGCAGCAGAGCAAATCCAAAGCCTTGGGAAGAGCTCTGTTTTTCTGTGCTCGTAAGGAACTGGAGGACCAAAACCCCCAGCAGCTGTCAACCTGAGTGATGAGTTCAGAGATTTGATAACTCAATTCCCACATGCAGTGGATGATCCATAGGGACCCATCCTGCAGACTCTCCTGGATATTCTCGCTTGAAATGTAAGGCAAAGAGTGGATTTATTCCCTTCGAAGCTTTTACCACCAGAACGTTCTGATTTGGGGCTGGTAGTAGATTTGGGATGCCTCTGGAACACAAACTCTGAAGGAATCCAGCTGAAAGATCCCTAAAAGCTGTTAACGTATGGTAGAAGCATTTTCCTCCTCGTGCAAGAAAGGGACACTGGGATATTAATCACGGATTCCTGCAGCATCAATTACTGGGGTTGCAATGGTCAGGATCGAAATGAAGCAAATCCTGCCAGTCAAAACACTAAAAAAACCTAAAATTCCTCCCGTCTCTCGTCCTTCATGATCATCCGGAGCCGCTCCAAGCTGACACCAGCGATTCCTCCAGGCTGTAATTCAGCAGCTCGCTCTGCAGCAAGGCCTCATCGCTTTGGAAAAACAGAATTTATTAGGAAGGCTCCCAGACATCTCTTCTTTGCCAGCATCCAAACCGAGAGCAGATTCCGCAGGAAAAGATCAGAAATTTTCTCTCTCCTGGGGGAAGCCAGGTTGGGACACAGGAGAACTCTGGGTTTGTGACTTCAGAGCAGCAGGTGGCAGGAAAATCTGATTTGTGGGGGGATCTTCTCCCGCTGCCACCATGGAATGGTGCTGGCTCTGGAATGACTGTCCCTGGAGTGGCTCTGCTGGGCACACGACGCACAGCTGGAGGAAAACAGTCTGGGAGTTCACGAAGAGGTGGATAGTGGGATCTAAGAGGGTCTGACTCCCACTTGCTAACCAGCGTGGGGCAGGTGGCCCAGCCCACAGAATGAGAGGATTCTGAGGTCCCTTCCAACCCAAACCAGGCCGGGATGGCACAATTCCATGATTCCATGAGCACAAGGCACCCGAAACTCCAAGAGCCGAGGCTCCCTGTGCTGGTGCTGCCTGCTGGAAAAGCCGACGTGCTTGAGGTCGGACTTGGAGAGCTCTTTGCATGCAGTAAACACGAGGAAATTAAGGCAGGACGGGAGCAGGCAGATTGTAAATCCCAGCTCTGGTTTGCTCCCTGCTCATCACCCCTCACAAACGACCCCTTTCATTGCCACTAAAATCATTCTCCCAATTGTCAGCAGCAGCGGGCGACTCGTGGTGCAGAATTCCTGAAAAACCAGCAACAAAAACACGTCGACAGCAAGAGGCCTTTGGAAATCTGCATTTCTGGGGAAGTTTCCACCCCGTAAACGCCACGGGAGTTCGATCAGGGCCCGGAATTCTTCTGCTTTCTGTTCTGACTTAGCTCTTGTGCCTGTGCCAGTTGACACAAACGAGGGAGTGCAGGACGAGGGACAAGGACATGGAGGTGCAACCCCGGAGCCCCTTTGCTGCCCCAGGCACGGAGAGAATCCCTCCAGAAACAGAGGCCCTTGCTCAATGCACCCACAGCCTGCCCTGACACCTTCCTAAAGGCGCTAAAACCTCTTTTGTTCTTCACTGTCACACAGAGGTTACCAGAGATTAAAGCCAGGAGCATTTAAACCCGAGCTGAGACGAGCACTCTCAACCCCTGTCACCTCGGGAGGTGCTCGGGTCACTCCTGAGGGATAAACCCGTGGCAGGCCCGGGGCTGGCTCGGGGCTGGGGATCCCCGCGGGCGCCAGGCAGGAGCTGTCACAAATGTCAGCTCTGCCTCCTCGGCCACCCTTCCAAGGGAGGATCCGTGGCGTGGCCGGCGGCCAGGTGGGGGAACAAAAGGCGCCTGCTGGGTTTTTCCTGCCGTTATTCAATCCCGGCTTAGCGGTCACGGCGCGTTCGCCTCCTCGGCTCTCTGCTGACGGACGCTCCGCGCCCGGCCCGGCCCCGCCACACGCGGCGGGGTCTCACCTTCCTCGGGCCGCCTGTTCTCACCTCCGCGCTCCCGCCAGGCGGCCCAGGCCAAAATATAATGTTCCTTAAATTTGCCGCTAACAGGCGGATCTTTCGAAACGTCCCCATTCTTCTCGTAATTTATTGATGAAAGGATTCCTCGCGGGTTAGGCAATATCCCCGAGGATGAAAGCCTGGCTTAGGTTCTCTCCTTTCTCCCCCCTCGGTAACGTACACCTCCTCTCGGAGGGCCCCTGATGAAAAATTCCCTGCTGGCCGGGCTGCGCTGCCAGCGGTGCTGCTGATGGATCGTGTTCCTCTCTACCTGCTCAGATTAATCAGGTTACAGCTCCGGCCTGCCAACAAAGCCTGGCCTCACACCTCGGCCCAGGCCCGAAATCCAACATCCCAGCCGGGCAAAGGCTGCCCCAGCTTGAAACCCAGCCTAGGAGTCGGAAGAGGCCTCTGCCATCACTTCGGGTGAAAAGAATCCTTCGTTCGCTCCACATCCCACTTGTAAATCCCATTTGAACTTCCAAACTGTGAGGCACGGAGCAGAGTGCCAGCCTGGGTGGTGGGAATTGAGACGGAGGAGCTCTGTCGCCCTAAGATGCCATCGATGTGTGAGCTCCCAGGCTGTAAAACGAGCACGAAGCTTCCCCTCCCGCTCAGGCAGGGCTGCCTGGAAGTTTAATTTGTGTTTTTAATGATCTGAGACACTCCTGAGTGAAAGCTGGGAGAGAAACGCTCCTAAATGCGTCACAAATTCAGTGCCTGACCAGGCAAAGTTTATCACTGGGAGTAACTCTCATCTCACCAGAGGACAAGGCCCATAGATCTCCTCGATGTTTAAACCCAGCTTAGTGGTCCTTAGGATTTTACTGCAGGGGAGTAAATCCTGGCCGTGAACTTGTCGGATGGAGCACTTCCATCACCCGCTCACCCCGTGACCGACCAGGCAGCTCCAGTTGGGACTGGGTGTCACAAACCCACCTCGAAAGGCAGTTTAAAATACCAGGAACAAGTTTGTTTTGTGCACAATAAATGGATCTGGGGGGTTTAAAAACAAGAAACCAAGGTCGCCGTTCTGCCACACACACACAGACGCAGGCTGGGGTATGGATCTTGTGGCTGGGATTGCTGGGCACTGCTTATTTGTAAATTTAATTCAAACCAGGGATGTACCAGCCCCGGGGCCAGAGCAGCAGCACCTGGAGCTGCTGAAGCAGGATCAGCCCAGGGCTGGAGCCCCTGTGCTCTGGAGGCAGCCTGGGAGAGCTGGGAATGTTCCCCTGGAGAAGGGAAGGCTCCAGGGAGAGCTGGGAGCCCCTGGCAGGGCCTGAAGGGGCTCCAGGAGAGCTGGAGAGGGACTGGGGCCAAGGCATGGAGGGACAGGAGGCAGGGAATGGCTTCCCAGTGGGAAAGGGGAGCTTGGGCTGGGAGGTTGGGAAGGAATTGCTGGGGCTGGGAGGGGGGCTCAGGGCTGGGCTGGAATTGCCAGAGCAGCTGTGGCTGTCCCTGGATCCCTGGCAGTGTCCAAGGCCAGGTTGGACATTGGGGCTTGGATCCATCAGGGACAGTGGGAGCTGTCCCTGCCCATGGCAGGGGTGGGAATGGGATGGGATTTAAGGTCCCTTCCACCCCCAAGTTTTTAGGATTCTGTTCAATGCTGGTGCTGGAATGGACCCTGGGAAGGACATGACTGACCTTCCACACATCCCAGCCTTTGCTTCATTCCCTCATTTCACTCAAACCAGAGCCAAATTGCTCAACTTCTCCTTCTTGGCTTAGCCTTCACCAGACAACCAAATTCTGGTGACGTGAGGTAAGGTTTCACCTGTGGGAACCACGGGCGGCTTCTGCAGCCAAATTCCTCAGCGGAGCAGCTCCAGCGCCGTAATTGCATTGTCACTCATCATCAGTGGCATGGAGATTATTCAGCAATTAACACCAACTCCTGAGGATTGCAGCCCTGAGACAAAACGAGGGCGCCTGGAAAGGCAGCGATTTTTAACTCATTGCTTTTCCAACAGAACTCCAAGAGGCCAAGAGGCTCAGGCTCCAATACTGCCACTCAAGCTAAAAAACGGAAATACGTTGTTGTAATAATAATAATAACAACAATAAAAATAAAAATAACAACAAAAATTAAAAAAAAATAAAGAACCAATGAGTAAGAACCACTCCATGCTCTTGATTTTCTCTGAAAGAAAACCAGGAACTTCTTAAGGAATTTTCTTGAGCAACTCCAGCAGGTTTGGAGCAGGGTTGAAACTCGCAGTTCTCTGCTCACAGGTGAAAAACCCCATTTCTTCCCAGAGATACCACGAAATTCAAATGTACTGGTTGGCAAGACTGTCGTATTTTCCTATCAATTTATGCGGTTGTGGTGATTTTTTGGGACTTATTTTTTTTAATCTGAACCAGAAACCAACGCATGAACACGAACAAAGCCTCAAGTCCCACATCAGGCAGGACACGCCCTCCAACAGCTGCACAAAAATCGAGGACAGAAGTTGCCCGACATCATCCAAACCTTGAGCTTCCCAACTCCAAAAATTATCTGTGGAAATTCCCTTCCCTCCCTCTTCCAAGTACTGCTGGAAGAGCTCTTGGAAATGAGGTTGAAGGAGGTTTCTCCATCATTTCTTCTGATGACCTGGGGTGGTCGTGGCTCTCCTGACTCTCCACTCCGAACCCAGCGCGTTGTTTGCTGTAAGCTACAGCTGGATTTACTCTTTCCCGAAACGCCCAGAGGTGATGGATTAACACCGGCCAGGATTCCCTGCAGGAGCAGAGATTCTCCGAAAAGCTCCAGCAATGAAAGGAATGCGCACGGAGCGACGGGAGAAGAAGGGACGGCTTCAAAAAAAAAAAAAAA